>CM042906.1:23937566-24330066 GCA_023653625.1 Triadica sebifera
GCCAACCACATGTTAATGAGATAAAAACTAATACCATGATTCAGAGTCAAAATATTTTATCGCTACCAACTAAAATTGAATGAAGCAATTCAGGAATATCATGAATAAGAGGATTCAAGCAGTTAATTGCGTAAACAGCACGGTTAACAGAACTGGCATAAAGTTTTACATACATTTTTGGGTCTGCCAAAAGAGGAAAGACCTCCAAGGTGGGTACAAGATGGAGAACACCAATGTTCAATGCACTTGCATCAGAACGCAGAGTACCGCCTTTGGACGAAGGAACTTCAAAGCCACCAACTCCAGTGGTTCCAGGAGGAGCCATAGGCACAGGAGCTGTAATCTCAGTTCCCTTCAGCACAAATTTTTCCATCCACGAAATCTGCATTTGAATCAATGGTAAATAGCACATGAGGCTGAATATGAACTCAGAATCTATAACACAATTCTCAAAAGAACATGAACGGCCAATTACATTTGAATCAAAGTAAATAGTACATGAGTTCAAGTAAGAACTCAGGGTCCATGATGAAATTTGTTAAAGAAAATGAAAAAATTTGATTGCATTGGAACCCATAATAAATAGCACAAGGTCGAATAGGAACTCAGCACCCATGTTAAAATTCCCAAAAGAACATTTGCATCTGCTGCTTAAACTAAGAAACAATTAAAAACTTCATTTGTCATCTGAGCCATTTTCAATAAATTATTACTTTCCAAACAGTAAAAATTGAAAAGAATATGCAAAAAAAAAAACAAAAGGAGCCACACTCAGAAATATACTTGAACATCAAACAGTAACTCAGATGTGCTCAAATAGCACTTACTAGTACCGAAAATAAAAAGATGTAGAAAAAGGGCTTCTCTATTCTCCAAGACTTATCCACACTAAGATGGCCAACGTACATGAACTTCTTGGATAGCAAAGTTGAACAGAAATTAGTTTGCCACAAAGGTAGCTAGGCAGGACACTATTTCTTGCCAAATTTCCATTAACACAAATCAACTTCAGAAGTTTTCTTGGAAAGCATATATGTGTTGGAAAGTTTTTACCTTTAATAGCTATCTAGTTGGTTTGTCAAGCGTCTCTTTTTCCTTTAAGTTAATGCTTATGTCTGTTTATGTCTGATTAAAGCATCTATTCCTTGATGATATTTAAAATATCTAGAATAAAGTAAAAGATTCCAGAGAATCAACATAGTGGATCTACTTTTGATATTTCAGATGTGCTCTACCAGAAGCAACAAAAGATACCATATTTAGCAGGGGCCCCCTTATGCCTGTACCAAGTACAAATAACAGGAGCTAAACAAAACCATGGTGTGCAGATTTCGCAAGTACATATGATTAATATACATGATACAGGCGCTCATTTCCATCCCTAAAGAAAAACTTAATCATTTTATCTGCTCCCAACACTCAACATTGCATCAAAGGGTTACTTAACCTCCAAGCAGAGTTCCTGACCATACTTTTTCTTTATCCAGAATTTGGTTGAAGTTGAAAGTAGTATGAACGTTGCTTTAACATTAGGCTTAAACTTCTCAGCAATAGGGCTAATTCCAATGAACTTTTTTAGCATAAATTTATCTTTTAATCTATTGCCATCATGCATCATCATTATAATATTAATTCCTGGATTGATTGTATAGCTCAGTAGACAAAATTTCAACTCCACAAATATTTATAGTTGGAAAAATGAGAGGCGTCAAAATAATAGTTTTTTATAATATTTAACAAATTATATAAATATATTTTTTTATCATTATAAATGCTTTGACTCGGTTTGTTAACTATCAGTTTAATGAAATGAGAACTTTAAGCAGCCTAATTTATTAGTTTAACTATATTTTGTTTTTCTTTTGGTTTCAAATAGATTTTTTTTTTTTCATTTTTAAGTTTTCTTGCTCACCCAGACACATCACTTTCAAAAGAGTTGGCAGCCCAGGTCATATTTTTCCAATTCCAACTGCACTTGCCTTCTCATTCAAGTCTCCAAGTGGAGGTCCATGAATCTTTCCACCAGTATATGGTGCACCCATTGGAAACCTTTCAACTAATTGATGAACCATCAAATCATCAAGACCATGCTTTTCATAGCTCATAAATGCACCTAAAGCACCCAAAAAACCTTCATGCCGGAGAAACATTGCTTGTGCCTCCCCTTTTGACCTAGACAATGAACATTAAAATTTAAAATCTCTTTCGATAATCACAACAATAGATATAGGCTGATCATGCTCATGCATTAAAATGGCAGGGAAACAAAAAGCCTTTCAAATTAATGCCTTTAGCTTAATTGTGGAAAGCTTAACACTAGAAAAAAGATAACACTTACCAGAACTGAACAGCAAAGGATATTGTGTCCATAGTATAAGCATGACCCCTTATAAAAAAACCTCCAAAGAAGATCCGTTTAAGCCCAAATCTAAGCGCATTCAAGTGCGAAATCTGCAGAGAGTAACAGATGAGCACATTATACCAGTTATGGAACTGTTCATCTGCCATGATCATGCCAGACAACTATGCCAAGGACATAGAGCACATAAAAAAAATAACAAGACCCAAAATTCAAACATTAAAAAAAAAACATAAATGGCAGGTCATCTCCAATGAGAACACGATACATTTCTTGTTTATTTCCATGTACCACATGAGAGTTTTAAATAAATTCACTAGTTAGTGACATGCTGATACAAGTGCAAGTCATATGTAGAGATGGCCACACAAGGCATAGCATGCTGCATTTTCAAATTTGATAACGATCCTCAACTGTAACAATCAATTTTACATAATTTTCTTGGTAGTAAGTTTAGTTAGTCATTACACCATGATTCCTTCGAATACCAACACATCCATGCACTAAAATCAAGGGACAAATTACTGCTTTTTGTGCCAAGGGATTTCAGCTTTTAATCTAACAACTAAAAACCGCCCCACACTACCAATGCACAAATTAATTCATTTGTCAAAGACATCATACTTGTTATTTCTGTCAAAGTGTTGACAGGTTAGCATTGTTTATAATGTGTTACAAGAAATAAAAAGAATGAATATAAAAGATAAACAAATCCAAATACTAAAAAACGAAACATATCAGATGCATGTCCGGTTACTTTTTTCTACAAGAAATCACAATACAGAAAAAAAAATACAAAACAGAATGTATTGCACAGCTCACCTGTCCAATATTATATGAAATCATTCGCAAGAGGGATAGGGAAATATCTTCTGGTCTGTAGTCTTCAAGTTCCTTCTTGTCAGAAATAGCCTTGCCAAAACTAGATGCAATGGTTGATGCCGAAAGACCAATCTATGATATGATTCAATAATGAGATGTGTTGTCAGTACAAATATTGAGAAAAAAAAAATGCTACAAGTCCCGATATTAATTCAAAGAACCTGTGCATATTGCAGTTATGTTGTAAAATTTATGATATACCTTACTATAATCAGTTCCACCATAAATGTCACCAACAAGCATGTCAATGGTCCTATTATCTCCCCTTTGACTCAGCTCTAGCAACTCATCGAAACTAAAAGGACATGAATAAAGACAGATCTTAATAAAGCTTCCAAATACATAATAGATAGGAATGACTTAGATTTGATAATAACCTCTTGCACTTAGTTAACAGCCTTCCCAAGCCCCAGTAAGTACCACCACCAACATTTGTCCCACTAACCCGCTGAAACTTCCCATCCCCATCAACCTATACCAAATGAAAAAACATATTCATCCTAATGAGGTTTAACCTTAAAGAGCTCTTAAGGAGATACTAACAAATGAGGAAAAAGAGATACATGTACCTTGATCATACTAACACCAGATCCAATGTTAACAAGAAGATAAGGGAACAGATCATTAGGATCAATCTGTACAAACTCTTTCTGACCTTCCCTGTGTGTGAAAGCTTCATGGCGAATAGCCTACTCAAAAATAGGTTAAGAGAGAAATTGGGATCTCAAAATTTAAGAACAAAAGATCTGCAATGCAATCAAGTGTGCATGTCCAACACAAGCTTGCATGAAAAGCAAAAAAAAAGTCAGATGATTGTGGTATCCAATTTAAAGTAACTGCCCCATTATTCGATTACGGATAACAAGAACGGTATCCAATTCCAATATTTTCAAGGATTGATGCATAAAGTCAACCTAGCATACTAGAGTAGTTAAAAGCAAAACAGAAGCACAATGCTATTTGAGTAATTACAATGAATAAGATGGAAGAGAATAAGAGCAAAAGCTACACCTAACTTTCAGTATCTCCAACAAGAATACACTATAACATAACCAAATGATACAACCAAAAGCCATATTTCACTAGAATCACCAAAGGGTTCATAATGATTAAAGAAATGGGGGAAAATATCAACCTTAAGCAAAAAATTTGCTCCTGCTACTAGGCAGTCCATCTCATCTTCTTTGTCAAGACTAACCCCAAGCCTTTCTTTGAAGAGGTCTGCAAACTTGTAAGCCCCACCACCTGTGGCCTTTTCAGAAAATCAACTGGTTAATAGAGGTATAACTATGAATGGAAAAGATCTTTCAAAGCAAGATGACTTGAGGCTTAATTATAAAGTTTTCACTTTTTTTCAGACTAATATCTAGGGAGCAAATTACAAGAATCATAGCTCAAGAAGCAAGGAACTCATTATTTGCCTATTATTCATAACATTTACATGCCCAGACAGAACCTGAAGGAAAGCAACTGGTATATAGCTACCTCAAAGTTGCTGTTTTTGAAATCAGGTTCAATCCAAAAAATGCCATTCTATAATGCAAAGCACCTTGAAGAAAAATCCCAATATAACCACAGAAGGTAAATCTGTCATTGAGATTATGACCATAGAGACATTCCTGCTCCCTTCCAATCACTGAGAGAATATGAACCACTTCAGCTGTCTAATTTTCCAGCATTCTCCTCCTCTCATCCTGTTATGGCTCTCTTGGCTCAGGCCATAACTCTTCCCATTATTTATACCTTTTTCAGTTCCTTCTGAAATCCTTGCTTCATTTTTTCAAATTTCAAGAAATTTGGATATGTAAGCAGAAGAATATACATAGGCTTTAATAAAGAATTTGTATACATAACCAGAAGAATACGTGAAACGGCTGTGTTAATCAGAAACTGATTCTGAAACATATTTTGTGGTCGCCACAAGGAAATTGCAAAAACTACTAAGAAAATTTTGCTCTAGTTTTCCTTTCTGTTGTGATATTGTTATCTTTTGTGTACAATATGCATAATTAGCTTCAGAGATGGAAGTGGAACTTCACAATTGTTCCTAATTAGACCCCAATATGTCATACTATGAAAAAGTTTACCTTAATTACAGCATTGCGATTGGCTGGGGTCTCAGAATGCCAACCATGAGAATCAATTCCTATCCAAAACAAAAATTGATCAGACTCGTCAATAGCCAAAAAAGCAGGCAACTTGAAACTCAAAAACACAAAAAGGACTCAAACTATACAAAAGCAATCTATGACATAAGAAATGGAGTTTTAGAATGCAACTATTTACCTCCATGGTGAAGCTGCTTGGAAGAAATAAAGTCTAAGCATTCATTAATCTTGCTTGTCTCGAACTTCACGAAATGGAGCCGTCCACCAAGAATAGGGTAACTTCTCCTATTACCATTAGAGATCCCTAATCTCTCCTTGACTGTCTTCTTTCGCTTATCATCTATTGATCGATCTTCGTGTCTTGAAAAATATACCAACTTGATGAGAGATCCTGCACACAAACCATCAGAAAACCTCAACTATCAACATAAAGCGATGGACATCAACAACTTTCGGGTTGTTAGACATGTAATTTATGAATGCAGTTTGATAAATCATTTACCCGCTTAAAACAAAACTGAAAATAAAGCAAACGCAGTTGAAAGAATAGGCAATCTGTTACTGGTCAAAAGCACACCTGCCAATCTAAATGTTGATCCTGAGTCTCAAATTCTAAATGGATAATTAATAATAAAATCACAAGAACATAGATTATGCATATACTTTAGACGCAAGAGGGAAAAAAAGAGCTTTCAAATATTAAACTCTGGACAGAGATGAGGGAAGGGAGAAGGAAAGAAGAACAAACTTGCATGAATCCTACAACATAAATGAGACAAATACTTAAAAATTTAAATCTTTGAGTCCAGCACTTAAGGCCTTAAAGGAACAGAAAAGGAGATAGCAGTTGGAAAAAGGCATGCAAGTGGAAAAGAAAGTGCACCAAAATCCAGACTTTATTGGGTGTTCGTCATTCCAAATAGCCTAAAACATCATGAAATAAAATAAATAAATAAAAAACAAATTATAGGACCAATTGACGCAAAAAAAAAATCCATGCAGATACAACACACCCAAAAACAAAGGGAAAAAGAGCAGTTAAAATGCTGAATTATATGTTATACCTCCTATATCAAGAGCCAAATGGGATATATCATCAGATTGATTAGGCAACAGAATTGTGGGGGCCCTATCCTCAGAATTCCCTTGAATTGCAGCCTTGCTAAGGTCTAGCTGGGGCCTGGAACCTGACCTGTGAATGGAATTACCAGTAGGAAGAACCATATCTCTGTCACTTTGACCTCCCTCCTCTCTCACCTTGTCCATAAAAGCGTCCTTAATCTCAGCTTCTTCTTCTGTTTCTATTATATCGTTCCTTCCAATTGGGTCCTCTTTTAAACCGGCCATTAGTACAAATTCTCACCACCTATTGCCCAACCAACACATAAAACCCCACAACAGTTTAAAGTCAGAAGCTGATTTGGTCACTTGTCCTATACTCCAAAAAGACATGAACTTTTATAAATTTACCACTAATTTAGGCAGAATGAGTATAGAAGAAGAAACAAGAACTTGCATATGAAATATCATTTAAAAATTGGAATTTATTACTAAAAGAGAGAAAAAGAGAAATTCAATACTCAAGCAAAGAAGAGGAAATTTATAAAAAAAAAATGCGGTCAGTTAATTAGGCCCACCAAGATAACACAAAACGTAGAATTAGTGAGAGTTATTGCATCCAAGTCCAACAAAAAATACTGCCATTATTCCATAATCACAAACAAATTACAAATATACTTCATAGCTTCACAAATTGTAAACCAAATAAGACCCAACTTTCAAACTGAAAAGATGAGCCAAATACGATAACAGTCAACAAACATAATTAAAAGAAAAAAAAAAGGATCCAGATAGTCAAAAGAGCGAAGTAAGTAAATTAATAAAAAAGAAAAAAGAAAAGGGAATATACATTTGGTTGTGGTGGAGTGGAAAGACCAATATGGTTGAAATGAAATTAACAGATAGGCAAAGAAAGGGGGAGTAAACGGTGTGAGAAAATGCAGACCTAAAATTGATGAAGATTATCTTACAAGGCTGTTGATTTGGGAGAGAATTGCGAGCTAAAACAAATAAACAATAGATATTTTAGATACCGAATCAAAATCTGTGAGCAAAGTATGATTTGATTTTTTAATTGTTTTTGTGTTACAGATTTGTCGCTATGGTCTTGATGAAATTAAAGGCCTCAGATTTTGAGAATAAAAGAAAAAAAGGATTCAGATTTTCTCACCACAAAGAAAAAAGACTTCAAGGTTGATATATTTGCGATGGGTACACGTAAGCATCACGCCACCCCACGAGAGCAAACTAAATATTACAAAAAAACGTTTTTTTTTTTAAAAATTATTATTTTAAAATTTTTTAAATTTTAAAATCTGATTTTAAGAAGAATAGATATTTTTTAAGTAAGTAGATTTGAAAAAATTAATTTATAAAAAATTAAAAAAATTAATTAATTAAATTAAAAAAATTTTAAATTTACCTTTTGTACTGATAATTGCAATTTTAAACATCCCTATACCTTTTTCGTGACTTTGTAAATGGTAAATTATCAGTTATCTCATATCAGAAAATATAAATTCCAGTTTTCAGCTAGAACTGTCAATCAGCAACTTTCATTTTTTTTTTTATAGGGTTTCGTTAATTTAGTAATTAATTTAAATTTTTCTCATTTAGTGGCAAGCGGTTTTAGTTTTCCCTTTTTTTTTCCCTTCCTTTCCTTCCAAGCGAGGTAATTTCTTACTCTACATATGATTTCTGTTCTCCTCAACTCTTTCTCCTTTCCCATCAATTCTGAAATATTCTATAACTATCATATAAAAATGGAATCAATCTATGTCAAAATTAATAATTTAACAGCTTAATATAGATGAAAATTTTAAGCACTCAATAAACAAGTAACCCAAGAACCAAAATATCATATCTGTCATTTTAAAATTAACTAATCATAATTTATCCACTAATTGATCTAAATTTTTTTTAGCAAATAGGGACTGGCAAAGTAGCAATTGTTGAGATCGCCATTTGCCACTAACATCAAACCAGACAAGCTCTCTATCACGGTCGCCTGTATCCTAATTTACAATACCACGTAAACATCATAGCATCCTTCTCAAATTGAACCTTTCTTTTCGTTGTTAAGATCAAATACTACCAACTCATATATACGAGGAAAATGTATAAAAAACCAAAAACATAAAGTTTAGTACAGCGGCATAATCGTAAAGTCGAGTATTTCTTCATGTGTAACATTCACTTTCACAGTAAACAGCACCAGCTAAGGATGGATATCAAAACATTGTAATAAACCCTCCCAAAGCAGGACCCCAACCTAATACGATCAGGTACAGTCCATTATTATGTTACATGATACCATTGGCCTGAACATTGACACTTTCATCAACGTATACACATGGCCTTCTTCAAGCTTGAGCAGCTTGATCAACAGGTGTGGCATCACCATTTAATTTTGCACGTTTTGTTTCATAATCCTTTACAGCTGCTTTGATAGCATCCTCAGCAAGCATGCTGCAGTGAAGCTTCACTGGTGGAAGAGAGAGATGCTTCGCGATTTCCCTGTGATAAATCAACAGATTTAGAAAATTACAACCAAGAGCGTATACAGCCTTATAATCATACATAAGAAAGCATGGATCAGAAAGAGGATAATTTATCTAAATAGTGCAAAATATAACTACACGAAAATTAATGTGATTTTCGTACTATCTACAAAAATGCTGTTTTTTTGCTTCTACACCCAACTCCTCTCCTTCCTCTCCAGTTGCACTAAAAAACCTATGTCATTAATTCTCTCAGGTTTATGCTTATCATATTTACAGGGCAATCCAAAATTTGAAACCCATCATAAAAGATAATTTCCTCTACATGAAAAATATGTCAATATTTGACATACAGAGGTTAAAAAAAAAACAGTTGTAATAATCATCATCATAACACTTTATCAATAAATAATTAAATTTATTTTTCGCCGTTGTCTGCAACTTTGCATTAAGTAGTGTGGTACAAGGAGAACAGGAAATAAGCATATAGAAATTAAGATATATTGACCTGATGAAAATAGGTCAGTAGGATTTATCTTGAAGCTAGAAAATTTGGAAAAAGCTATAAAATGGATTGATGCTCTCAGTTGAAAAGCCAATACTTTTCCACAAGATAGGACATAAAAGAGCGGGGAACACTCTCCTTGGATTAAACTAAGGAACTTGTAAATGATTGATAGAGCCTTCTTCAATAAAAAATAGAGCGATCTGATAAATTCTTCACTCTACAATTTTAGAAGAAAGAGTCGTCGAGCATAATCCATCAAGCACACAAATAATTAGAAAATCCTTGGCTCCATCAAAGGCTGATTGAATACCCCTACCCCTAAGCCTCTGTTCAGTGTGGTTAAAGCAAAGTTCGATCATCATCAAGCACCAAATCAATTATGCAAAATTCAGCCAAAAAAGATGAAAATTATAAAATGAAACTGAAATACATAGAAAATATGATATGGAACCTACGAGGGAAGGTAAAGATAGATTGCAAATTTATTGAAATCTGCATGTCCAAAAGTACATTTCAATTTTCATCACTTCATGAATTCTCTAAGCTACGAATCATAATGACAAACACAGAAAACTGTAGCCAGATGCTTTCAAAAAAATATCCATGATAAATAACTTTTATTTTTTATTTTTTATTTTTGAAAAATGGAAAAAGGAAAGAGGAGAGAAGAAAGAGAAGGAAGAAGATGATGAAATCAGACCTCAATGTCAACTAGGAGGAAGTTGCAAATGTCTCTTGTTTAGATAAATTATCCATGACTGCTAAGATACCATTGAGACCAGGTGCACTAAAGCTGCTTCACTATCCCCTTCCCCCCTCTTTTTATCAGTCTTTTTTTTATCAGTTTCACAGTAACCACTTGTTGATCAAGTGATTTTAGTGACAAATTAGATCTCCAAAACTTCTTTCTATTTCTCTTTTTCTGTTATTTTTTTCTTTATCAGCTTCATTGAAATCACCTCTTGAACAACTGGCAGTTCCAAAAACAAAGGGGTCCCATTGCCTCCCTTTCATATTATTGTTCCTACAGTTTCTCCAGCTGCTTAGCTTTTTTCCCTCCCTTTTTCTGTCCTCAAACATTAACTTTGAGCATTTTTACCAAACAAAATATCTCCCTTTCCCTCCCCTCATCCTTTACAAAATCAATCATATTTGCTATTCAGCAGCTATGTTTGATCTACAGTTCACAATTGCACTACAATTTGAACATTTACCATTCACAATGTTGGTCGCTTTTAGAGACCACATCATAAAAATCTGATAGTAAGGACTAGTAGAATAAAGCAAGAACCCATCAACTCTATGCCCCACCCAATAAAGCCTTTAAAACCAACAAAAAGATTGATGGAATAATTCCATTCATTTTCTTGGTTATTTATAGCATTATCTTTGACTATCCTGACAACCAGATCAACCTAGCAGGCAAACATTGATCCCATAAATATAAGGTCTTCTAATTTGGTCTATCACGTATCTTTCTCTCTCCTCTTTGTCATCAACAATCAAATTCTTTAATTAATATTTGAGGGCATGAAACCGTATTAATGGAACTAAAGTCTTTAAATTGCATTTGATAATGGATTTAACTTGATTGCTGTACTAACAGACCTCAAATAGATGAACAAAGAGCCACAAGGAAAACAGAGTCAACACATTAAATGGCAATTTTGGGTTCAGCGCCTTAAATTATTTGTGCAGAAAATTAAAGCAAACTTTTTTCCTGGTAACCAGAAATTTTTAAGAGTTTGTTTGGATAGGGTGAGGTTTAATAAAATGACATATGGTGAGGTATTATCCCTGTCATTTTGGGAGGAAGATATGGTAAATGATGGTTTGGTAACCTTATCTTGTTTGGTAACCATCAGATCTCTTCGGAGAGAGAGTCTATTTGAATGTTCTTCAAAGGAAAAACAAACCCCATGGAGACAGAAATAGTCAGCTATTGCTGGTCTTTACTAGACAGCGACGATTACCATAGTTTTTTTGTAATGGTCTTGAATTTTATGGTCAGCTCTCTCTTCTTTCCCTCCCTCAGCAATGACCTCCAGATTCCACTATCTAGATGCTGAGGAATCTCACTGACAACATCATCCAATCTTTCAGCAAAGCCCAACATATCTACAAGACATGTATAATGCTCCAATGCATTTCATAATGCCACATCCTTATCTCTCAATCCATAAAAAATGCTGCAGATTTTTTATAAATCTGGTTTTTACATACATGTCTATAATTGAACCCACAAATCATTGAATTCCATGAAACCAAGTGTCTCACTGGCATATGATCAAATACTTTCACAATTTCCTGTACCAAACCACATTTCTCATAAATTGCAATTGGTGCATTACCGACAAGAAGCCTATCAGCATCCCCCATGGATCAACTCCCCTAGCCAGCATCTAAAAGCCAACCGCATGCCTTGTGATCAATGGAACATAGAATTATCATATTAGGCTGCTTGAAGTCTAATGTTGTTGCTGCTCGGATTGATGGTGATGATGAGTGGGTTGTGTCAAATCTCAGTACCACCAGCAAGGATCAACAAGATGTGGTTTTTTAATTTGGAACTTGCAAAGAAAAGAAAATTAGAAGGCAGATTTGAGGACAATGGAGATTAAGGAAGGCTGATACTTGATATGCAGATCTGAGAAAAATTTTGGCATTTGAATAAATGATTAAGGATTAAAAAAAACAGAGAGAAAAGAAAAGAAAACCTTCCAAACCCCTCCAAATCTGTCGGTTGATAAACAGTGGAGATTTTGAGTGTTATCGAACTGTGTACGCACAGCTTTTCCTATATTAATTAACCATACAAACCTCTATCGGATCTCAAATACCTTAATCCAAAAAGAGTGTAAAGGGGAAGGGAGTTCCCAAGTTCTGAACCCCTGACCTCCCACAGGCACAACAACAAGAAGCCATTAACACTGACGGCTAAAATGGATAAGGTTTGACAAAGGGATGAAAATACGTAACAAAGTTTGGCTTGGGAGAAGAAAGAATAGCCAAATTAGGTCACCGACAGAACCAAAATCTTTCTAATAGCCAAAACTAACCGAATTCTTCATACAGCTGAAAAAAACCAGCCCTGTTTAAGTACTAGAAAACAAGTGCAAATCATATCCATTCCACTATAACCATCCCATTATAAATATTCCTCAATTAAAATAATTTAATTCAATTGATAGCAGACAATCTATGCACTGTAAATACGCATTGGTAAATAAACAAATACAGAAGGTAAGAAATCGACTCACGTGTTTTTTATGGTTAGGACTTCCTCCATCTGTTTTCCTTTCACCCATTCAGTAGCTGGGAAAAAGAAAAAAGAAAAGAAAAGAAAAATTAGATGCAGATCCTTTGAGAAAGATTAGAATTAGCTTCAATGCTGCGAGAATTAATTAAAGCAAGAACCAGTAATTAGGTGATATGAGATTAAATTCCAATGACAAACATCAAATTGTTGAAACCATATGAGCTTAAACAATCTTAATCAATGAAAGCATTTACGAGAGCATACCTGCGCAGAAAAAATAAAAAACCTAGAATATTTGTTGGAGTCTCATTTATATTATAGTATCATACATAAGCCGAACTATAAATTTGTTTTTTACCCAAATTTATTTAGCGTTTCACGAGAGAGAGAGAGAGAGAGAGCACCAACAAACGCACCTACAGAAGAGGAGGCAATAGCGGAGCCACAGCCGAAGGTCTTGAAGCGAGCATCAACAATCTCTCCAGTCTTCTCATCGACCTTAATCTGCAGCTTCATCACATCTCCACAAGCAGGCGCACCAACAAGCCCGGTACCCACCGTCGGATCGTTCTTGTCGAAGGATCCGACGTTGCGGGGGTTATTAAAGTGGTCAATCACGTTTTCGTGGTAGAGACGCAGCAGAATCTGAGCTGGCCGAGCCGGCACCTGCCGTAGCAGTCTATTCGACGCGAGCCTCAGCATTATCGTTAGAAGTTCCGGCAAATCTAAATCGCCTTATTGTTTTTTCTTTTTCTTTGGAACGTAACGATTTTCCTCGTGTGTGTGTGACTGAAAGAAATGGATAAACTGGAAAATTCTAGTATTTTTAGGGTTTTTAGTATATATGGCGGTTAATTAGGGACACGTGGAGAGTGGAGATATATCTGAGTTTTTGGATATTGTAAAATAAATTAGAATACCTTTCCTGGAATATTGGATAAGGAAGGTAAATTGATAGTTCTTATGCTTATTTTAATGGCTTTTGGAACATTAGTTAATTCTAATTAAAGAGGTGAATAGATAAAATTTAAAATTCAAATCCGATTTGAGTTTATTTTTAATTGTTTAAAATTTGATTCAAAAAATATTTGAATTATTCAAATTCGATTTGATAAAATTTGAATTAATTAAAAAATTAATATATAATATAATCAATTCAAAATTGACTTGAGTTAATTTAATTATATTAAAACCAAATACATTTAAACACGGGATATATAAAAATAATTTAATAAATAATAAAAAAAATATTATATGGTTAAGTTTATCAATTTTATGAATTTAATATTATAATATTTAAATTTGATTTAACAAATTATTTAAACTATTTAAATTCGATTAGATTAATTTTAAATTAAATTTAAATATTTTAGAAAATGAATTTAAATAATTCTGAGATTAACTCATTTATAATCCTAAAAGCGAGTTTATGTTCACAAATACTGGGTTGGGTAGAGGAATAAAGAAATTGGCCTATTAAGGAATAAAAATGGTCTCTTCACTGGGCTTCATGACATAGTCATAAGAATAATAAAGTTTGGGCTTCTTATATTATAAATCAAAGTACATGTTTCTCCATTGCATTTACATATATATATATATATATATATATATATATATATTAAATAAAATATTTTATTATTTAAATAAATAATATATTATACATCATGAATTCTTATTTATAATATAATTTACGTAATATTCTAATGCGCTTTTTTTGACAAATTTTTGTCTTCTCAATTTTTTGGGCAAAGGTAGAAATATGTCCCTAAAAAAGGATTAAAAAGCACATTAGTCTCTATAGTAGAATTCAGATCAAGGCCCTCGGATCATTTTACACCCTTCAACACTTAAATTTTGGTTTAATTGACCCCCTCAATTCTTGGCCATTTTGTATTCCAAAATTTTAGTATGAAGTGCTATTTGAATTAAATTTTTACTCCTTGTTAACTTTCCATAGAGAGGAAAAATAAATTTTATTTTCTCTCTTTATTTTCCTTTCTCATGTTTAGATGAAGGTAAAATAATAAGATAAATAAAAGAAAATTAATTTTTTTTTCTCATATTTGGATTGAAGTAGAATAATAAATGAGATAAAAGAAAATAAAATTATATATTTACTATTTTGCCCCTTACTTTAAACCCCAATGAAATAGATTTTGAAAAATCAGATATGCTCAAGGAATAAAAATGTAATTTTACATTCAAAAGTAAAATTTTCCTCCCAATCCTTTATATTTTCTCTCCAATTGGGAAAGAAAATGTAAATATATATTTTCACTTCTCTCTTTATTTTCAATCTATATCCAAACAAGATAATATAAAAATCCCTCTATATTTTACCTTCTTGTTTTCTCTTCTCCCAAAAATAGTGTTAGTGTAAGGGAAATTTAATCGAGTTTTATTATAGGGATTAATATATTTTCTCACATATATCTTAGGGGTCTATTTACACATTTGACCTAATTTTTTTCTAGTTATTTTGAAATTTTGTTTTTTGAACTCTTTTGAATTTTGAGTTTTCTTTTTTCTCACACTAATAATATACGTCAAAGCGTAAAAAAAAAATGCTACTTTGCTTATATAAAATTAACTATAAAAATCACTGTTTTAATATAGCAACAATGGTCAGACTTCAATTAAAATTTTATATTTATAAAATAGTATCATTGAATGGAATATTCGTTTTAATTATGTTATGAACTCATACAAAGGAAATAAGGATAATACATTTTCCTAGTCTCTCTCTATTTATATATGTATAGTAAATGGAAAAAGACTATTGGGTCATGGGAGAAAGAGTAGGCAACATTTAGTTTGGTTTAAAATTTGGAGTGGGTATTTTATTGAATTTTAGATTTATTCGGTATTAATAAAATTAGTTTCAGTTCGTTGATATAAGTTACAATTTTGAAAAAAAAATCTGGGGAATAAAAACTATTCTTATAAATTTATATATGAGAAAGACAAATGAAATGAAATAATGGAGTTTGGATAGGTTGTGCATGAAAAGGGAAAAGTAGAATGTCTATAGTGCATAGAGTTGCTCATTTCATGGCATCATTTTTGTTAGAGCTCTCTTCAAAGGTCCACTGCGCTATCATTTCAAATTTCCAATCTCCCTTTGTCCCATATAGCCTTCCTTCTTTTATGGCTTTCAACTTCTTTAAATTGGACTTGTTCGATGTATACATTATTTTCCATTATTTCTTTTGATTCTCATTGTTTGAAAACTTCAATTTGACCACTATGAGCTAAAAGGGTCTTTTTTTTTTCTTTTGGAAAAACAATATGAGAAAAAAAAAGCAAATAACAAAATGGTAATACGTTGCTGCTTAAATAACTAATTTAATTAGGTGTTTTTAAGGGTATTTTGCTTCTAAATCTTTCTGGTGTTGATTAATTACAAAGTCACTTTTAACTTAGTTTAATTGAAATAAAGCTCAAACCAAATAAGAATCTCTCTGTCATTCTTACTCCACATTGGCCTGCGAATAGTAAGTTAGCACTGATATGATGTTAGTACCCCATTGGGACCTTTGCACGATAGCTGAAAGAGACAAAACGATTTTCAACTTCTCCAGTCTGCAATACATTTTTTCTTTTTTTTTTTTAAGTTTCTTTGTCTTATTATTAAGCCTGATTCATATACTTAATTAAGTTTCTTTTTTAATTTATTATTGTTATTATTTTATGTACACTAATAAAGTGCGATTGAAACACAAGAATGAGAATAATTAATAACTCGATTGAACAATGGACAATGAAAGAAAAAGAAATATATATAGAGAGAGAGAGCAAAGAAAAGAAAGCCCACTTGTGGGTGTGATATTAATCATTGAATGACGGGTCTGGGCTTGTCATTCCAACCAAACATGTAGGTCCACATCGCTTAGAAATCTAACCATTGACCTAAGGGCGGCACGTTTAATATAGCAAAACAATGATGTAACAAAAATTAAAATTATATTTTATGCTGGTTGTGATTTTATAAATAAATAAAAACATAAATTTATTTTTATTATTATTATTATTGGAATATAAAATATTTTTTTTAAAAAAACTCAGAAGATTCTAAATATTAATAAATTTAAGATATTAGAAATTTTATTATATATAAAAATTCAAATTTTATTCTCAAATATTTTAATATAATATAAACTATTACCCTCAAATTTAAAATAAAAATTACATTCTTATTCCAATATAGAACATCCTGGACGATGTCCTAAATACCTAACAATCGCTTACTCGCCTTGCTTGTGCTAATTCTATAAATGATTTTTCGGAGCAATCTAATTGTAATTTTGTAATATATATCAATTATTCTCTTCCTTTAAGAATTAAGAAAATGTAACTCGAAATAACGATTGAAAAGAACCGTCTGCCTACCTTTTTCATATATGAAGAAATCAAGTAATTTATTATCAATATTTTATTTTATTTCAATTAAAACAGGTTAATAATATATTTTTATACTTCTCTTTAATATTACATTGCATCACTAAACATTAATTTATAAGCAATATTTCAATTAAGCATCACAAGAAGACAATATTTTGAGTTTCCGCATAAGACATTAAATAAATTATTAGATTATAATTAGAGTCAAATCACTCAAATCGAAATTATCAAATCAAATTAAAGGTATGAATGTAGTAATAAACCAATTGGACAGCATATGTGGATGAGGGAGGGGGTCCACCCTCTAATCAAATAATATTATTATTTACCGTAATTCAAGAACCACGAGAAGAAATAAAAGAATCATTTTTTTACAAAAAAAATAATTATTACTATTATTATTTTCTTTTAATTTTATTTTTTTTTGTTTTAACTGTCTTCGACTTTAAATAGATGCTGCAAGTTGACATATATATAAAAAAATTATTATTAAATTATTAATTAGTAGTTTTTTTTTAATTGATTAATAACAGCCCTTTGACGTGAAAAGCCTTTTATAATTCAGTTCAAAAAGTAAAGTCTTCCGTAATAACGACTCGAGTCTTGAGGTAAGAGATTTAAATTTTTGAATTTTGGTAACTTATATTTTTTAAAATCTTAAAATAATCTTCGAAGAACAGTGTCTATCATTTGAAAAAAAAAAAACTATCAATAAAGATGAATTATTTGATCCAAGACTTTGAAATATATTTAATTTATGGAGCAGTTTCTTAATATGAAACTGGCACCAATTAACTTCATTTATGGACAACTCAAATATCACAATGAATACCACATAAGCTGCCATAGATGAAGAGAGGAGATAGAAAGGTCTGTAACATGTATCCTATGAAGTTCATATCCAATTTTTATCAAAATATTATCACATTGTTTGGATTGAATGATTTTAAAATATATATATTTTATAAAATTTATGGATAGTAAAATCTATGAATTCTAAAAATTATATCGCTTTGTTGGACTATAAAATTCATGATTAATAATATAGTTTTCATTATACTCATATTTGATTCGATCACCACAATTTATAAAATTTAACAATTAATTTATAATTTTACTATTTACTAAATATTAATAATTTATTATTAATTAAAATTCTATATATTTTTTAACCACGTTCATATTGAATTTTTTTTGGCAAGTATAGTCAAATTAAATCCAACATAAAACTCTTTAAAAAAAAAATCACAAGCCTAAGACATGGGATGGGCACATTATTTGGACTAATGGACCACAGACTCAATAACCAAACAAAAAGTATACATCAATATGTAAAAAAATTATATTAAGATAAGATACTTAACACCCAAATCCATAAAAACCATGAAGTTAGTGAAATTTGTTTATGCAGAATGATAAGGTGATGTTTTTTGATTAAGGATAAATTTGGAATATTATTAATTTATTATGAATATTTTTAAAATAAAAAATAACAATAATAATTTCTCATTTATAAAAAATGGTGGATTTTTTACTTTTTAATTTAGGAGGTGAAAAATTAAAACCTTAAAAAATGAAAATTTTTAGCTGGTGAGTGTTTTACATTTTTAAAATAAATAAATAGTAAATTTAGCATAAATTTATATATTATTTTAATTCAGTCATTTTAAAATTTTCAATATAAACAATCCAAATGATGCCTGTAAAAAAACTAATAGATATGTGTGAAATGAAATTAATTACAAATATCAAAATTTTGAATTAAATGAATGGAATTTAAAATAAAAAAAGGTACTGAAATATTCTTCTTTTTTTTTTTTCCAATTTTCGCTATAAAATACATGATATCCCAAGAGTGGATCTATATTATGAAAAGTGGGATCTTTGGATTCCACTGTTTTTTAAAGTTTCATTTTGATATACATTTTAAAAAAAATGGTATTATATTTATTTAAAAATTAAGTGGGCTCCATTAATTTAGTATAGTGAATCCCATAAAAAATAAAAAAATTAAAATTATTTTAAAATTATATTTTGAAATTATGATAACAAACTGATATTAATATAAATGAATATATCTTCAAAAAAAAAAAGTGAATATTTAGATAATTTGATACAAATCGACCATATAATTAAAAATTATTTTATAAACTAATTATAATTAATTTTCAATATCAAATATTTGATATTAATTATAAACTTTGACGACTAATTCACACTGAAAGTCACCACTAAACCCCAATTATATCCTTAGTGAATTTTCAATTCTCGTTTATCTTAATGTTAATTGCAATAGCAGATCTTTCTGTTCGGGAACTATGAACAGTATTTTTGCATTGATTTATGATGAGTAATGTTTATAAGCTCTTTCTTTTTTTTTTTAAAGGAAATGTTTAATTAGAAAGCTAAAGCATCCAATTAGAAGAGGACAATGGTTTGTCCTAACCTAGTAATAGTTATTGTTTGGGGTTTGGACCGCCGGAAAGGATCATCAGTAGTTATAATCATCCCTCACACAATTAGATAATGACCTAACCAAACATATAATTACTATTGTAAATTTTGTAATTAAAGTGGGCTGTTGATGCAATTACCTTTTTTAAACAGGAAGTTAAATATTGTTTTCCAAACTAATTAATATCTTACTTAAATTAAATTTTAGGATATTATTGGACGATATTGATGCCTAAAGACTTGAGGCGATGAGAATCATTAGAATTAAGCTATTTTTCGGATGGATCTAATTAGACAGGGATACCATATTGGCCTAACTTTTAATGTTTTTTTTAAATAAATATTTTAATTCGTCATTTTGTTTTGAAATTCTTTCTTTTTTTTTTTTGGTTCATTTTCTCTATTTATTTTATCTATTGTGAGGTTATTTGCTCTCGAACTATATAATAAAATCAAGTGTTTACGATTTTATAAATTGCTAAAACAAGGACCAGTTCTAACTATGTAATTCATCCATCAAATATAGTTGATAAATCAAAATTTTGAAATCACTCTTTTTAACAAATAAGTTTTATTACAATTTTTCACTGAATTATATTAATATTTTTTTAGAACTGTGAGTTTCTTGAATTGAATCACTTCATAATCAATGAAAAAAATTTCTTATTATAAAAATTGTATTTAAATATTATTATCTTTAGCAATGAGGGTTCTGAAAGCAAAACGATAAACATTAAACGTCAATCTGTAGATGGGATATAATCCTACTTGTAATATAATATGACAAAAATGATGGGATTAAAGAAAAACAAATGAGACGTGGATCTTTATGCATGCGCAAGATCACTTTATGAAACCTAAAAGGTTTCATTGGTAAAGTTTTAAGGAATGAAAACTTTGATCTCAATCCTTAGTGACTGATTATATATATTTATTACTGGTGTGATTAAGACATAATTACAAAGTTGCAATGCTAAATAACTCAATTTCTTAGAGTTAGTTGCATCCACGGTGACTCGATTCTATATTAATTTTCGCAAAATTATAATTTTTTTTAACAGACAAATCACTCTAAAAAAACATTTTTAACTATTTTGAATGAATTGTCAACTGAAATAACGTGATGTAAAAATCGATTTTCTATATATCATTAAATACGTACCACGTCAAATGACACATCAGTAAATTCGATAAAACATATCACTTTATATATATATATGACAAACCTAATTGAACTTTATTTCACTTACTAAAAATCTTTAAACTTTTTTTATCAAAAATATAATTTTGTTTTCATTTCATTTAAATAATGTCTAATTAAATTTAATAAAAAAATAACTGAAAATCTTAATTGGAAGTAAACGTGACACCAAATTTTTGCCAAAAAGTTGAATATATTTGTCATATTTTCAAACATCATAATTCATAGTAGTTATAGTAATTGAGTTTCCTTGATAGTGCTGGATTTGAAATTGATTTTCCTCCTACAACTGTTAATATGGGTAAATTGATTATTGAGTCATATTTGGCGGACTCATTTTTCCTACTCATGCTATTTTTTCCTAATAAAATTATATTTAAAAAAATTTTACAATTTTACAATAAGTAAAATAAAGTTCTGTTATTACTAAGTGAAATTAAATATAATGTGACGTGATATTATGTAGTATAGATATGATACTTATTCAATGAAGTCGTGAAAACTGTCTACCAAGTCACATGCTATATTAGCATTCTAACGGACAATTGATCTAAAATAATGTGTGCAGCTTATAAAAAAGTTGTGTGGTTTTACTATAACAAAAATATTGTGATTTTACAGTAGGGAATAAAAAGTTTAGTAATAATGGGTATAATAACCCCTTCTTTTTGAGTCACATCTTACTTTTTCATTTTAAAAGCATTGTTGAAACGTGCTCGACCAGATTTGCATGGATTATATTCCAATGTCGCCCTTCTGTTTTTGTGAATAGTTTTAATTATATAATCATATGTCCCAATTCCCATATATGATCGGTAACATCATATATATATATATATATATATATATTTATTTACAAACGTATTATAGTATAAATATAAATTGTCAGCTCTGTAATTAACCCACTAATATTAATTACAAGCTAAAATGGTTTTCAAACACATCCAAGCCAAAAAAATACAAAACCAACCCAAAAAGAGCAAAAAGTACTAGTGACTCTTTCTATCAACTACTCTTGGGCCAGTCTACCAGCTACCCTCAGTTTGCGCGTAAAAGATAAAACCAACGCGTTAAGCAAATAATGCCCAGTGGTGTACTGCTATCATAACGACATCAACATTCCTACAATTGTTTTAGTATAAAGTATAAAATTAAAGTTAATTAACATTAAAATTACAAATGTTTTACAATGGTGTATTTCAATTCAAATAGCCCAATGCACATTCAAACTAGAGTTATATCAACTGTGTAATACAATTTATTTAAACGTACGTTCGAGGCGTAGATATCATTTGTGTGGCATATCAATTGCATTTTATTAAACTATTCTTTTATTAAAGCAAAAAATTGTACCGAGGAGCCCATAAGGCCATATGTGATATAGTTGAAACAATTGCATCTTCTTCCTATTACATTGATATGATAATGATAAGAAATTGATGTTTAATTTTTCATTTTTCTGGGTGTCTTTCTCCTGGTTAAAGACTAAAGCAGAAAGCTGATAGTTGCATCACTGTTTTTTTGTTTTGTTTGGACTCAATTTCTTTTTCTTTTTCTTTTTTTTTCCTAATAAAAAAAGAAGGGAAAAACCTCTCATTCTTTGCCACCGGACATATACCATTTCCTCTCGCAAATGGGTCAAAATTCAGAAAGTATACCCTAACAAAATGAAATAAATCTTAAAACTTTCTCAGATTTATAAATATCATTTCACATTAAATTATAGATTAATATTAGATCCATTTCTCCCGCTCTGAATATGTCCAAAAGGAATATTTTTTTTATTATTTTCATGCCCCTCTCCCATCCTATCTCTACCCGGAAGTTTTTTGTGGTGGAGACAAAAATAGAGACAATATGTATATATTATGCCCAAAAATAATAAAATAAAAATATAGTAATTATTTAAAAATAAAAATTTATATTTTATTTAAAAATTATGTAATTAACTAAAATAATAAGAAAAATAATTTTAATATTAAAATAAAATAATTTTTTAAATAAAATTAGAAATCAGGGATCTCCGTCCCCTCCAAGTATAGTGACGGTGACACATAATTTTTTTCGTTAGAAAATAGAGTAGGATTGAGAACCGAGATAATCCAACTTTGTCTCAAACTTACTCTATTGCTAATTCTACATTAAAGCTTAAACATTTCTCAAATTCAAATATATCAAAATATTACTAAGTAAAATAAAAAGAATAAAATAATTTGTCTTATAATAAATGTAATATCTAAAAGAATAGCTCACCAGTAATTATACTCAATAAGACTATCTCTAATCTGTTATACTATTTTGGTATAATTTTACATTAAAATTGTGTAGCTACAACAAATTTATATTTAACTTATTATATAACTTTTTTACACCAAAAAAATATTATATATATATATATATTCCTATTTATACTTTATTTTATTTTTTTTATTATTTTCATACTATTTAATTATTTTATAAAATAAACCATAATATTTTTTTTACATATTCATCAAACATACTAAATTTTATTATCTAATAATATTACTAAAAAAAATCAAAATCCTTTTTTTTTCTTTCCCTTCTTCTTCCAACAACATTTTTTTTCCATTCTTCCAACAACTTCTAGCAACATTTCTTTCCCTTCTTCCGATAAATTCTAGCAACAATTCAAAATTTTTTTGAACTGAAATGACATTACTGCACATGATATTGTAGTTAATACAAATTTTGACATTAAATTAGTGTCTAGTTGGAGATAGATCATCTTTCACCATTTTTATATTTTCTATTTTTTTTGTACGAATACGATGTGAGTCGAAGATAATTTAAGTCTCCCAATTACCAACTTAAAACATTGAATTTGTTCATATTTAATTAGCTATTTTAAAAGAATTGATCTTTCTGTATACCCAGATTATGTTTTTCAGTATGTTTGAAAAAAATATTTTTCAAAAATAAAAAAAATATTTTTAATTTTTTTGAGTTTTGAAAATTATTTTAAAAATAATGAAATAAATAATTATTTTTTTACAGATTTAAAAAATAATTTATAAAAAATTAAATAAAAAAATATAATTTTTTTTTACACCAAAGAGCAATTCCGAGCACCCGTTAGCCTGTTATTGAACATACATTGATTTCTCCTCGCAGTTGAGATTTCTACAAAGCGTACTGATATTTTTCTTTTCAGAACTTAATTAGTAAAATATAATAATATAACAGTGATGTAAGCACTGAGTCTGTTATTGTGGTTGTGGATAATGAGAAATGGGGTCGATCAGTTTAAACTGCAAGAAGAAAAATGGAATAGTAATTATGTTTTAGATTTCTACCAAGCATTCAGGTTTTTGTGAAAAAGGAAGGAAAAAAGGAAAACAAAAAGTTAAAAAACAATTATGTTTTTTAATTAGAAAAAAAGAAATATTAGCCCAACCGTTTCTTGATTTTTCATTTTCAATCTCCCTCAGTATTATTTTGTTTGTTTTACTATGCAAACCAGGAAATCAGCTCCTATTTATGCTTAGTCACCACTCACCCCCTCATTCACGGGAAAATCCTTCCATTTGCAGTCTCTGTGTGCAAAAATCTCTCTGTTGCTTTTGTTCCTTAGCACCTCCATTTCTCTCTATTTGCTCTGTCTGTGTCGTCTTATATTTCTGTGCTATTTTCTGTTCATGTAGCTGTACCCAATAAACACTCTTCTCTTTTGCGTTTCAAAGTGCTTGTATTTTTGCTCCAAAGAGTTTTTATATAATGTAATCTGGTTTCAATTGTTATTGTTGGTTCTTTTTTCTTTTTGATTAATGCCCATTTGCTTAAATTTGGTTTAACTTCAATCTTGCTCTGATTTCAATCATGGGTTGTCGTTGATTCGTCCCGCGAAGTCATTTCTGTGTATGTTCTGTGTATTTTTGAGGATTTTGTTTAGTTCTTTAATGCCCATTTGCTTCCAACTGTTTTGAAGAGTTGAAAAATGTTGTGTGGCAATGGGTTTTCGCTATTTTTTTTTGAACCTCTATTCTCTCAGGCTTTTCAAGGCTTTTGCCTGTTTTTAGCATTTAAAACCTATACCATGTAATTTGAATCCGTTAAGGCATTTTTTTTTATGTTAGTTTGCCTTTTGGCGGGACTTGGTCGATGAATAGAAAACCTTTCTTCATAGCGAACGTAAAAAGTAGTGCCAATGGATCTCGACTTCATTGAAGTAAAACGCTAATAAGATCTGATGATATGGTTATACTGGTATAGCATTCATTCTTTCCGTTAGTTTAGACTCTTCTATTTCATTATGGATTCTGTTCGCTAACATTTTTTATTTTCAGCTGACACAAAATTTTACGTGATTTGATTCATTGCTAACTGATTCTTTTTCCCTTCACAGCAAATATACCAAAAATCATTCTTCATATATTCTCTCAAATGTAAAATTCCTCAACTTTTGGACATGTATTCACAAAATCTTATACTACCAAAAAATGATTAATTTAGGATTATATTACTTCTCTTCTTTCTGGTCCTTCTGCCTTTAGTTTCTCATTCCTACCCTCACCTATGCAAGTTTAGTTACCATTTGGCTTCTCGAGTACTTAAATTCTAGGTTGGAGTTGTGTGTTTTGTGCTTATTTTAGTTAATCTTTTGTTCAACAAGATCTTTAGAGGTATAAAAAAATTTCTTCTTATTCGCCAAACTTTGAGTTACCAATGGAGGAAACATTTGTTCCCTTCCGTGCCATAAAAAATGATCTCAAAGGAAGGGTTTTGTGCTACAAGCAGGACTGGACTGGTGGTTTCAGTGCGGGTATTAGGTATATGACTCCCGTTGATTATCTTTAGTTAAAAATGTGTGCCCCATTGTTGTAAGATAATCTGATTGCATTAATCATTTTTGAACAGTTATATATGATATTATCTTTCGAATTGGCCTTTTCAAAGTTATTATTACTAATTTCTTTCGTTTAGGATCCTTGCTCCAACAACATATATATTCTTTGCTTCAGCAATTCCAGTCATATCTTTTGGAGAACAGCTTGAAAGAAATACAGGTTTAATGGCTGTTATATATTGCAGATATCTTGTTAGTAGTACTTCAATATATATGTACTAAGCCATTCCTTTTTTTTTTTTTTTTTGCAATTTTTAGATGGAGCTTTGACTGCAGTGCAAACTCTTGCATCAACAGCCTTTTGTGGCATCATCCATTCAATTGTCGGAGGGCAGCCCCTGCTCATACTTGGTGTTGCTGAGCCAACCGTGTTGATGTATACATTCATGTTCAACTTTGCAAAGGACAGGAGGGATTTAGGACCGCACCTCTTCTTAGCCTGGACAGCGTGGTATGTACTTGCACAATCTTACTTAACTGATATTGATTGAGTGATTTGCTGGTGGTTTTGAAACAGTTTCTTCATTTTTATGGGTTATCAGGGTTTGTGTATGGACGGCCCTGTTGCTTTTCTTGCTGTCTATATTGGGTGCCTGCTCTATAATCAACAGATTTACTCGTGTTGCTGGCGAATTGTTTGGTCTGCTTATTGCAATGCTTTTTATGCAGCAGGCCATAAGGGTGAGTATTCACATCACTATATCATAGATTGTGAGTATATATATATATATATATATATATATATATATATGAAATTTCAGGTTCTTCCTTTTCTCTTTGTAATTGTAAAAGTAGTATTGAATTGAAAAAATAAGGATTGGTAAAGGTATGTTTAGTTATGGAAAATAATACCAGTTTCCTAGAAAATTACCCTAAGAAAACTAGAAAATAAAATTTACTGTTAAGTTATATTATTTTCCAATTTGAAAAATTAGAAACATGTTTCCAAAACCTTTTAAATTATAAGCAGTAGCTCAAAAAAATGATTTTCTTTTTTATTCATAAAAGTACGCATGTTTTCTAATTTGAAAAACACGGAGTTTTCTGCAACTATTTTAAAGCATTTTTCAGTTTTCTATTTGGAAAATATAAAACAAGAAAACTAATTGAAAAAAAATGAAAATTGGAAAAGGAAAACAAAAAATGTTTTCTCAAACTAAACATCCCCCAAGGTTCCATGATAATAGCATAGAATCAACAGAAACTTTCTTTTCATCCCTTGTTCAATTTACATATTTGATGTTATAGGGAGTTGTCGAGGAGTTTGGCATACCCCAGAGGGAAAATCCTAATCAGACTGCACTCCAACCTTCATGGCGATTTGGCAATGGAATGTTTGCACTAGTTCTTTCCTTTGGCCTGCTTTGGACTGCACTAAGGAGCCGTACAGCCAGATCCTGGCGCTATGGGACAGGTATCAGAGTTGAACATTGTCTGAATTGCTATGTTATAGTTCAAATGAGAGCAAACACTGCATGTTATAGGTCGTGAGTTCTGAAGCAATCTAATGCTTGATTATGGAATTGTAAATAACTTGGGAAATCACCTTTATTTGGTTTCCACTGCCTGGCAAATTACAGTGCCTGCAATGCAGTTCATAACTTAATCTTTATTTATTTATTTTTTTCTTGTTACAAGGTTGGCTACGAGGACTTATTGCAGATTACGGAGTTCCACTTATGGTGCTTGTCTGGACTGCTGTATCTTATATACCAGTTAATGATGTTCCAAGAGGAATCCCAAGGCGGCTTTTCAGTCCAAATCCATGGTCTCCTGGTGCGTACTCAAATTGGACAGTTATTAAGGTGAATCTTGGAGTCAACTTCCTTAACATTGGACTTGTATTAGTATTGAGTGATTGACAGAGCTTAATCAGTGCCAAATTTCCTTAAAAACCTGGAATAATAATCATACTGGATACTTGTGCAGGAAATGACTAATGTGCCTCCTTTATACATAGTTGGAGCATTCATTCCTGCAACCATGATTGCTGTGCTTTACTACTTTGATCACAGTGTTGCATCTCAACTTACCCAACAAAAGGAGTTCAATTTGAAGAAACCATCTTCCTATCATTATGATCTTCTTCTTTTGGGATTTTTGGTGAGCTGTTTCTCCTTAGTATCAATTATTTTCATGATACACTAAGATGGTCCAAATCCCAAGCAGAATCAAATCTGCGCATTTTTTCAGTTTTCATTGTATATTTTACCTGACCAGGTTATCTTATGTGGCCTCATTGGTATTCCACCTTCAAATGGTGTTATTCCACAATCTCCAATGCATACAAAAAGCTTAGTTACCTTGAAGCATCAGGTAACAGTCAGTCCCCCAAAATTTAAAGTTGATATAATTCTGATTTTAATATTTCCGCAAGTCAAGAGCTTCATTTCCTCTTAATCTCTTTTCTCGATTATTTGCTTAATGCACAAATTGTGAGATAGAAGGAAAAACTATCTTACTAAGCCAAGGCTAGGAGGCTTGGATAATCAAAATTCCATGGTAAAAGAATGAGTCCAAGTATATGTCATTCGACTGTTGCTTGTCAATCAGCTTATATCATTTACTATCACAGATCTTCAATTTGAAGCCTTCTGCATTTTGAGAGGTCAAATGCCAAAATCATGAGTCCTGACCCAAAACTCAAGTTATATTGCTATCAAATCTTTCTCTTATACAATAATAGCATCCCTACTTTTGTTTTTATTTGTCTCTTTTCTAGTATTATGTACAAGCTGGTTTTCTTCATCTTTGTTTCTTTGCTTTTGAGCAGCTTTTGCGAAATAAGCTTGCGTCAACAGCACGAAAAAGTTTTCGCAAAAATGCAAATCTGGGTCAATTGTACCGGAGCATGCAAGAGGCCTACAATGAAATGCAGACTCCTTTAGTCTATCAATTGCCATCTGCCCTGGTAGATTAATCTGCTTATGATTGTGACATTCAAAACAATTTTTTTCTTTTCCTCCTTTTCCCTCAACCATAACTTCATACAGGGACTAAAAGAGTTGAAAGAATCGACAGTCCAACTAGCATCAAGTGGTGGCTACATTGATGCCCCTGTGGATCAAACTGTTTTTGATGTTGATAAAGATATAGATGATCTTTTACCAGTTGAAGTCAAAGAACAACGCCTCAGCAATCTGCTTCAGGCATTGATGGTTGGTGGTTGTGTTGCTGCTATGCCTGTCCTGAAGAAGATCCCAACTTCAGTTCTTTGGGGTTACTTTGCTTTTATGGCCATTGAAAGCTTGCCAGGAAACCAATTTTGGGAGAGGATATTACTGCTTTTTACTGCTCCAAGTCGAAGATACAAGTAAATTTACTCACATGCCTAGAAAGAGTTCCTAATATTTTTCAACTCTTTTATAGTTTGAAATCTCCCAATTTGTTGTTGTTTGTAAATATGGTTTTATGGGTTAATGCCTGTAGGAAAAGATTTATTTAAAAATATTTAAATAGTGTGACTATTATGATCTTATTGTGAAGTTGATTGTAATTTTTATGTAATAAAATTGTATCTAATCCGAGTTTCTCGCCTTCCAGGGTATTGGAGGAGTATCATGCAACTTTCATTGAGACTGTGCCCTTCAAAACAATTGCTATCTTCACCTTGTTCCAGACAGTTTACCTGCTTTTGTGCTTTGGCATAACATGGATCCCAATAGCTGGAGTCCTATTCCCACTTTTGATCATGCTTCTAGTCCCAGTACGGCAGTATCTGCTCCCTAAATTTTTCAAAGGAGCACATCTTCAAGACTTGGATGCTGCAGAATATGAGGAAGCTCCTGCAGTATCTTACAACGTGACATTTGAAGTAAGTGACCTTAATCCTCTACTCATCTCTGGTAGATTTGTTTGAAGATCCACTAGGTACTAAAGCTGTTTTCCACATAACTATTTTATGTGATAAATTAATTTTAGGATATATGGTTTCTACCATTTCAAGTTGAAGAAGTACTACTACTTTGGAAGGACTATATTAGTATGGAGCTTAGATACTGTTCATCAAATTTTGTATTGCAGGCATTTGTGCTTTTAAATGTTTGACAGAATTGAGATACATGATTGAAGTTTGAGCTTTAAGTTATGGTATTCTATCTGATAGGATCTGGATGCTGAAGCAAGAACACCTAACATTGATGGGGGAGAAATTCTTGATGGAATTATCACAAGAAGCCGTGGTGAGATCCGCCATAGTCAAAGTCCTAAAGTGACAAGTTCAACTCCAAGTTCATCAAATGATATAAAACCTGCACTCAGTCCACGTCTATCACATAGGGCGTATAGTCCGAGAGTTAGTGAACTGAGAGCAGACCGGAGCCCCAGATCAAGTGGGACTGGAGTTGAAACAAAGCGAACTCCCAGTCCGGGGCCATCTAACCTTGGACAAAGCACTCGTGGATCCTCTTCATGCTAAAGCCTTTCGTTCATTGTTCTGGTGAGTTTAGCTGTGAATGTGCTTGAGAGGTCTTTCATTAAAAGAATGTAACTAAGTGTTATATGTTGTAGTTGCTTTTGTCTTCTTGGTGTTAACAATAGAATGTCTGTCAGTGTTCATTGCTCTGTATCTCCCATATAGTCTGGGTACAGTATATTTATTTCAATGAAAATATGTGCATTACGCTATACTTTTTTTTTTTGGGTTTAAAATAATGTTCTCTTTCCCTTCTTCACATAATCTAATTTATGTTGGTTGCAAGAGCAATTAAATGAGACCTTAATACATTTGGAATGATTGGAGTAAATACCAATATAATCTCATTTCAAAATGTTAAAATTAAATTTACTTTTAAAGACAAAGACTGAATCCTGCACTTCAATGTTGAAACTAATACTTAAACACTGAAAAGAGGCAAGATTATTACCCCTGTTCACACTTGTTATGCATAAGATATTTGTATGAATGACTCAAAAACAATTTATGATGTTCATTTTTCCAATGCAAAACCAAGCAGAAAGTAAAATAGCCAGGTAAGAAAATTAATTATGTCTGGGATTCGGATTTCTGTGTTAGTACTTTTGTTGGCTTTCATTTTACCAGTTGTTGTAGGATGTTAAGAATTAAGGGATTAGTTCAAGTCATGCAATAAGAGTTTGCAAATCAGATGAGTGATGGCAGTATTAACATCCGTATTTTTACCAGTCTAATTAATTAGTTATTAATATCCGTATTTTTATTTCTTATTTTTATTAGATATAAATTAATTTAGTCTCTCTCTACCATCACCTCCCTACTAGCAAAACGGCACCAATCTATCACTTCTTTAAAATATTATGTGTGTATTTATAATATATACTTATTCGAGTTACTTTGTGCTTATCATATATTGATAATTATTTGAACTATTACTTTGATATATATTTTAATATCAATGCCTTTATTATATTTGTAATTAATTATTGAAACTAATATTTTAATACTATATTAATATCTTCAATTATATATATTATTTATGATATACTATAATATTACTTAATCCATTTACAGTATAAATTTTATAAATATGACAGAATGCGAGGGTTACTTTCTATTTTTCCATTATTTCTTTGATTGGCACGATGATTTTAACACCTGATGTCTATGTTCGCTTATGGGTCACTTTTTTGGATTCATCAGCAGAGGGCCCATTCAGATGGAAGCCTAGGCGTAGCTCGATGAATTGTCAACTAATTAGGGTGCATGTGCTAGTGCTAAGGGCACAATTTTCTCCGCTCTCTCTTATCCGAGTAGCAAGAGGGCCCAACTGGGATTTTTCTTTCGTCTTGGAAATATTTGCTTGCCTCTTAAGTACTCAACTCGTGATGATAGAAATTAACAACCCACTTGCTGCCCCTTGTTCCAAATTGATTTCCTGCTTTGCTTGAAGAAAGATTTTGTTCATTTTAATGGACACATAATATAACAGTATCAGCTAGTCATTAGAAAGAAAAAAAATCTAAGCTGAGTTGAACTATACAGTTTCTGCTTGTTAACAGAGGAACAGTTTCTGAAAGCAAAATTTCTTATTTTCCTCTCTTTAAGGACTTGAACTATCCTTGACTTAAGTTCTTCATTCAACCAAGCAAGACGAAACCTCAAAATTTTGACTATTGGATTATAATTCAGCGTCTAAGCTGCAGCTTGCAGGGTTAATGGGTTGCCTAAAACGACTCCACTTCGCACTTTCAACTGTCGGACAGAACTGATTTCAGATATTATGGACATTATAAGAATGCAGGTGGGTGAGGGACTAATAGTCTGCAGTATACCGCATACATCAGGCTGAGTTGCCTGGCAGGACAGAGAAAGTGGTGTGTTTAACTATGAAACAAAAACTGTGGAGATCATTAAGCTCCTTAAATATCTATAATCAAAAACTTTATTAAGTTATAAATGACACGTGATCCTCCACTAGTACTATATGGCTGGAAGTGGCTGTAACTTATTTTCAAATTTCAATTGGTTATTATATTTATATAGCTCTAATGCTGCCAATGCTCATTGTCATTGATTAATAGTTGCTCTTTTCTTCAATCAACTCCTCTGTAACTTGTGCACTAACATAATGGGCTGTTATTAAATAAACTTTCCATAGTTAAAAAATGAATTAAAAACTAATTAGATGGTTTGGGCAGTGTTTAGACTGGCCCAAAATGGGGTTAATACCCAGTTTCCAATTAAAAATTTTAAGGTCCAGCCCATCTTTGTGTGCTGATAAATTATATTATAAATTTTTGTACGAATTGTGTGATATTTATTTAAATAATAAATAATTTTCGTTCAACAATTTCTGATTCCATGTGAGCTATCAGAGATGAATGTTGGAATATCCAACATTATTTCACCAGCACTATTAACTATAATAATAATAATAATAATAATAAAAATAAATAATTATTTGTATTTTAATGGCTTGAAACGTAAACATTTTGTTTGCTTTTACTAAATTTATTAATCATCAAAATGATTATGTTTTAATTAGTCTCTAAGTAAATGCTTATCTTTAGTTCTCTCTTAATCAACATTTTGTCTCCTTCAACATGCCTCTTTAACAACTCATGTACCACAGCACTGTTAATTTTGTCAATCTAGAAAAACCAATATGGATTAAAATTAATATATAGAGATAAAATAAAAAACATAAATAGACATTCGAAGATTGGAAAATAATTATATTCTTAAAAATTCAATCTTGTTCTCATTGTTTTCTGACTGGAAACCTGGGAATCCGCCTTTTGATCTGTCCGGTGATGATACGCTTGAAAAATCCTAATAAATTAATATATAGTTAGAAATTATTAAAACATAATAGAAAAATAAAATATTGAAGTATGCAACTATGCAAATGACGGGGGTAAACAAGAGTGCACAATATTGTAAATGACTGAAACGGTACGTTTTGAAGAGAGATGGATTAAAAAAATGCAAAAAAAAAAAGAGAGAAAAAAAACCTTCCCGTTTCCCGGGATACAGAAACGGTGCGTTTAGTGAACGCCACCAACTAACGACTTTCTCCCTCAAATTTCTGCTCATCCACATCTGTGCATTCTCAGTGCAGCAAAATAAACGGAGACAAAAGCAGACAGTATAAAGAGAATGAGGCCACAGATCGTGTTATTTGGAGATTCAATAACAGAGCAGTCTTTTAGATCAGGCGGTTGGGGTGCTTCTCTCGCTGACACTTACTCCCGCAAGGTATTCTCTTTCCTTGTCCAACATTTCCTTCATTTCTTTTTTGGGTTGAATTTTCCAGTTCTTGAATGTACCCCTTATATTTAATTTCTGCTTTCATTTGTCGATCTTGATCCATAATCATAGGCCGATGTGTTGGTTCGTGGATATGGTGGTTACAACACTAGATGGGCTATGTTCTTGTTGCATTACATTTTCCCTCTTGTGAGTTGTTTATCTTTTGTGGGTTATTTTTTCTATCCGTTTTAAATCAATATTCTTTGTGGAATTCTAACTGTGTCTATTGTTAATTGGCATTGATTTTTCTAGGATGGCACAAAACCTCCAGCTGCTGTCACAGTATTCTTTGGGGCGAATGATGCAGCTCTAAAAGGGAGAACTAGTGATAGACAACATGTTCCTGTGGAGGAATACAAGGAGAATCTAAGAAAAATTGTTCAGCATTTGAAGGTATTTTTTCCTATTTTTCTGTTACTTAGTTGAGCAATTTTATTTAGTTCTTGGAGTTCCACGAATCTTGCATGTATACTGTTTACTTGATTGTTTTGCTCAATGTTGGACTTTTACTTCAATTCTGTGTAGTCCTTAAGAGTTCAATGTCTCTTACATGTTACTTTTTGATTGAATGCTATGCTCAATTTTGAGGTTGAACTTGTGATCTGGTTGATATGCCATGATTTAAAAGTTGCAGACTTGCAGTAGCAATTAGCCTGTATTCCTGATGGAAGACTGTAATGCTGGAAAAATTTTAGGGACTCTGGGCCATCTTTTTGTATTTACCAGCTTGACCTCCGATTTGCTCCTAGCTGCTTCAGGAATCTATCATCACCTCTTTCATTGCCTGTTGCATATTCATCATTGTCTCTAGCAAGTCACTTCATCTGATCAGCAATAGGAGAGTAGACAACTACCTTGATCCCTGCCTTTCACATTTTGTCACAGCCTTCCCATTTATGAGCTGTTTAGACTCCCTCGCTGCCATCACCTTCAAAACCTCTATCACCTATTATTGTGATCCATCTCCACTATATGCTCATGTAAAAGCATGTTCATTATCATATTGTATCCAATACTTTCTGGTCCCCTATTTAGCACCAAACTAATGCCACTAGCCAACTGCATATGCTAATGACGTGTTATACCCTGCCATTATTGAATTTCTGCACCAACTAGTACAAACTTGTCGATTGTCACAGTCTCTTGGAGGGATTCCAGTTTCCACCTGCAACTTGCTCACATTTTGGGTACTAGCTCTAATATATTAGAACACTTTTCTAGATATCATTGCTCTTTTTATTGCTTGAGATGCAATTTTTAAAAATAGTTGAATAATAAAAGTAACCAGTATAACTTTTTTTTAAAGAGTATTCATGAAATATCCTTTCATACTTGCTTAGGTGAATTCATACATCAATTTCTTCTAGTGTGATACATTGTTCTAGCTCCATTCGTAGTTCCTAATGAATGCATACATGCAAAACTGATTATGCATTCTTTGAGTGCCATGTTGCCAACTGATTGACTTGTCTTTATATTTATGTACCTTTTGCAGGCATGCTCGCCTACCATGTTAATTGTGCTTATCACTCCACCACCTATTGATGAAGAAGGGCGCAAAACATATGCCAAGTATTATGATATTCTTTCTTATTATACTGTTAGATGTAGGCATGGAGAACATATAGACACATATGTATAAACAAAACATAAATTAGAGGAGAGAGGCACTGGGGTTGGGGGTGGAATTGAGTCAATACTTGGTATATTTACAAGTTGTTATGTGATCTTGGAATCTCTAATTTTTGATATTTCAGTTTTCAACCAAATATATGATATTTAATAATTGCTCACTTTTTTATTTTTTATTTTATTTATTTTAAATCTATTGCATATGTTTTGGAAAATGAATTACTAAGAACATACATTTTTGTAATATTATATTGGAAGACTTAAGTTTTTCTATTTGCAGGCTTGAGAAGCTCAGTAATTATTTATCCTCTTTAAGTTATTATTATCATCTAGCAGTAGAACTTGGAATAATCCTATGACCATGTTTTGCAGATCTTTATATGGTGAAAAAGCTATGGAACTGCCAGAAAGGACAAATGAAATGGCAGGAGTATATGCAAGACAATGTGTTGAGTTGGTAAAGGAGCTAGGTATCTGCTCCATTGATATATGGTCCACGATGCAGAAAACAGAGGGTTGGCAGAAAAAATTTCTAAGGTTTGTGATATAAGGAGCTTTTGTTTCCCAAAAACTTTTTAGATGATTGAATATAATTTAGTGGTAGTAATATAAACTTTACTCAAAATTAGATTTTAATTCCAGCCAACTTTGTAATATTTAGATAAATAAATTTCATAAAAGAATTGGATTCTTTTTTACTACATAAAAATGAAATCTTATTCTAGCAGTTGCATTATATATTCATTTCAACAAAAAACCTAACATGCCCAAAAAGCAAGTCCATTTTTATGTTTTCTTAAGGAACATTTCCCCCTGCAATTATCGTAACTGTATTAATCACTGCCATTCTAGTCTGATTAAGTTTGGTCATCTTTTATTTTATTCATCCTAGCAGGAAAGGAGAAATAAGTAAACAGAAACTGCAACTACTGTAATTTTTATGTGGATTTGACATTCTTTGGTTAATTTATTGTTGAACTTGTAGATTAAATCAAAAGTGGAAAATTTTATTCCTCTTTACCTTTCAAACTCAAGTGCAAATAAACAAGCAGTTCAGTTCTGCCTTGTATCAAGTTTCACACCTTTGTTTTCCCAGTCCCCGGAATCATCGTCATTGTAGTATCTCTAGCTCACCTATGTTCACTTATGAAATTCCTTCTTTGAAACATATGATATCTGAAATAAGAAATATTTGATTTAGTTGTATACAGAAGATGATGCTATGATGTCCAAACAGTTGTTTAAATTAATATTTAGCTGGTTAGATGAGTAACTAGCATGTTAATTACAGTGATGGATTGCACCTGACCCCAGAAGGTAATGCGGTGGTAAGCCAAGAGATTGTAAGAGTTTTCAGTGAAGCATGGCTCTCTGCTTCAGAAATGCCGTTTGATTTCCCCCATCACTCGGAAATTGATGGAAATAACCCAGAAAAAGCTTTCCAACAAAGATGCATGTAGCAAAGCAATCTTTTACGAATCCACTGGATCAAAGCCTTGAAAATCTTGATTTTTTTTCCCTTGATTGTCTGATCATTGTTGCTTTTGACGATATTGTTACAGAGTAGCATTTGGTCATTGTCTCTTTGATGTTATCAAATGATGGACACACTGCTATCAGTATGAAATTGAAGCTATTGCTTCTTTTTCTTTTTTCCCTTATATGGGGCTAGAGCGTTCTTGTTTTTACCAGAGGAAACGATATGTTAATTGGCGAGTGGATAATTTTTTTTTTCTTGTATTTAATACAATATTGAGATACTATTTTTGTATTAAGGAAAACAGAGATGCTAGCTATCTGTAACACCAATGAATCATATCATCTAACTTCACGGTTATTGTCTATTGAATCCCTGGTTTCTTAATTTTATTTGGTACAATTACGGTCTTTTATTTTTTTTCTCAGACTATAGATATTTTCTGTCAGTCAACTAAAACTATATATTGAAATTAATTTTATTTGTGCCGAATAAGATTTTAAGGGTGGCAAAATACTTCTTCATAAGTTTTAAGGTAATTGCATATTGAGACTTCTGGTTAAATTGGAAGAAATTTAAGTCATTTCATCTAAACTCTTATGAATTTTGTTTTACCATATTGGTTGGTGAGTATATTCATTAGTTTCTCTCTTAATAGACACATTGTTTGTATTTTATCTGTTTGATTATGACTAACATCTCTCTTTAAAATTCAAATGTTGAAATAAAACACTCCCTCTGTTCCTAAATAAATGTCACTTTGGATTAGAGTTTTTGATCTCAAATATTTGACGTTTCTCAATTATTTATAAACATTAATTATTTTTTTTATCTATTCTACTCTTATTTGAAACTTTCTCCTACATATACAACTACAAATTTTAATAATTGGTGGAGATTAATTATCTAAAAGTAATATAGTATTTAACCTATGTCTTAAATACATTTCTTAATTATTGTGCAAAAATCATAAACGTCATCTATATAGGAATAGATTAAAGAAAGTATATATAATAAATTTATTCATACCCCACATTCATAATAAAATTATCGTGTGATAAAAGTGAAGTAAAGTAAAATTTATTTTTTTACATATTCACTGGAAATAAATAAGGGATGAATGAAAATTTAATATAGAAAAATATGCTTCCAATAATAACGTTTAAAGCTTATTTAAGAGTTTGAAAACTTATTTTGTTTGTTTTTTTTTTTTAATTTATCAAGATAAAAATCCTTACTTGCTAGTAATATTAAAGTACACCTGATAGTGAATGGAATGTTTAGCGTTATGTTGACCAGTATTACAAGTTGTAAGTATGTCTAATAAAATTAAACATGCTTTAAATGTGCTCCTTTATTTGCCTATTTTGCTTATAAACTACCTTTGAATTTGAATTTGACTCCAACATTAACTGAGAGAACTATTAAAGTCTGTAATTAATTTCGGTTACAAAAAAAAATGTCATTAATTAGTATGTGAAAAATTCTTTGATGTTTGTTTCTGAGTAAATTAGCTATGTTGTCTTAATGTTCCCCAACTTAAGCTGAATACAAATTCACATCACTAAATTGCCCTTGTTAAGTTACCTTTTTTTTTTTTTTAATTTAAATATTGTAACTCATTTTCTTTTTAATTACTAATATCACATATCTTTTTTGTATTATTAATCAGAATTATGTATATACACACAAAAATTTGTTTAAAAATGAGCATATCGCATAATAAAATGTAAAGTAATGTTAGTGATATATTGACATTCATTTTTTAAGTCACTGTGTAATATTTTCCTTATTTTTGAAAAATAATTATCAATTATTTCTCATATAATGTATGGAAATCAATAATAAAGTTATAAGGAGAATGAATAATGTGAAGGACAATTATTTTTTTCATGTGGCTATCCAATACTTAATATTTTATTGATTATTTATAAATAATAATAATAAAATAGTGGAGGTTCAACAGTCACTTTTTAAAGTAATTATTTCTCATTTCTGTAAATAGATTTTTCATGTAATAATAATAATTATTATTACTAACACATTCCCATTAATCCTTCTGTCCAATTCTTGCATAGCCTTTGTTGTCCAAAAGGGTCCACCAAATCTGCCCTTGCACTCACTAAGCAATATCTGACGTGGCATTTCTTGATTGGAAAAAATAAATGCATTTCAAATTTTACACCAACTTAAAAAATAAAATACAATAATGTTAATAAAAATAAACCAATAGTGACCTGCCACATAAGCAGATAACCACTGGCCCAGCAATAACATGTGGGACTAGATTCTGGTCTCCGTGTCCACCAGCTGACTGGCATATTAATTAACCGTATTTAAGTTTATAACACAGTAATTTTTCCAAATAAACCATTAAAATGCGACAGTAAAAAAAAATAGCGTGAAGTTCTCAAGTGGAGAAGCTTAATAGTCACTAGTGAGGAGCAAAGGCAAACAATATCAACCACTGGATCACTAATATAATCAATGGTCAAGATCGATCTGTAATACCTATTAAGAAACAAAAAGAATCCATAGCTGTCTTCTAATACTCTCATCATTTTGCTTATTTTGCATTCTCATATGGAGCTTGAACACAGGCACATAGAGAATAATCCAGTCACCAAAGCAATGTTTTTACCTGATAATTACTCAAATAAACCAACCATGAAAGATGGGTTCCTCTTTGAAACACCTGCATCAATATCATCAAAGGGTTTTCTTCAAGATTTTCACTATTTTGATCAGTTTCATGCAAATGGGTCATCTTTAAGTCCCATGTTTGGGGTTCAAACGGGGTCCAATTATTTTGATTATTTTGATGCTCTTCCATATGGGTCTTCATCAACAAACTTGGATTTGTATGATTATGAGTGCAAGCCATTTGTAGAAAGTGGTGGGCATGGTCAGGTGATGGACAATTTCCAAAATGGAGGAAACTTAAACCTCCTTTTACCTCAAAGAAATCCCACGGAAATGATGGGATCCAATCAGGCCCAAATGCCTTTGCAAGAAATTAAGCACATAAATCTTGCGGTACCAGATGAAGTTTCATCATGTGTTATCGCTAATCATCATGATTACCATAAGAAAGTTGGTTTGAACAAGAATAGGTCACTGTCTGCTACACGAAGAACATGGAAAGGCCGCAAGAAGAACAATGTAGTGAAGGGGCAATGGACAATTGAAGAAGATAGGTATGGAAAGATCTGACTCTAATCTATGCATGTTAATTAATTAGTTCCAACTTTTTTATTATTGTTTTTTTTTTCTGTGTGATATTTCATATATATATATAAATATATATATATATGCATGTTTAATTATGTAAATTTTGCAGGCTCTTGACTCGGCTAGTTGAACAGCATGGAGTGAGAAAATGGTCTCATATTGCTCAAATGTTGCCTGGAAGAATTGGGAAACAGTGTAGAGAGAGATGGCACAATCATCTAAGGCCTGATATCAAGGTTAACTTGATTTTTTTTTTTTTTATTGCAGTGCATTTTTAATAATATTTTATATATGAAGAAAATATTTTCAGTACAGTAAAAAAATGCATTATGATTTTACTGAAATCATAGTATATTAATTCTTCCTAACTAAGAGATGTGTCCTATATGTATATTAATGGTTGCACCAATCATATGTAGTTTGTTCCTTATTCGAAAAATGCCCCAATCATATTATCTGCAGCTTTTGACCTTTTGTTAACCAAAAAGCAAGAAGAAACAAAATCAGTTGGTTAAAGAACATCAATGGATTTATAACCAGAAGAAACATGCATGGAGAACACATGTAAATATATATATATATATATATATATATATATATATATATATATATATATATATATATATATATATATATATAAAATATGATTTGGCATATGGGTATTGGTTTAGAGATATGAAATAATGAAGCCAGTTCATTTTCTTGAATTTTTTTTGCAGAAGGATATATGGAGTGAAGAGGAGGACAAGGTTCTGATACAGGCACATATAGAAATAGGAAATAAATGGGCAGAAATTGCCAAAAGATTGCCAGGAAGAACTGAGAACTCAATCAAGAATCATTGGAATGCAACAAAAAGAAGGCAGTATTCAAAAAGAAAGTGTAAATCAAAGTATCCAAGAGGAACCCTTCTTCAAGAGTACATCAAGAGCTTGAACTTAGACCCAGGCCCTAGCTGCAGATTTCAGGGCAAAACTTCTGATGCTGATGATGATTGTACAGTGAAAACAACAAACCTGGTGCAGCCACAGGGCTTGGGGTTGAGCCAGAAATTGGTCCCAAATTATGATTTAGATTTTGAGTTTGATGAGAGAATATTTGAAGATGGATGCAGCTTTGATTCTCTACTTGATGATATACCTTGTGTTCATCATCATACTATTGTTGATGAGAAAAGCTTTGGGATGATGGATGTTCCAGTGGAGATGACTCCTTATCCATTGATGGATTTTGAAGTGAAGAAGGAGCTGGATTTAGTGGAGATGATTTCTCAATCAAATAAAAGTGTAAGGCTTTAAAAGCCATTACTAATTAATTTACTTTGGGTAGATATTAATTTACTATAGTTTTTACAATAAATTGTTCATCAAGTCAAGTATGAAGGAATATAGATGGAAAAAAATAGCATTATTTAGTTGCTTTAATATTCCAAAAATGTTTTTGAGGGTGAATGTGTAGTGGCAAGCAAGGCTGGCGAAATTAATAATAAAAATAAAAATGGCTTAAATATATAGGGATTTGTGGTGACAATGACTTGTAAACTTTCGTACGAAATGTTTTTGTATTTATTTTATACGGATTGTTTTACCAAGTAATGTGTCAATTAAGGATTTTTCTTATCAATTAATATTTTGATTGTATAAAATATTAAAAATATCTTTTTTGGCTTATAATATGTCGCATAGTAATAAATTTATTTAAATTTATAAATACTGCTCCCTCCATTCTCTTTTAAGTGTATTTTAAGGTAATTGTATAATATTAAAGAAATGATTAAATAACTTTAATTTTAGAAAAATATCCATGCAATTGATCACTAAATTATTCTTTTAACAATTAACATAGAATAATGTGATAGGAAAAATATAATGTAATGGAGAAAACAAGGAAAGGGTAAAATTACAAAAAATATTTAATATTTCCTTTTTTCGGAAAAATTAAAAACCTTTAGAATGGAACAAAAAAAATCCAAAATAAAACTTGAAAAGGAATTAAGGGAGCAGTAGATATATATCATCATTTATATATTCATAATTATTTATTAATATTAAGATATATATTAATTATTTATTTATATATTAAAAACTATAGTTGATTTACATCAAAAATTATCATATTCCTTTAAAAAATCTTAAACTGATCTGATACAACTTGAAATATTTTTTTCATAAGCCAAACTATCTAAGTTTAACAAATAAATAAATAAATTATCAAATTAAATCTTACATGCAATTCAAAATCACCCAAAATCCGAGTCATCCAAACATAAAATGATTCAAAAAATATATTGATTTGAATGACTTAAACTTAGAATAAACCTGTAATATCCGCTAATTTAGGTTCCAAGTCGCACGTGTTGCGAAATTGACGCGTTTGACCGATCGGAGTCTAAATTCGAATTTTTATAAAAATTGATTAAGAAATGACTAAATTAAATAATAAATGCCTAAATAAGTGATTACAGAGTTTAAAGAAGTTGATTTACGATAAAGGACTAATTTGCAAAATTTGATAAGTTTTGGAGTCAAATTGCAAATTACCAAAAATTGGAGGATTAATGAGATTAATTGATAATCAACATATTAATTTTGAGCACATTTTGATAGTGTTGGCCGACCATGATGTTAAAGAAGATGATTAATATTGATTAAGTGTAAAATTGGGAGAAAATTGTCAAATGATGGGTCCCACATGAAGACTTTTTGGATACCCTATTTAAGGCTTTTTTTTTCTTCTTCTTCTCTTCATTTTCTGCTCCTTCTCTCTTTTCTTTACCAGTCACGCCAGCCACAACTTCTCCTCCATAGCTCACCTTGATTCTAGAGAGAGAAAGGAAGGGAAGAGAAGGAAAAGAGCAAAACAAGGTGATTTTCATGTTCCATAACTCATAAGGAAGCTAGAAAGAACAAGAAAGAGGAAGAAAAATCAAGTTTGATAGAGAGAGAAAATCTCCAAAGTAGTGATCAAGTGAAGAAAAGTGTAAGATAAGAAGTATTTTTTCTTCTTCATCATCTTTTCTAAAGGAAGTTCGAATTTTGAACTAATCTAAGACTTATATGGAAAGAGAGAGAAACTAGGGTTTTGAGAGAGAAAAAGAGATTTTAGGATCTTGAGGAAATCAGATGATGATGATAATAATTTATGATGTTGTAGGAGTTCCAAATGACAAGGAACAAGCTCTAAGGAGCAAAGGAAAAGAGAAAGCTACCTAAAAGAGTGAAGGAGAAAGATTAATGTTTGTGCATAATTTAAGGCAATAGCCTATTTTTGTTTGAAATAATGCATGCTGAACATGATTGTAGATAAATGCAATTTCAAGAATGATGATGATTATGACATGAAACTATAGGATTAGACATGTATGAATGAGAACCTTGTGTGACTTTGAATTAATGATGCATGTTAGAAAATCTTGTATGATCAAGGCATGTACATGTATTGAAAAGTAATAAGTTGAGTAAAGAGCCTTAGAAATGCATGAAATAGAATTTGGTATGTTTTGGAGGATGTTAGAATGAATGAAAGGTGAATATGCAGATTTCCTGCTGAAAGTCACGGGTGTGACTATTGAGTCACGGGCGTGAACTTGAGGGTTCACGGTTGTGACTGATTGTGTCACGATTGTGAATTTCTAGGTGGAAATGGTACTATTCATTCCAGAAGCGTTCACAGGTTGGAATCACGGAAGTGAACTTATTCACGGGCGTGAATGAGTAATCACGACAGTGAATGCTTTTGGGTAATTCATTCCAATAGCGTTCACGGCTTGAGATTACGGGCGTGAACTAATTCACGGGCGTGAAAGTAGTAATTACGGCTGTGAATGCTCTGTATTTGAAACTATGAATGAGGTTATTAAATGAGGAATTCAGGTAATTAAATGAAAGTTATTGTCTATCCAGAAAAAAATAAGAATGATATGGATATATATATTAATATATATATATATATATATATATATATATATATATATATATATATATATATATATTGATGTGAGAATGTGATATGTTGTGATATAGAAAAATGAATTGATGTAGAAAAAAAAATGAATTGTCATGGATATTATATGAAATCTAATGCAGATGATAAACATGAGAATATTGATGAATCTAGTAAATGAATGAAAAGATGTATGAGTATGACTATATGCTTGTAAAACAAGAAAATTGAGTTGTTGATAAATATGAGAAAAATGGATGTGTTGAAATTTGAGAATAATGATTGATGTGAAAATATAAAGAAGCCCATTACTCTACTTGCGGACTAGAATCAGGATAGATCACATGTCATTAAGGGGGCGAACGGTACCGTACTATACCTCAACCAATATGGCTAAAGCTTGTGTGAGTGCCATTGGTCTGGGATGTTCAGTCAGTGTGGCTAAAGCTTGTGTGAGCGCTACTGACTTGAGAAAGCTCCGATGAGCACATATAAATGAGGACAAGGTGTCATAAGCTTGTGTGAGCAGCCTTGATCCGGTTATTCATTGATGATGAAATTATACTCAATCAATGTGGCATAAGCTTGTGTGAGCGCCATTGATTTGAGAAGCTCTTATGAGCCAGATAGTGGACACGGTGGCATAAGCTTGTGTGAGCGCTCCTGATCCATAACCCGTATCCATTCAGTCCAAAAATTTAGAGTGATGTGGGCAAGATAATGAGGATATATCGGAAAAATAAGAAAAAGAAAGAATAAGAAAATGATGATGATATGAGATTGAAATGTAATGATAAAGAGATTTACAGAATAATTTGCTATTAAAGATAATGAAAATAACAATGTCTATATGAGCATGACATTTATACTTTTATGAAATAGGAATATGTTGATAGTCATGCATGCAAACATTTTAATGTACGAAATGATAATTGTTAATGCTTGTTGCATGATATAGTATATTGCCTTCTTTATATGCACCACTAAGCTTAGAGGTTAGCGTGAAGTTTAATTTCCACGCAGATATAGAAAGGTAGCTGAAGACGCTAGATAAAGCAAGTGATGATCCCATTCAAGTAAAATAGCTGAATCTTGAGAAAGTGGGTTATATGTTTTGAAACTTTTGTATTTGACTTCTATATTAAAGAAATGTTTAAGTTTGTAAAACTTACTTTCAAAGTTTGTTAAGAATTATTCTAATGTTAAAAATTACTATTTTATGTAAATAAATTGTACTATGATTTTATTTATATCCATATATACATGAGTAAAAAAAAATGAAGTATGAGAAAGATAGGACATTAGTGCTCCCTCATCCAGGCACGTGCGGTTTGGGTCTCGAGTGAGGAGGCGGGTGCTACAGAATTTTGGTATAAGAGCACGGTTTGGTGTTTCTGGATATTGTTATTAAAGCTGGTTTGGATTTTAAAGTGAATTTTGAAAATGTTTTTCTTGAAATATACCCATAATTGCATTTTTGGAGTTGTTGCTTTATTGATTAGGGTCGTTGTCTTTATGTTATAGGTAGGATATGACCTCAGGATCAAGACAAATAGTAATAGAAGAAGCTGAGAGTAATGAGGCTTCCGAGGTAAGAGCTTCATCGCAACCAAGTCGTCGTCGAGCTGCGGCACCAAGATCTAGTGCCATCTCACTTCGTGAACATTCAGCTATTAATATGGATCAGACTGAGCTCATGAGAAATATGATAGATCTGCTACAGAGAGCATCACGATCAGATTCGTCTGGATTACAATTCGAGAGACTGAGGAAATTAGGGGCATCTGATTTCTATGGTAAACGGGAAGATGACCCCTCAGTGGCAGAATTTTGGTTGGAACGAGCAGAGCGAGTATTTAATCAACTACACTGCATAGATGAACAAAAATATGAATATGCAGTATCTCTGCTACAGGAGCATGCATATGATTAGTGGCGATCTGAATCACAGAGTACAGAGGCTCCTAACCCTATGACATGAGAATTCTTTCTGGAGAAGTTTAAGGAGCAGTATATTCCTCCTATTTACACAGATGACAAAAAAGAGAGTTTCTGATGTTAAAACAGAGGGATATGTCTGTAATAGAATATGAGAGAGAATTCACTCATCTTTGCAAGTATACGGGTGGTATTGTATCCACTAAGGCAGATAAGTGCCGATGATTTGAAGATGGATTGAGGGATACTATCAAGTTACAAGTTTCAGCCCTACGACTGATGAGTTTCCCTAATTTACTAGCATCTGCTAGAACAGTTGAAAGAGTCCTGATGACACAACAGCTAATACAGATTAGTGGGGTTAGTAGACCAACACCACAACCAAGTGGAGTACAGTCTAGTGGCAAAAGAGCCAGATCTTTTGGTGGCCGATTCCAGGCTGGGAGTTCCAACAGATTTCATTCTTATAGACGGGAACAACCCGTACGATCTACTTCATCGGCAGCTAGTGCACCGACACAGGCATCCCGTAGGTTTACCACTCTACCGGTGGGTCAACATTGTGGTCGTACGCATCAAGGAGAGTGTTGGTCGATGATAGGAGCGTGCATGAGATGCGGCTCCAAGAACCATATTAAAAGAGATTGTCCATTGCTACAGTTTGGTAGAGGTTCAGGGAGTATTGAGTCATTGCCAATATAGACTATGGGACAAGGCAGAGGACGAGGCCGAGGACAAGGAAGAGGAGGCCGTGCAGGGCCAAGCCAGTTCAGATCAGATACAGTAGAGAGACCTGAAGGCAGTAGAGCTGCTCCAACAAGACCTTATGCCATGCGAGGCCGAGAGGAGCAGGATGCGCCTGACGTCATAGCGGGTAAATTCCTTCTCTTTGGCTCTTGTATACATGCTTTGATAGTCCCTAGGTCAACACACTCATACATATGCACACCACCATCGGGTCGAGAGGGTTTAAAACCAGAGACTCTAGAATATGAGATTTGTGTGACTAACCCATTAGAACACAGTGTGCGGGTTAGTAAAGTGTTTAGAGGTTGCTCAGTTGAAATTCAAGGCAGGCAATTTCCAGCAGATCTAATAGAGCTACCATTCCGCGAGTTCAATGTGATCTTGGGAATGGATTGGCTAGCTTGCCATGGGGTGGTAATAGATTGTGGAAAGAGGCATATGAGAATTAAAGTTTCAGAACAAAAAGAGATAGTAGTGATGAGTGAGTATAGAAGATATCCAGATAATGTGATATCAGCGATGAAAGCTCGAAAACTCATCAATAAGGGATGTGAGACTTACCTAGCTTATGTGATTGACACCCGAAAGAAAAGTCCAAAGTTGACTGACATCCCAATTGTTAGTGAGTTTTCTGATGTATTTCCTGAGGAGTTACCAGGACTACCACCTGATCGAGAGATAGAGTTTGCTATTGAATTAGTACCCGACACCGCTCCTATATCTATTATACTATATAGGATGACACCCATAGAATTGAAAGAATTGAAGATACAGTTACAAGAAATGTTAGATAAAGGATTTATACGATTTAGTGTATCTCCATGGGGTGCTCCAGTACTATTTGTGAAGAAGAAAGACGGTACTTTATGTCTTTGCATTGACTACAGGCAGCTTAATAGGGTTACTATTAAGAATAAATACCCATTGCCTAGGATTGATGATTTATTTGATCAGCTGAAAGGTGCAAGTATATTTTCAAAGATAGATATTCGATCGGGGTATCATCAACTGAAGATCAAAGAGTCAGATGTATCTAAGACAACATTAAGGACTCGTTATGGTCATTATGAGTTCTTGGTGATGCCATTTGGATTGATGAATGCACCAACAGTTTTTATGGACCTGATGAACCGAGTGTTCAGGCCATATATTGATCAATTTGTAGTTGTATTCATTGATGACATTCTTGTCTATTCAAGAGATCGAGTAGAACATGACCAACATCTTAGAAAAGTATTGCAGACCTTGAAGGAGGAACAATTGTATGCAAAGCTATCTAAGTGTGAATTTTGGCTAGAAACAGTTAGTTTTCTGGGTCATGTAATTTCAGCAGAAGGTATTCGAGTTGATCCTAGTAAAATTGAGGCTATTCTTAATTGGAAACCACCTCGAAATGTGACAGAAGTGAGAAGTTTTCTTGGATTAGCCGGATATTATAGGAGATTTGTGAAAGGATTTTCATCTATAGCGAATCCATTGACACGACTATTGCGAAAAGAGGTCCATTTTGAATGGACAGATAAGTGTCAAGCAAGTTTTGATTGATTGAAAGCAATGTTGACTGAAGCACCAGTTTTGACTCAGCCTACTCCAGGAAAAGATTATGTTGTGTACAGTGATGCAAGTCACAATGGGCTAAGATGTGTTCTTATGCAAGAGGGAAAAGTGATTGCATATGCCTCCAGACAACTTAAGCCTCATGAACTTAACTATCCGACGCATGATTTAGAGCTTGCAGCGATAGTTTTTGCTCTAAAGATATGGAGACATTATTTGTATGGAGAAAAATGCTACATTGATACAGACCACAAGAGTCTTAAGTATCTTCCTTCACAGAAAGAGTTGAATCTGAGGCAACGAAGATGGTTGGAATTGATTAAAGACTATGATTGTGTGATAGACTACCATTCAGGAAAGGCTAACATGGTTGCAGATGCACTAAGCAGGAAGATTTTAGCTGAGATGCGAGTGGAATCCGCATTGATGCAAAGAATTAAAGATGTCCAAAAACAAGATGAGAAGTTAGTAAAGATGGTTGAAGCCTTGAAAAATGGAGAAAAGTCAGAATTTTCTTTAACAGAAGATGGTACTGTGTATTTCAAGAACTGGATTTGTGTACCAAGCATGAAAGAGTTGAGGATAGAGATTTTAAAAGAAGCTCATGAAACGGTCTATACTATGCACCCAGGTGGGAACAAGATGTACCAAGATTTGAAAGGACAATATTGGTGGTCGGGGATGAAAAAGGATATCACTGAATATGTTGTTAAATGTCTAATCTGTCAGCAAGTGAAAGCTGAGCATCAATTACCCACAGGATTACTACAACCGATTCCCATACCAGAATGGAAGTGGGAGAGGATCACAATGGATTTTGTGTCTGGTTTACCGATAACTCAGAGAAAGCATGATGCAGTGTGGGTAATAGTGGATCGATTAACGAAGTCAACACATTTTCTACCAGTTCGAATGGACTATACTTTGAACAAGCTGGCTGAGATTTATATGAATGAGATAGTGAGACTTCATAGAGTGCCTGTATCTATCATCTCTGACAGACATCCCAGGTTTATGTCGCAGTTCTGGAAGAGTCTACAGCAGGCTTTGGGAACTCGACTAAATTTTAGCACGGCATTTCATCCGCAAACGGATGGACAATCAGAGCGAGTTATACAGTTGCTAGAGGATATGATGAGATGTTGTGTACTTGAATTTGAGGGAAGTTGGGATCGACATTTACCTCTTATGGAGTTTGCCTATAACAACAGTCATCAAACGAGCATAGGCATGGCTCCTTATGAAGCTTTATATGGGAGAAAGTGTAGGACATCGATATGTTGGACCGAGTTGAATGAGAAAAAGTCGATTGGGCCAGAAATAATTCAACAAACGGAGGAGAAAGTTAAAGTGATCAAGGAAAGGCTAAAAGTAGCACAAGATCGACAGAAATCATATGCCGATTTAAAGAGGCGAGATATAGAATATGCTATAGGTGACAAAGTATTTCTTAAAATTTCGCCTTGGAAAACAATATTGAGGTTCGGTAAAAAGGGAAAATTAAGCCCAAGATTTATTGGTCCCTATGAAATTCTAGAAAGAATAGGACCAGTGGCTTACCGATTAGCTCTTCCTCCGAAGCTAGATAGAATTCATAACGTGTTCCACGTTTCAATGTTAAGAAGATATCGTTCAGACCCAACCCACATTATACCGATTGAGGAAATAGAGGTACAGACAGACATGTCTTATGAGGAAGAACTAGTGGCTATAATAGCATATGAAAAGAAAGTTCTCCGGAACAAGAGAGTTCCTCTAGTTAAAGTTTGGTGGCGAAATCATACAGTTGAAGAAGCCACGTGGGAAAGTGAAGAAGTGATGAAGAAGCAGTATCCCCAGTTGTTCAACCCCGAATGAACAAGTAAATTTCGAGGACGAAATTATTTTAAGGGAGAGAGAATGTAATATCCGCTAATTTAGGTTCCGAGTCGCACGTGTTGCGAAATTGACGCGTTTGACCGATCGGAGTCTAAATTCGGATTTTTATAAAAATTGATTAAGAAATGGCTAAATTAAATAATAAATGCCTAAATAAGTGATTACATAGTTTAAAAAAGTTGATTTACGATAAAGGACTAATTTGCAAAATTTGATAAGTTTTGGGGTCAAATTGCAAATTACTAAAAATTGGAGGATTAATGAGATTAATTGATAATCAACATATTAATTTTGAGCACATTTTGATAGTGTTGGCTGGCCATGATGTTAAAGGAAGATGATTAATATTGATTAAGCGTAAAATTGGGAGAAAATGGTCAAATGATGGGTCCCACATGAAGACTTTTTGGATACCCTATTTAAGGCTTTCTTTTCTTCTTCTTCTTCTCTTCATTTTCTGCTCCTTCTCTCTTTTCTTTACCAGTCACGCCAGCCACAACTTCTCCTCCATAGCTCACTTTGATTCTAGAGAGAGAAAGGAAGGGAAAAGAAGGGAAAGAGCAAGACAAGGTGATTTTCATGTTTCATAACTCATAAGGAAGCTGGAAAGAACAAGAAAGAGGAAGAAAAATCAAGTTTGGTAGAGAGAGAAAATCTCCAAAGTGGTGATCAAGTGAAGAAAAGTGTAAGGTAAAAAGTATTTCTTCTTCTTCATCATCTTTTCTAAAGGAAGTTCGAATTTTGAACTAATCTAAGACTTATATGGAAAGAGAGAGAAACTAGGATTTTGAGAGAGAAAAAGGAACAAGGAACAAGGTGCAAAGATGATGATGATGATAATAATTTATGATGTTGTAGGAGTTTTAAATGACAAGGAACAAGCTCTAAGGAGCAAAGAAAAAGAGAAAGCTACCTAAAAGAGTAAAGGAGAAAGATTAAGGTTTGTGCATAATTTAAGGCAATAGCCTATTTTTGTTTGAAATAATACATGCTGAACATGATTGTAGATAAATGCAATTTCAAGAATGATGATGATTATGGCATGAAACCATAGGATTAGACATGTATGAATGAGAATCTTGTGTGACTTTGAATTTATGATGCATGTTAGAAAATCTTGTATGATCAAGGCATGTACATGTATTGAAAAGTAATAAGTTGAGTAAAGAGCCTTAGAAATGCATGAAATAGAATTTGGTATGTTTTGGAGGATGTTAGAATGAATGAAAGGTGAATATGCAGATTTCCTGCTGAAAGTCACGGGTGTGACTATTGAGTCACGGGCGTGAACTTGAGGGTTCACGGTTGTGACTGATTGTGTCACGGTTGTGAATTTCTAGGTGGAAATGGTACTATTCATTCCAGAAGCGTTCACGGATTGGAATCACGGAAGTGAACTTATTCACGGGCGTGAATGAGTAATCACGATCGTGAATGCTTTTGGGCGATTCATTCCAGTAGCGTTCACGACTTGAGATTATGGGCGTGAACTAATTCACGGGCGTGAAAGTAGTAATCACGGCCGTGAATGCTCTGTATTTGAAACTATGAATGGGGTTATTAAATGAGGAATTCAGGTAATTAAATGAAAGTTATTGTCTATCCAGAAAAAAATAAGAATGATATGGATATATATATATATATATATATATATATATATATATATATATATATATATATATATATTGATGTGAGAATGTGATATGTTGTGATATAGAAAAATGAATTGATGTAGAAAAAAAATGAATTGTCATGGATATTATATGAAATCTGATACAGATGATAAACATGAGAAAATTGATGAATCTAGTAAATGAATGAAAAGATGTATGAGTATGACTATATGCTTGTAAAACAAGAAAATTGAGATGTTGATAAATATGAGAAAAATGGATGTGTTGAAATTTGAGAATAATGATTGATGTGAAAATATAAAGAAGCTCATTACTCTACTTGCGGACTAGAATCAGGATAGATGACATGTCATTAAGGGGGCGAACGGTAATGTACTATACCTCAACCAATGTGGCTAAAGCTTGTGTGAGCGCCATTGGTCTGGGATGCTCAGTCAGTATGGTTAAAGCTTGTGTGAGCGCTATTGACTTGAAAAAGCTCCGATGAGCACATATAAATGAGGACAATGTGTCATAAACTTGTGTGAGTGGCCTTGATCCGGTTATTCATTGATGATGAAATTATACTCAATCAATGTGATATTAGCTTATATGAGCGTCATTGATTTGAGAAGTTCTTATGAGCCAGATAGTGGACATGGTGGCATAAGCTTGTGTGAGCGCTCCTGATCCATAACCCGTATCTAGTCAGTCCAAAAATTTAAAGTAATGTGGGCAAGATAATGAGGATATATCGGAAAAATAAGAAAAAGAAAGAATAAGAAAATGATGATGATATGAGATTGAAATGTAATGATAAAGAGATTTACAGAATAATTTGCTATTAAAGATAATGAAAATAACAATGTCTATATGAGCATGACATTTATACTTTTATGAAATAGGAATATGTTGATAGTCATGCATGCAAACATTTTAATGCACGAAATGATAATTGTTAATGCTTGTTGCATGATATAGTATATTGTCTTCTTTATATGCACCACTAAGCTTAGAGGTTAGCGTGAAGTTTAATTTCCACGTAGATATAGAAAGGTAGCTGAAGACGCTAGATAAAGCAAGCGGTGATTCCATTCAAGTAAAGCAGCCGAATCTTGAGAAAGTGGTTTATAAGTTTTGAAACTTTTGTATTTGACTTCTATATTAAAGAAATGTTTAAGTTTGTAAAACTTGCTTTTAAAGTTTGTTAAGAATTATTCTGATGTTAAAAATTACTATTTTATGTAAATAAATTGTACTATGATTTTATTTATATCCATATATACATGAGTAAAAAAAAATATATGAAGTATGAGAAAGACAGGACATTAGTGCTCCCTCATCCGGGCACGTGCGGTTCGGGTCTCGAGTGAGGAGGCGGGTGCTACAAGACCGGTGCAAAATTGATCCAATTGTTACCTCTAAATTTTTAGATATTAAAATTTAATTTAAGATATAAAATCATATATTATGTAATTTTGTTATTTTTTGTATATTAATACTATGGCTGATGTAAATTGAATAGTTAAAATTTATTTCGGTACTTATTACTTGGGTAGTGTGAAATAAATGATTATATTTGAAATAGATATAAAATTTATATTGTTTTACACAATCTTTCATATTAGATCAGTTAAATATAAATAAATAACTCGATTCAATTTATTTCTTTTCATAAAAATTATATAAAATGGAAATTACTATGTCTAAGAAGTAAAATGTAAAATGCTTTTTTTTTTTTTTTTTTTTTTTTTCTCGTATTTGGGTGGATTTGGCAGATTTGACCTTCAAAAATTTTCACTAAAATCCGCTGTAAAAATATGCTAAATGGATCGGATTCGAGCCTGTACCGCCACAGAGAAGCATTATATTCAAAGCCCAAGAGTTTCGCCGGAGTGTATATTTTAGAAATGAAAATATGTTTTGTGGAGTTATGTGGTACCAAGAAGGGGTGAACTGCCAGTTAACGGGTACTTCTATTAAACAGCTAAGAATGAAATGGGTTCACTCAAGACCAATAAGAAGATTTCTGGGTTTAATTCTCGTCTCCCACTCTTTTTTCCTTTCCCTACTTTTTTCTCTACAGGCACAAAATCTCCAGTTCCACTTCAACAAAGCAACAAGACTAAACAATTTATAAGGCCATTTCCCCGTCCTCACCAAACAGGAGTGCTTAATAACAGTTGCATTTCCGCCATAAGCTGCGAAAAAGTCGGACACAATTTTCTGTCAAGAAATGTAAAATGTCCTAGACGTTCTTATCACCTCTCATAATCTGAAAACTAAATAGTAGATGAACAAATTACATCATGCTTTCAGACTAAGCACAAGAAAATAGAATAAATTGAACAAAAATAGAATTTCTTTCGTGGATCGGCCGAAGCAGAATTTCTCAGCAGAATATTTGCACCCTATAACTTTCGTTGGCCAGGAGGCCACTTGAGAGCAATTCACAAAATGAAGAGGACAAAAATCATAATAATAAATCCAAGTTCCTACCCTAATCTACAAACAAGTTCTCCATGCTAACAACCCAATTCAAATGCAAATTTTTCTCATAACTTCAAGCTGTCTTTTGCTTTGGCTTAATGCGTTTCACTCTTGAATACAGAAAAACTCCAGCTAGGGCAATCCCAGTGCCTGCATTATGCCCAGAAGGATACATTAAAAAATGACGGTTAAGATAAAGCTAACATGCATGATAATGGGCAATGTTTCTCTCCAAGTGCGAAACATGATTTTCAGATAAACTTACCAATAGAATTTATAGGTGAAACAGGTGTCTGGAAGAAGATGACAGAGCTAACAATGACCACCACTCGCTTCACACAATTGCCAACTGAGTGGGTAACAGGGGATACCCTCTGCAATATCATGTAGGAAACCTGCAAAATAATTCATACTGAATTAAGCATAGTTCATATGCCGGGTGTTTGAAAAAAGAATGGCAATACATGTGAAGTTTGACATGCTTTGCAATTGTGATAAGCACTTTGGTCCACTGCTTCTTTTCCTTGGCTTGTATTCACATAATACACACACACACACACTTGAGAAAAGGCAAGGAACGCAAAACTAACATTTTCGAGAAAGACAAAAAGTGTTTAGGGAAATTAAAAGAAATGTCAGAAGCACAATGGGCAATACCTGTTGATAGGCATGGAAACAGAGTGCAGCAAGAAGAGACCTAATGTACACCTCTTTAACGTTCAAACCCTGACATGTAAACCAGATTGAGACTTGTCATAAAGATGCTTTCTGAAACAACCAAAAGTTCCATAAATTTTCATGTGCTTAGAGAAAACTCACGGCAGTTTGGAGATAGGCAGGAGTAAACCTGACACCTTCCATGAAAAGAGTCACTGGGGCTAACATGAAAAAGGACATAATTGTTATTATTGAGAACAAAGTGATGTTGTCCATGGATTCCTGTTAATGAACAAACAACAAACCATTAACCAATCAGAATAAATTAATCCAAATTTAACAGTAAGTGTACACAAAGACATATTGGCACATGCTATTGAGTTAAGAAAATGGTTTGTTCGATCAATAAGCAGATTTAAAACATTATGTCTGATAAATGATGACTGATAAGCACAAATCTAGGCGAGCAGGTATTACCTCTTTCTTAACCATGACCTTTTTGCTTAGGACATTACGAGATTGGTTTGACAAATTGGAAGCCATTGCACTCCAAAATCCAGCCCTATTTCAGAAAACAATACAACAGGACCACATATTGTTATTAAGAATATTTTATTTAGATACAATTATATTTATGAAGCCCTACAAAGAAAAAGTACTTATCAAAAATGTTTTGGAAGACATACTGAAGATTACATACACATATTTCTTACCAATTAAAAGAGGCCTCAGTGGCTGATGCAAGTGCTACACCACCAACAATTGGTATAAGGGAACCAACCACCCACACAGTAGGCAGCTGTACAACCAGAATGAAACAAAATGGAGCTTAATTAGCATTTTGAGAACATTAAAGCAACAAACTCTTCAACTAATTCCTCTGAATGAGTTACGCTCATGTAGTCAATTATTTAAGAATCTGCACCAGCAAGCAAACATTTCCACAGCACACCCAACACCATCCAGTATTTTTCAGGAAAATGCAAATGAATGAGGGGCCCAACAAAGGATGGATAAATATTTTCCTCACCTCTCCAAGAAACATAGCAGAAAGAACAACTGAAAAGAAAGGTTCCATAGCTTTGATTGTGTGAGTGAATGAAACAGCCACTTTCCCGAGACTCATATTAGTAAAAACGTTGCCTAGTGTGTGAACCAGTGCCAATGGCAAGATTGCAGCAAGCTGTCAAAAGAATTATGACAATAAGCCTCAACAATATTCTAGTCAACAACAACCAACAAAACATACACAGCAGGTCTGCAACAGTTCCAGGACAAATTCAATACCTGAGCACCAGTAATTTTAGGCCTTTTGTAGAGATTGAAAGTCCACATAAAAGTTACTAGCACTGTCCCCACAGCAAACTGAGCTAAGGTAACAGTAACTGGGTTTGGATAGACCTTCAAAACCTGTAACAAGGAGCATTGGAAATTATGGTCCATTCCCTTTATCTAGGGTAGCAATAAAATAAATCAGTGTATAATGGCCATGATTCAATTAACAGAAAGATGAGGTATTTTAATCTACAGAAAATATAAATAAATCAATTTTAAGTTTGATCAATTGATCTTTCCATTGTTGGTTTACGAGCTCAATGAAATCTACTGTAATTAATTTGAATCAAAGAAATTTCATCTGTGGGACATTTAGGCAAAAATTCACTTTCTATGGTTGTAAAGAAGATAAAATAGGTTTTCAAATATTTTCATTACCATTTTAATGTTGTTGTCTAGATCAACATTTTTTTGGATAGTTTTAGGTTTCCTTATATTATCAAAACCAAATTAACAGAATTCTGAGAAATAGTATATATATAATCTGCATAACTAATAGATCAGTTCAATTTGAGTATTATAACGACTTTCAAAGAGTCCACGGCATACAAATTCTACGAACAAGGAAGCCAAAATTGACCGCCTAAAATTCAACTACTACCTTTTGCCTTCTAGGCAAATGATCTTTACGTTTTCCTTTCAAGGAAATTTTTCTGCCTACATTTCTACTCCAACAAACAGCATAAGAAAAGCAAATCTAACTTTTAAGACGTAGAACACTTTATGGCAACCCATTTCTCAACAATTTCCACAGGTTTATAAATCTTCACCACTTCCATAGCGATCTAACGTTTCCACTTAAAATAAAAAATTCACAAATTCATTCCATGCGATCAGACTCACTCAAAGCAAGTAAAATCACACTTAGAAATCAGAATATCCACTGGAAAACTCACACACACAAAGAAGAAATATATGTAAAAAAGGAACCTGCTTATTGTAGATGTTGAAGTAAATATTGAAGAGATACCAAAGCCCAAACAACAATCCAAGCTCCAAAGTCTTTATCAAGCTATTAGACTTGTTACCCTCACCAGCACTCTCGGGGACAGCGGTGGCCCTAACGTGGAAACTCTCGTTTTTAGGCACAGAAGGAAGAGGATACCTGGGCATAAGCGGGGAGGGAGAAGAAGAGAAGGACCACGATCGGCGAGGGAAAACAACATTGCTAGGGCTCTGAAGATCATGCCGTTTAGAAGAGGCACGAATAGGATCGAATCGACCACTAAAACTAGGGTTGATAAAAGCCCTCCTAGGCTTGAGAAGAGGAAGCGACGGAGAAGAAGAGACAATGAAAGCTGCGCTCTGCATTATTGAGATCCAAAAACACAGCTCTTCTTTATTTCTTTTTGATTTTCTAGAAAGAGAAGAGGCGGGCGGAGAGAAAGAAATACAAAAGAGGTTTATTAATAGTTGGTGAAAGAGACGTTGTAGTCTCCGCCGAGAGAGACTCTCTCTCTATGGGTTTGGTGTAACAGTAAAAGTTGGATCAAGTGAATTGGCTATGGACGTATACTAATATACATTTGCCGTATATTCCTTGAGATTTTTGTTTTCTTTTTTAATTATTTTTTACCATTTATTTTCTTTTAAGAAATTTTAATATTTTTTTAAGGAAAAAAAAAAGAGGAAAAGAGATCTTGATTTTCTGGAGAAAGTGGGTCAGTGCAATTGAAATCCAAAAATTTCTTTCTATTCTTTTTAAAAAAAAATGTATTTTTGACCCTTTGTTGGAAAAGGGGAAAAAGGAAATAAAGATCCCGAGCCCGAGGGAAAGTGTTGATGCAGAATTGGAATCCATTTCTTCTCCTACCAGCAGGCATTTTGATTAGGAAACTGGAAATTACCTAATTTTTGGGTACACGGGCATTCTAGTCACGTGAGATTAGTGAGCACGTGCAAAGGATGGGATTGGATCAAATCCTCGCTTGTCTAGACCAACACATCTGGTAATGGTTCAGCCGACTAGCTATGAAACATAATTCACACGTCCCTGTAAGATTGGAGATCCAGATAATTGGAATCTCCAATCTAGATACATTTGTTGATAAGGATAGTTATCTGTTTCAATCATTTAAGCATCCTTTTGCATCCTGCTGTCCAAATGTGAAAGACATTTTGACATATAGACAAATGTTTCGTACACTGAAATATCACAAATATGCACTAAATTAGTCAGCTAGATGTTATCATTTTCTATTTCTGTATCCACCGGAAGAAAGTATGAATCACCCCCCCCCCCCCCCCCTGAATGCAACACACACATTGCAGAAAATACAAAAGAAAATAAAAATCAGCAAAATGATTTATTACAAAGACATCAACCACAATACAATTGCTTCTTATCTTTCAAAATGATGGAAATTTGTTATAGCTAGTCTTTCCCTCAGAATCTTAAATACAGGATAAGATGGCTCCATTAGGTTCAGGACTGCTTTCAAGTAAACAACCATGGCATATCAAACTCAATAATAAGTATCTTCATTCACAATACAATGATCGATTATGACAAACATATTTTATACCTGTCACCTCTCTGTCTACTATAGATGATGAAGATTACAAGAGCTAAGCATTCATGATGTAAATACTTCAACACCTGAAATTCTGATTATCTGGCAAATTGGGCAAGCATTTACAAATCCAGCACAATCTTTACACAGGCACAAGTGTCTACATGGCAACAACATGATAGAGGCTTCCTTTGTCTTGCAAGCTCTACAAATCATCTGCTTTCCCAAGTAAAGTGAATTTGCTCCTATGACACTCTTATGCTTTAAGTTAGCATTAGAGGCTGCGGTATCTACCTCACTGTCTCCACAGCCTTCTTTGGCGTGTACTATACCCTGACCCATGACCCGTTTCAGATTGGTCTTCAAAGCATTAACTACAGACTCATTATACTTTGCTCGGCACTGCCAGGACTGAACTTCTTTGCTTATTTGCTTGATTCTTTCCACTAGTTCAGTGTTCTTTTGGTTCGTTTTCTCTATTTCAAGTTCTTTTTCATGCAGCTTCCTGACAAATCCTGTTTCTATGGCACTTAATAAAGAAATTTGCTGTCTTTGTCCCAACTCCCTCGTACCTTTTATCATGTTATCTTCCTGTGAGAAAGGACCCAAGTAAGCCAGCAGAAGCTTCAAGACGAGCAAACTCAATATTAAAGCAAATAAAATCGCATCATAAACTTAGAATGTGGGAGGTTTCATTTCTAATCATGCAACATTAAAACAAAATTCTTGCCATTTTCTGGCACCCACAGTAGCTACTTTTGAAGATTGTAAAGAATAATTTTCCCTTCTGTGATGACCAAGAAATTGAACATGGGTAGAAAAACTTTGATAGTTGAAAACTTTTTTTATAGGAAATTTAGAAAGGGGGAAAGCAAATCATAAATATGCAGAATAGTAATGGCACTTGTACTTTGGAGTTGAAAGGTGAAAAGTAATGGACTACCTTTTTGAAATTACCTTAATGGATGTGGCATGTATTGAGAAGAAATCACAGGTTAGGTAACAATTTCAACAAAATTTGACCTATTAAGCAAGATATCAACAGTAAATAAATGGAGATAGTTATGAACCCACAACATATAACGAATAACTGGCCCATACTATGCTCAGTTCAGTATTATAGATGTCAGAAGAATGACAGTAATCAACATTATAGTTGAAATAAAACAATTACATGTTACCTGAAGTCTAAGATGGTGATCAAATTCTTGCTGTTGTCGATCAATATCAGCCTTAAGACTTTGACTTAGCGATGACAAAATGGGGAGGACAGCTGTCTTTCTATCACACGCATATGTGACAGAAGAGTTATGTTCTTCTTCAGAAGAAGAAACTTTCAATCCAATTGATACAGGATTAGGCTTCATAATGGTTCCACACTGACCAGCTTCAAGTTGATGGAAGTTATCACTTAAAGATAATTGATGATGTTGCTGTCTGGAAAAGGATTCTGCTCCCCTGTCTCTTTTAGGAGGCCTCTCAATGGTACTTCTCTGCTCAAATCTCACATGATTTATCAAACCTCCAGTGCATCCAACTAGGTCTGTGGCAGATTGCGTCATCACTGTGAAATTAGGCCACCGATCAAACATTCAAAATAAAAGGCAAAATAACAATGGAATGAGAGAAATGACGTAAACAAGAAGCTCACATGCAATAATTTTAAGTATTTAACTATAGGCCACTTTTAGAAAAATCAATCTCCTTGAAATTCTGCCTTCCTCTTCTGTTCCAATCCCCAGAAATAATTGCACACAAGTAAAACGGATACTATTAACATATTCAAGTTTTAACTTCACCTTAGATGCACATATTATGTGAGAATCTTTGTGCTGATTTGCTTAACCTCACAATGCACTAACCTCGTAACAACACTGATACCAATTTAGAGTACCCAAGCATAAAGTATACATCTTTTATCTATAATATATTAAACACAACAAATTGAGATCTGTTTGCAGAAAAACTCACCATCTCCAAATAACTGCAACTTAGGCAATGCGTTGACTTCGCCCTGGAAGCAGTTTTCTCCAAGTGAAATGGGAAGCACAGAATTGTTGCTATTACTTCCAAGCATGTTCCTAGATGAAAACAGAAAATATGAACTCATACTCCATAATCAAAATCAATGTTTGCTTACAATTTCAAGTAATCTCAAACACCTTCAAAGATTAGATAACACACAACATTATTGGCAAACCAATGAATATGGATTGTGAACAAAACCCCTAACTAAATAGTCCAATGCTTTCAAAGAACAGAAAAAACGATCAAATGAAGTATTCCGTTAAGAAAGGATCGCAGATATCGAGTAAATATTAACCAAATTAAAACCTGAAAGTGAAAAAGAATAAGAACCCTTTTCAAGCGTCTACTTTAAATTCCCCATCGAACTAAATGGTAAAAAAAAAAAACGATTAAATGAGACAATAATATCAATGTTTAGAAAAGTTTTAACGAATTGGGCCAAAATCACACTAATCCAAAAAATTACAGTACCTGAAATCGGTTTGAAGCAAGAAAAGGCCGATCTATGGAGCGAGAAAGAGAGGGAGGAAATGGGCAAGAGAGAAAAGGGAGGAATTTGGGGGTTGTATTTTGGAGTGATGATGGCGATGGTGGGGTGGGAAAATAGGAAACGTAGTAGAGAGGATGAGGTAAAGAAGAAAATGGAGGATTCCATTCGTACGAGGACTTCTTGTTGATGTTGTTGGTGGAGATGTTGGTATTGATGTTGGAATCTTCATCACTCTCAAGGTCCAACCTCATCAGCCTGCTTTTCCTTTTCTTAGCGGCATCTTCTTCAAGATGAATTGATATATATATATATATATATATATATATATATATATATATATATATATATATATATATATACATATATATATACATATATATATATATATATATATGGAAGAGTTTTAGGTACCTGAGGATTTAATTGTTTGTATATTATTTATATTATATTAAAATGATTATAATTAATTCTATAATAATTATAAAATTTAATTCTTCAGTATTTAATGCTATTTAATATTATTTAATATATATAGGTAACCATTTTATATTTTTTATTATATAAAACTAAAGGCATATTTTATAATTTTATGCTGAGAAATAATAGTTTATATTTCATACTCATTAGTAATAAACATATTAATTAATAAATTAATTATATTTTAAAATTTAAGACTGTTGAAGTAAAAAAAGTGAGCCTATCTACTATTTTAAGATGAAATGAGTATATATCAGAATGGATATCATACATAAAATAAAAGTAATTCACTAAATATAGATAATAAAATAATATTTTAGTCATTAATTAATTATAAAAATATAAAAAGAAAATATTACTTTGGCCGGTAAAACACTTTTCTTTTTGGTAATTTCCCTTTTTCTTTTTCATACTTTCACCTTCAGTTCTCTTGCTTGTATGGAGGAGTTTTTCTTTTTTATGCTTGATAATATAAAACTAAATTATAATCTAATTTGAGTATAAATTTAATCTAAATTAATTAATAATTTTTATTTGATAAAATAAATTATTTAAAAAAATTAGATTATAATCTCTTAAAAAATTAGTAAAACTAGAGTTCAACTTATAAACTAGCAAATTATAACTTTTGTTTCTCATTTTACCTTTTAATCCAAAATTCAGAAATAATTATATATAATATAATTATTCAGCTATTTAATATGTACTATTTAATTGAGATATTTGTTATAATTTTTATATTATTTAATATACATATATATTATATAATTCATTTGTATTATATATTTAAATAAATTTTATATAGAGTTTTAACTAATATAAACATGCCATTTTATATTTTTCAGTTGTATTTTTAATTAGTTTTATCAAATATTTTTAATTCAATCAACTACTAAATTATCAATTTTTTGCTAGATTATGAGCTAATTTTAGCATATATAGCCTTAGTAACCTCCAAAGAGACTTTTGTGCTTTTCATCCTCTCTCGCTAACTGGTTTTAAATTCATGGTCTTTGAGATTTGCTTGTGCTTGATAGTGCACTGGTTCTCAGTTAATTGAATTTTTGTTTCAAAATCCAGACTCGGTGAGATAGCTAAGGTCATGTTTGTCCTCTGTGTTTGGCTCGACGGTTGGCGGCCAAAAAAGAGTTTAGCCACTATGGTGGCTGCTTTATCTTATTTTCTGTTACAGTTTTCTATGAGTTGTGTTGTTCTTGTTCGGGTGATTTTCTATGTGTGTTTGCTTTGAATCTAAGCCGTGCATGGTGTATTCTGCTTTTTGATAAAAAAAAAAAAAGGGTTTACAATAAACTAAAAGATAAAACAGCAATAAAAGATATATATGGCACAACCCATCAAATAAAAGATAGAAAATTGATAAATGTCTTTTCTTATCGATTTTTTATTATTTCTCCTTCGATGACACAATTTTATTAACAATTTTTTTTTATAAAATTTAATTAGATTAACATTATAATTAAAATTAAATTAAAAAATAATTTATTTTATTTGTGGATTGCACATGCTCTTTAAACCTAATGAATATAGACGACACCACAGAAATTATGCAAACATTCTAACCTAAATTTTCTAGTTTCATTAGCAATAAAATCAGCAGTAAAATTTGATAATCAGTAGATTCGTGAGAATTCTAACATCTTCAAAGTGGAAGAGTAAGTTCGATGTTTTCAATTTGCTATTACTTCCCGTTAAGCTTGATAATTTTGTAGGGCCAATTTGGCCACCTCCCACCCCGAAAATACGTACTGTTAAAATAACGCCTAAAATTCCCTCGCAGTCACCGATACACATCTATCTTTCTCTCTTTAAATTCACATTCCCGATTCTATCGTTTTTTCTTTTTTCAATTTTTTTAACAACACAACGGAAAATGCATTCACTGTCCAGTATTAAAGTGTTAACGGATTTCAGTGCGGGCACGATGACGTCTCTTCCAGTTCGGAGCTCCTGTTTTGAGAGGAGACAATGGCTGAATTTTGGGGATTTGCGAGAAATTTTCGGATTGTAGCTTCTTCTGTTGGGAGAAATGGGAATGGTGGATGTGCAGCAAGTTCGAGCTCTAGTTCGAGTTCTGGATCGGATTATAGCGCTAATTCTTTTTTTGTTTTCCAGGACACAAATTTAGGCTTTGTTGTAGCAACAGATAGAGGTTGCTGCTCAATCTGAGGTAACTTCAAGCCTCCTTTTGTTTCTGTTTTCTTTATCATCTTGTGATTTTTTTTTGAACAAGGTTGCTATGGTTTTTAGGACTACGAAGAAGCTGCGAGAATTCGTGATTCATTGAAATTCTTTGAGGAAGAGGAGCCAGTTCTGCGATTTCGCAGATTGCTCAAGGAGGCCAACAGTGAGGAGCGATTTGAGGTGCGATTTTCAATGTTCCATACCTCTCTTACGTTCTGTTTTTTTCTTCAATCTACAAGAGCATGTGTGCTTTTTTATGTTTCTTGAATGAGGTTGCATTATTTATATGTTGATTGTAGAGGGCTTCCATTGTTTCATAATGCGAATATGGTATCTTATTTAACTGCTCCATTTATGTTTTTGCGTGATTATCTTTTACCGATTTGGTGATTGTGGGCCAGGACGCTGCTAGACATCGTGATGAACTTAAAGAAACTGCTCCACATTCCCTCCTGAAATGTTCAAGCGATGCAACAGCATTGGTATGCTGATAATCTGAAATGCTATATTTCTTTGAGATCCATGTGGTTTGTCTTTTCCTAGCTCCATTTTTATTCGGCCTATGGGGTATAACTATTGCTGTATTATTAGAATTTTATTAATGTAGTTAAGTCTAGCCTTTCTGGAATAATCAAATTAGCAGACGTTTCTGGCATTTTCAATATATATATACATATATATATTATTTTGGCCTCATTGACAATAAAAAATTTATACAAAGGTATATTTTAATATGAGTACTCTGAACAAAACAATTGTAATCATTTAGAATTCATATTATTATATCATTATAAATGTGAAGTTTTTTTTTGTACCAAAACATATATAGGTATTTGAAAACATTGTTGTAAAAACTGGCCCATGCCGGTTCAACGGGAAAAATTGGGAACCGGTCACTAGACCAAGCAGTTTTGAGTAGTAAACCTGGGGGAATTGGACCGGTGAAAAACTGTTGAACCGGTCGGGTTAATCGTGAATTGGTCAACCCAGCCTGGTTTAAACGGTTTTTCCAATTTTTAAATTTTTTTACATTTTATTATTAATAAATATATATATATATTTATTTTATATAAAAAATATTTTAGTTTAGAAATTAATTAATATATATAAATAATGGAGAATAAATAAAAATTTATATATAGACATATATAAATTATTTTATACAAAGATAGATTCTCAATGGTATAATTTTCAACAGTATTTAATTGTAAATTATAATTCAAAGAATTTTAGGCATTATTATAATAACTTGAATATATTATTGTATATGAATTATGTTTTGTATAAGTTATTTTATATATAATATATGTTAAATATTATTTTTTAGAAAATTTCATTTAGACCGGTTCGATCCCGATTTAACTCTGGTTAAACCTTAAATCCTTCTGCTATCTTTCCTAGGCCATTGACAACTTTGCTTGAAAACTTGTATTTTTTTCTATACATCTGTTGTCTTTATATAATTTTTAATTTATTAAATTAAGTTTGCCCCCACCGAAGATAAATTCTAGATGAATTAAATACTTAAATCTTGGAAATATTGTGGAAATCAATGGATTAAACGCGAAGGGTACAGATGAGATTGCTGCTTTGTTTTTGAGTCAGGTCAGAATTTGTTTTCTTCTCTCCATACTTTTTTAGATGTCCAGCTTGTTACTCTATGCATGGTCTGAGTCAGCCAGAGCAAAAGATAGAAGAATGTTGCTTACAAGGGTGGAAAAAGACCGAAGGATAGAAATTTAATTACATTGATATTAGATTAGCTATGACTCAACAAAATTCCATGCATTTCAGGGGATTAGGGTGCAAGTTAGGAGTGTGTACATCGAGGACCGAAGTCGAAGGGGCTGCATTTTTTTGCTTACAGAATACGAATCACCAATAACTCAGGCCGCCCCGTTCAACTTCTTTGAAGACATTGGATTATAACTGATGCCAATGGTAAAATTGAAAATGTTTGGTAAGTTAGTTATGACTCATAACAAAATTTCATGCATTTCAGGGGATTAGGTTGCAAGTTAGGAGTGTGTACATGGAGGGCCGAAGTCAGCCTTCAAAGGACCAGCATTTTTTTGCTTACAGAATACGAATAGCCAATAGCTCAGACCGTCCTGTTCAACTTCTTCGAAGACATTGGATTATAACTGATGCCAATAGTAAAATTGAAAATGTTTGGTAAGTTATTATTGCTTTTATCATATGCGATTCTGGAGGCATTTCTATAATTTTCCATTCATTATTCCATTACCATGGGCTAAAAATTGAACATCCAAAATTGATTTCTGTATTATTTGCCATATTACAGGGGAATGGGAGTAATAGGTGAACAACCAATTATACTTCCCTGAATTTGAATACTCATCTGCCTGCCTATTATCTACTCCAGATAGCAGAATGGTGAGCTGCAGTTTCTTCTTTCTTTCTTTCTCTTCCATGAAGAAGTGCATTTCCTTTTTTTTTCTTTTGGGTAACAAGTTTATTTTTTCATCCTTAAATTTTATTTGATGAGGAGTTCGATAGTTGATTAAGCATGGGCATGTTGTTTATTTCATACAATTGCAGGAAGGTGACTTTGAGATGAAACACATCGATAGAGTTGGCTCCCCAACTTTCACTGTGGCTATTGCACCATTTTCACTGAAAATACTTGGAAATGAAAGTGACACTTTTTGATATGTGAAATATGGTCCATGGCATCACACCGTAAATTGTTTCATGCATTATGCCATTACCAAATTGAGGATGAATAAACTAGTGTTTTTTTTATCATGCCAATGTCTATTACTGGGAAATATAAGCTAAAAACCTCATAAATTGTTTGTGTAGAAGGTTTAAAGTTAAAAGTGTGTGGCAAACTTGTGGCAGAATCAGTTTGTAGAGATGTTTTAGTACGTGAGAATAAGGATTTTGTTTTGTGATGTGCATTATATTTTACTACATGAGATCTAATAAATTATGGTGTATATATCCTCATTGCAGATAAAATTTCTTAAAACTTTACTTTGGATATTGCTTCACATTTTAATTAAGAAACTATGGATATTTAGGTAGCCGTTGAATCTTCTTCCAAAAGCATATTTGGGCTTAAAGCTTTATGTCATTAGAATACCACAATTCCCGTACACTAAACAATAAATACACACGTTTCTTACCCTAGAAACAATGCTGCTCACACATGAATTTTTCTGTTGCTTGTACGTATTTCACTGCTTAAAACGTGGAAAATAGACCTGCAAACTGTTGAGTACATAATTTGGTTTCAACTTTTTGCAATCTTATTTATACACAACTCAACCCTTTCTCTTAGTGCATTATCTGATACAGATCAAGACCAAACTTGGGAGTTGGGATCCCCTCGCTGGAATTGTCTATAAACATGAAAGGTATTCCCTCTCTTGCTCTTTTCATCTTTCTCTACAGCCTACTAAGAGCTATAAGATTTAGAAAACAAGTGCGCATTTTCTCATTCATCTTATTTTCTGGACATGAATTATTGAACACTCCCTTGAATGTTCATGGACTTCCAAAATGATAAAATTCCAAATTTATAACTTTTGAACAGAGATCTTATTTTCTAGATAATTGAATAAGTGTTCCCCAAGCTGAAAGAACAAACCTCTCTAATTTAAGGACACTTATATGTACTCCACAAATTTTAAATTAATATATATTTTTTTATAATTAAGTGTTTGTGTACCCGTGTATAACATTTATAACTTAATCAAAGATCCCCCCTTCATTAAAATTCCATGAAGCATATAAGTTACATTCTAACTTGTCGTAAACAACTTGTAATCATATTTAGACATTAGCCATTTCGTTTGTGAAAGTGTAAATTAAAGAAAGCATAGCTGCATATTAGTAGCAGCTATAACTATTTACTTGGACCTTTTTAATATCTTCTTTCATACAATATTACAAAATTTCAAAATTGTTCTCAATTCTGAAATTTTGAGATTGCCTAGGAGGCAGGGCAGGCAAATTCTGTCTGGTTTAATTTTGTGAAAGCATAATCAAGGTTTTGCATTAATTACCAACCTAATTGATTTAGTTTATTTGTGCCATTTATAGCATAGTATGTCGATTATTCAATTCCTGTTCTTTCACATGAACATCATGACCCGTTTGACTTATAATCGTGTTCTCCATTATAGAGTGTCCATAACAAGAATCGATCATGCATTTAGTAAAGATAAGATATAAAATTTCAGTCCTTTAAAATCGATGCTATTCCTATCTTAATTCTGATTCTCAAAAATTTAGGAATTATTCTCTTTGCATGGAATGCATTAATGCAATCTCTTGTTTATTAATTATACACATTGAAAAGTAGAAATGAAATTGAAAGTTATTTCTTAGCCAAAGGAATTGCGCTCGAACCAAGCGGTGGCTGACAAGGCCCTTTTCCCTAAATATCTTGGGAAGCGAAGAGGACAGGTTTGAAACTCGTTCGGTAAGATTGTCCCGAAGGTAGGCATTTACCCAAGGCACTGAGATTCTGAGTCTCTCAATTATACGTGTTTTAGGTAGTTGAACGTCTTAGTGGCCTATGTGAATATAAGCCAGGAACAAGGATTCCGGAAAGTGGAGTGAAAGCCGGCTCTAAACAGGATCCAAAAACGTTAAAATCCAGTTCCAATCTGGATTTTAAAAAAAGTGCAGTTCAATCGTCGAAAGTGATATCTCTTTTAGTCCGGTCTTCTTTTCTCTTTTGAGTCAGGTTCTTAAGACAGGACAGGAAATCGGTTTTCTGAAGAATCTCTCTTCCGACCGAGATCGAAACTGGACCTGAAAGAGACTAGACTTCTAGTAACAGTAGGTGCGCCTTCAGTTGAGGAGGGCTGTTCACAAGCAGTGGTTATGAGCTCTTTCTTGTTTCGGTTCAGAAGAGGCTACGCACCTTCACTTCAGTTGCACTAGTGGATTGAATAACCTTTTTTTTAGTGCATTAAGGTGACATGTCTTGTTGGTTAATAAAAACACGAATATATATATATACTGAGGAGTTTAAAAATTAATATTTTTATATATTTGAATTCTTGGTCTTTTAAATTACTAAAATAGGTGGAGGAGATTTTGATTCCATGACAAAGAAGAGCCAACAGGAGCTCCCCTTTTCTTCTCTCTCAGGAAATCTAAAATATTATAGTTTGCATCCAATGATGTCTCCAGCTTTTTTCTTCCTTGGTTACCACGTTGTCTTAACATTAAACTTGTCGTTTTCTACTGTCGTTTTTCAACAACTGTCGCCCATTCGTCAATATTATTATAAACTTTCTTTTCAGGGATGTGACTCCCCTGTCACCCTTCCCTTGTCTTTTAATTATTTAATAATTAATACACATCTTTTTTTTTTTCCTGATTTCGTAAGTTACCAGTATATTAAATATTACTATATATATATCTCGGCTTTAGTGGCAAACCATCTCTTCAAAATTTTGAGATTCCTACAAATAAAAAAAAAATTACCATATACATTTATATTTACAACACCCAAGAACATATTTGTGCTGATGTATACCAATATATGGTCATCCTATATGAATATCTTATAATATATTTACAAAACGATAGTGCACATATGCTCATTGCACTAAGAAATATCTATTTATCACAAAATAATTGCACAATTTAAGGTTTTCTTTTTGGAAATTCTTATTTTAGATTTATTTTCAAAATACTGAAAAATGTGCTTTTCGGTTGATAAATAGATTTTATATATAAAAATCCAAAAAAAAAAACTTATTTCTCTCTAATGGGGACTCAGTTTTTTTTTTTCCTTTTTTGTTACTTTTCTTTCTTTTTCTCTTCTTCTATTTTGTATTTTATGGTTACACTCGTTACAGTAAAAAAAATTGGAAAAGAAAAAAAGCTACAAACGTGGGTGAAAAAGTTGAGCGCCGATACGCATCACCTCTTGGTGAATGAATTAAAACACCCCCACTGACCAAGATAATCCTGTACTTCACGTTTTATTCAGTTTTGATGCGACTTTGCTTATAACTCCGACGAAGATGCCAAACTGCGGCCCGCTTTCCGTTAAAAGTCTATCAAGCCTTGTTGATTGGATGACCACCGTTGGTGAGACTCCACGTATGTGCTCAAAAGTCAAAGTCAGACTTACAGTAGTTCTCATAACATAACATAAGCATAGCTGTGACCGATATTAGGCGACAAGCAAAGCAAAAGGAGTCAAAATATGGGACCCACATTAGGACCACCGCTGATCTTATGCTTTAACTGAAAGTTAAAAGATAGCAACATCATCATGATCTATATTCCAAATCACAGTTTAGACATGATTAACTGGCCTCTCTTGCCTAAAATCACCCCAACAATGTCTTTCTCTAATCAAGATGGGTTATTAATTGATGAATCATCAAACTCATCAATCCTTGAAATCATTACTCATAGATTGACATGTCTTCATGCGGCATAAAATAATCCAATTAGAAGAGTTGGAATTCTGATTATTTCAATCTTAATACAAGAATACAAGATAGATGCTACTATTAAAATTGTAATTACAAAAACCGTTTCAGGTGCTTTATTCCCTCTTTAGCAGTACACATTGCACAAAACAACCAAAGCCATTATTTTTGAATTCCAAAAACAAAGTAGGTAAAGGCCAAAACAATATCCAATAAGATTGTGGGGACCTGACCTGACCGGACCTGCCAGGCCTCTGCCTGTCCTTTTATAAAATAAATAAAATGTGAAAGACTTAAAAAAGGCTGGTATTATTCCAAGAAAAAGGTGAAAAAATACTTGTATGTACGTAAAGAGTTTTATAATTTGCACATATTAAGGAGAGATTGAGACTGTACAGAGTCCAGACTACAGATACGCAAGTATGGTCAATTTTCCAAGATTTTTATTGAGATTGTAAGTGAAAAAGAAAGAAGCTCGTGCTCAAAGCAGACAACCCTTTTATCCTCTCTCTCTGTTTTTATTAATTTATTTCTTTTTTCTTTCTTTTCCCTTTTTACTTTGATTGCTAATCCAATTTAAAGCATGCAAGCAAAGCATCTCCTTGGTGGTACTCTTGCACGCCCCCACATTTTCTTTGCTTTCCCTTGCAAGTTTCACCTTTCCTTCCCTTAGAATTCAGCTGCTCCTCTTTTTTTTCTCTTATATAATAGATTTTAATTTTGGGTTCTATCCAAGAACCCAAAAGTTTGGAATTTCTTATTAGCTTTGGATACTAATGAGGTCAAAATCAATCTGGGATTTTAATATACAATTCTGAATTCCTTTTGGCCCAAGTCTTCTTTGTTAGTTTTGATGTTGATGTTCATTCGTATAATATATAAATTAAGCACCCATGAAAGCTAATGAGAATTTCTTCAAAAACTTCTCTTTAATATGGTATAGCATGTATAAACACCTCAGATTTTTTTGAATTTTCATGGATGTATTTGTTTGATGGTGGTAAAGCATTTGAGTTTCCCCTCTCTACCGTTCTTTTTCCTTCTAGTATCATTCATTGAATTATTGCACTTGGGAGTTTTTCAAAGATTTTTCCTCAAAGCTTGAGTTTCGTCTTTGGAAAACTTCTCTTCTGGGTTCCTTCACATTGGTTTCCTAAAGTTCCGTTCCTTTCTCATCTGCAAATCATCACCAAATTTCATTTCTTTTCACCAATCTGTCCATTCTTTTATGGGTTAGCTCTCTTTCGGGTTTTAAAATTCTAAATTCATCTTCATTTTCTTCCTTTTCTGTGATAATCTGAAAACAATTCATTTACTAGACCGGGTCATCAGATATAAGTTCATAGTGACAAAATGAGTTTTATAACAGGATCCACACAAAATACTTGGCATCCATTCATTACTGCTGATACAACTTTAGCCAGTTACTGGCTAAACTGGAGGTTCTGCCTTTGTGCCATCTGGGTTGTAATCTCAATGATTATTGCATCTATTCTAATATGGAAAAATGAAAACTTTCGCAAAGTGGAACAAGATAGTGAAGAGAACAAGCAAGAAGAAGAAGCAAAATTGTACGACGATGAAACTTGGAGACCATGCCTTAAAGGAATCCACCCTGCCTGGCTGCTAGTTTTCAGAATTTTTGCTTTTTCTGTGCTTTTGGTGCTGCTAATTGTTGCTGCTTTGGTGGATGGAGGCAGCATATTTTACTACTATACCCAGTAAGTTTTATCCTTTTTCTTCTCTTGGATAAAGGATATGAACATTTTGTCATTTTCAAAGAGCAAACTTGAGTTGATCATTTCAACTATATGGGACTGATTGATGATGTTTCTTTCTTTTGGATAGGTGGACATTTACTTTAGTTACTATTTACTTTGGGGTAAGTTTGAACATAATTGCTCAATGCTCTCAAAATTTCTCTGTTTCATTCTTAATGATTGAATTATCATTTGTAGCTTGGATCATTACTCTCCATGCGTGGATGTTACCTATATCACAAAAGGGTTAGTGGGGATAAGGTTGATAACGTAGAGGTAGATTCAGAGCAAGGAAACTGCGCAACTCGTGCACCTGCAGAAAGTTCCAATGCTTCCTTGGGAAAAAGGAGCTCAAATTCCAATGAACAATTTGACATGAGGCAACCTGCAGGGAAATGGGTTTTCGTCTTTCAAATAGTTTTCCAGGTACGTTTGTTATATGAGCTTACTTAATTCATGGTTCTGTTCTCTGTCCAATGTCCATTATTTATGGATTAGACTTTAACATTTTTGTAGATATAGTAGATTGTTGACATTTTGATTCCTGGAAAATGGAAACAGATGAATGCAGGGGCTGTTATGCTCACAGATTGTGTGTTTTGGTTTGTACTTGTTCCATTTCTTGCAATCAGGGATTATCGACTAAGTGCTGTAAGTATCATTTACCCTTTCTGTCTGTATATATTATTTTCTAGTAATTTTAAAGATAAACAGGTTCATTAGCAAAAGAAGAAAGCATAAAACTTGATAGTTTAGACCCAAAAGTTTAATTAAGAAAACAAAGGCACATCTTAATAAGCATTGCAGTCTGTAGAAGACAAGGCCATTCCCTTAATGACATTTCTATGAAATGTCTTAAGGAGAAAACTAAAATTAAGAACCACATTTCCCTATTTGTCGTTGGATGGTACAACGGAACCTAAATATGTAAATTTCTATGTTTCATGGCAGTTGGTTGTGAGTATGCATTCAATGAACGCTATCTTCTTGCTCGGCGATACTGCCCTGAATTGCCTGGTAATCTACTTTTTTCCTTCATCATTTGCAAATCCTTGCATGAATTTCTTTCTTATTAATTATTTCAATCTTCTTTTTCAGAGATTTCCATTGTTTCGAATTGCATATTTTTTCATATGGACAATAGTTTATGTCTTATTCCAGTGGATTGTCCATGCTTCAGTCAGACTCTGGTAAAACTATTTTCTCTTCTCTTTCTGAGATCAAATAAATAAACAAATCAATAATATTTTTACTCATGATTCTGTAACACATTTTTTCTGTTATTGTCTAAACAGGTGGCCATATCCATTTCTTGACTTGTCTTCTCGATTTGCCCCTTTATGGTACGAACTCCTGACCATCATCTTCTTTTAAAGATTAGGAACACATTCTGCAGACTTTGATTTACATTTCACAAGAAGAAAAAGAAAAAAAGTTCAAAGATGATTAAAGCTTAGGATTGTGGTATAATTTTCATAAATTTTTCATTACTTTCAAGTAAATACTAACACATTTCTTTCTCTTGTATGGAATTTGAAGGTACTTTTCTGTGGCATTGATGCATATCCCGTGCTATGCGATTTTCGCTCTTATCATAAAGCTGAAACATACTCTATTCCCAAGATGGTTTCCTGATTCCTATCAATGTCCAAGGTAGCTGATGAAGTCAATAATTTTAGGGAAGCCAGAAAATGTGAATTATCATCTGAGAAAATTCGCAGGAAAATAGAGTAATGGACAAGCAGAATGGCGAAGATAATATAGGAGACTAATGACACCCTTTGTCAAAGACAAAATTGATGGGAAGTGATTCGGTTAGTAAGTTTTGGAATATCCACAATGGTCAAACAAGAAAGCAACAATCTTAGCTAGTATAGCCATTGTTAGAGTAGTATATAATTTTAATTAAATATAACCATTGGAAACAATTCAGGGAAAAATTGTAATTGCTCTCATATCTCCTCTTTCTGTTAACTTTCTTATCGTTTGAAAGACTCTCCTGATTCATGAAGCTCATTGCCACCCTTAACATAAACATTAGGGATTTTGGAGGATTATGTAATTGTTACTATCATCTCAGTAGAATAGACTCCAGTGCCACTCAACATAAACAATGGGGATTTGGGTGGATAATACAACCAAGTTGGCAGATGCTGATCTGCCAGTTTGAAATTGGTGGCTGCAACAACCAACAAAAGCTATGTTTATTTTGTTTCTCTTATATATATATATATGTTTTCTTCCTTCAATTATTATATGAGGAAGAACTAAAGCTAACATTTGTTATAACTGCAATAACAGTTCGCTATTTTGAATCCGTCCCTTAAATCATGCACAAAAAGAATAAACATCCCCATTTGGGACTCACATTTCTTATTTAAATAGCCTGCTTTGAATTTACAATTATTGCAATAGAAAGTCATATATCCATATTCACTAACCGATTCCCGTGCGATTTATATAACCTTTCTAGAAAGAACTGGTCAAAATTTCAAAGATGATTAAAACATCTTTTCACTTTCCAAATTCTGGTTCAGGGAAAGCATAATATCATGGGCATTCAGATGGTCACTGACAATGTATTGTATCGATAACGGTTTTTTTAGTTCTAATACAATATATACATCTGTTAATTAAAAATAACAATATAATACTATTGTATCATTTATTACGATAGATATAAACCATATAGAGCAATACGAATATTATATAACAGTTTAAAAAAATTGAAATTTTTTTAAATATTATTAATTTAAATTATAGATATAAATTTTTTTGGCTCTTTGTAAATTAATGATCTAATAGTTAACTTTGTAAATTAATTTAATATGTTATATATTAAATTTTGTTATTTATTTTTTGTTCATCTGAATGATTTTACTAGCTATTTTTTAAAATTAATGGTGCCGACAAACAAAACGGTTCTATTAAGATCAATATCGTTACAAAGATTTCAATACCAATATATTACAATTCTATTAAGACCGATATCATTACCAATTCCAATATCGATAGGTATACCGTTATTTAGAACTTTGCAACGGTATAAAACTTTGCTCATGAGGTTGTTAAGTTCTTGTCTGGCTACCAACTGTTTTTATGTCCTTCAGGGCCCATCAGCTATTAAAGAAAGTCGCCTCTTGCTTTTGCAAAGTCACTAATTTTCCAATTGTTTGTCTCTAATTGAACAACTATTCTATTAGATAAAATTCTTCCAGCTACATACTCGAATATGACAAATAAAGCAAATTAATAGATCATAAGGAAAAGGAAAATGGGAGAAAAACAATAATACTAATCCAAGTCATAATTTACAAAGAATTCACTCAAAAAATGAGAAGGAAAAAAAAAAAAACACTCAGCCACAAAATTTTTGCTACAGCGATGTTGGTAGGCAACTAAGGTGCTATAAATGAACGTCAGCTTTTATCAATCAAGACAAAATACGAAGGGTACTGTACAAACACAGGTGATCAGAGATAAGTGCTGGACAAAGAACCCATTAAAATAACAGTGTCAGAATCCTTGTGATCCCTAGTCTTTTCTGGCTTTACCCTCGACAACAGTCCAGACAGCAATCCCACAGACAAGCCAGAGCTCGATCTTCCAAGCGAGTCGCGATCCTTACGGCTCAGCGTATTATTGACTGCCATGGTTTTGTCCTCTCCAATAACTGCCCCACAACAGCAGTTTATAAGCTTCCCAAAGCAAGCCTTGTGAAAGACAGATTCACAAGATGAACACCTTTCAATCTCACCTTCCTGTTTGAGTTTTGTTTGTACTGTTAGAACTTGAGCAATTAAAATGTCAAGACAAAAATACATTATGCATCTGGTTTTGCCAAGTTTATTAGTCAGGTCCACCGTTTAATCCAGCACTCCATGGTTTACTTGCAGTAGTCCTTGTCGTATTAAGTGGTATTGAATGGACAACCTTGTGCCGCCTCAACACAACTTCTGCTAATAGAGCTAACCTCATGGCATCGGATATTGTAACCAAGTTGATTTGCCAATTTTGATTAAATATAAAAAATTCCATAATTCATAAAACCAATTTTGGTGCTCATAACATTAGTTAGATATTCCAATTAGCAGTTCCTAAGAACTTCAAAGACTATTATGGAGTCAAACTAGAAGGAACATGCAACAATGTAACATATCAGTGCGTGACAAGCAAAGAGTTAGCAACCAGAACATTGGCTGTGTCATAAAACGGTTAACTTTTTCTTTGTGGTAACGGAATGAAAGTGCCAATATGAAACCATAGTTATGAATGAATACCCACCTGAAAGGGGAAAATGAGCGATGATGGATCATTACAAGCTTGTCGGGCGCTGCATGGAATTCCCACATCACAGCAGATGAGGCATTGATTAGTTATATGCTCCAGAATTTTTCTTGAAACAGTTTCCACCATCACAGGAAGTGCTGCAATAAAAGCAGAATTGAAAATTTTAACGCACTATATGATTGCTTTTATTGGGGAAAATTAAGTCTTACAAGCAGATTACAAACATGTGGAGCACTCAACACAATATACAAGCAAACATCTATTGACAAGAAACCACATTCAAAGTCCATTAGTAAAATGCATAAAAACACTTATAATATGCAAAATACACTCAATGCATTCATATAAAACATACTCAAGAGTGCAGTATGTCAAAAAGGACATAGAAAATGGAATTCAAAAGTAAGGCATAAGCTTTAATTATTGGACTCACATCACAATGCTAAGTGACAGTTGCATAAGATATTAACCTGAAAAAGCCCCCTTTGATAGATCAATAAGGTCTCTAAGTGCAAAAAAATCATTGCCTTCAAGAAGATATTTTCGCTGTCCGAGTCCTTTGTTGACAGTCCTACGAAATGGGCAGTGAACATAAGGGAACATAGTTCCTATTCTTTTCCTGACACTCATAATATGCTGTAGAGCAGGGACCTTCGAGAATAGGAAAGGATTAACTGCACTCACACAAAGCATAGGCTGCAACACATAGATCATTAGTATATGTCAAGTGGCCATAGATAAAAGAAAAGTATGAATTGTTAGCTTTCTAATGAATATAAAACATGGCCAATGCATCATCTATAATCATGGGTTGCAACACATGGATCATTAGTATGAATTGAAACTCTCGTTTCAGCCATTAAATTTATATAAGCAAGAACAAGTTGTGGGTTCAATCCACTTTCTAACACATGGATCATTAGTTGAATTGAAACTCCTGTTTCAGCCATTAAATTTATGTAAGCAAGAACAAGTGCTGGGTTCAATCCACTTCCTAATCCTACCATACCATAGTTTCAATATCAGAGTTATTTCCCCTTTCCAATTCACTTAATTTTTGTCACATGCTTGTCCCATATTAGGTATAACTACATCCAGTTACAGAGGATCGACAGATTACAACAAAAGAAAAGGTGTCAGTACTGAATTTACCTGCTCATAAATGGAATCCAGGTATGACTTAGCCAATTGTGAGACTGGATATTGTGTAAAATCCCAATAATGTAGAACTCTTGCTGGCAATACTGCAGTTTCATTTGTGTGGCATGAAGAACAAAACAACTGACCAGTGTATTCACAAAGTCGAGGCTTTCCCCATCCAAATACTTGTACAAAATCTTGCACTAGTGTCATCCCATCATCAAAATGTTTGTGGCATCCAGCACAAGTATAATGTTGTGCTTCTAGTAATTGTTTTGTAGATTTGTACGGTCTAATTTCAACAATAAGAGATATTGTCTTGCCTAAAGTGGAGATATTTCCTGGCTCAGTTCGTCTAGACCAAGGCACTGGTTTTTGTGATGCAGGAGAACTAGGAACTGAATCTTGAGGGCATAAAAACCAAAACAACGCAGTTGGGGGACTGGAAAAGTAACTTGAATGGATAATTGAACGCAAGCACTCCTGGATAAGGACACTTCTCTGAGAAACAACATCTGGAGAAGCATTTCCAAATATTTTTCTAGATTCCTTTTCTACAGAAGACCAAGGAAGAGGAAGAGTCCAACCCTGGTCAGCAAATAATGATTTCAGCCGACGATAGAGTGTAAAGAAATCACGATACCTGCGTTCAACCTCCCACTGATCCTTGCCACTCCACACTCTAATTCTATACACAGTATATTCCTTTACTCCAACTAATCTTTCACTTAGTGAGACATCACCTTTTTTCTGCTTCGCACCAACTACTTCAATACCATCAATTCTAAGTGGCTTCAAAACTAGTGGGAAGGTATCATCTGTACCAGAAGTAGATGCAGCAGATCCACCATCTCTTAGAGGCAAAGAGAGCTGTGATTGTGACATGGAATTACCCTGACGAAACCTAGCTCCTGGAGACTCACCAGAGTCAAGTAAAATTTCTTCCATTTCATTGACAATCTCATCATAAAATTCATTACGTTCAAATTTGTCTGCCTGCCAAAGGAGGCAAGTACCAAAATTTAGCATGCAACTAGAAAGCCACAAGATAAAAACGCCGACTAGGAAAAGTCAAAAGCGTATAACCAGATCAGCAGCTAAAATATATTTTTTAATCAAGTTGTGCATTAAATACTTCAAACCCTCAGCAAATCACATTTACAAACATATGTATAGTGTGACATACCCTCTAGGCTCTAACTAACCATAGAGATTCTCAATGACCAAGATAGATGTTATCAGCTAACATAATTTAAACCCAGACTGATCAAAACAAATAATATCTTATCTATCTAGTCAAAAAATGATAAATTAATGAAGCATGGTTCATCCTACAGATGTGCATCTATGCCAGATTAACCCCCACCCAATATCAGACAAGATAAATGGTCAACATAGATAAACACTTAAAAACAAAACCACAATGCAACATACAATGAATAGGATACTGGAACTGAGCTTTGGTACAATGCAAAATTGTCAGTTATTCCAGTTTGCATAATCAAGCAAACTGAGATGCTGCATGTATAACTGACACTTCTCACTTCCCACTGTTGTACATATATATATGATCCTTTTCATATTTTTCATTATAAAGTACTACAGGGAAAATATCAAAAAGTAATCTACCGCAAGCGATTTAATTTTATAACATATATACTTCAAAAATTTGTAGAAAATGCATTACAAACCAAAGACGAGAGAGGATGCAAACCTATACACACTAAAAAATGTCACCTAGCTGTTAATAGATACTGACCTTAACAGGCTCAAGATAGTCTTCACAAAGATCTACAGAAATAGGAGTGTCTTTCAATTTTTTGCTCCTGCTACTGTCAAGCATCAGTTGAGTGGAATTTAGTTTGTGACCTTCAGTAAACTGTGCACTTTCATTTCCAGCATAATTAGTTGGATAGGAACAAAGTTGATTAGCCGCATCAGAAAGAGGGTCCAATTTTACTTCAACATTCCTGGTCTCTTTATTTTCTAAAATTTTGCTGTTATCGACATGAATGATGTCCTCAGATTTCACGCTTATCCACTCCCTTTCCATGCTGTTATCCATGATGTTTCCCATAGAATTTTTTTCTACAAAAGGATCCTGCTCCATCTCAAACACATCAGTATCCACAAAACTCTTAAAATTCTCTGATGTAAAATTAGCATCTTGGACTAGATAGCAGCCAGAAATGTCTCTTGCATCTTGAAGATCTGGTTTACAAAAATTTGGTAAATGAGATGAAGGCATTGAGGTCCTTTTGTCATCTTGGGCTGATTTAAGAGTTACTCGGACTTGACAGATAGGTCTTGGAATGTCTCTCACTTTTTCCACTTGCTTCATTTCAGAATCTTGAGAATCAACAGGAACCGCAGAAGAAATATTAAAATTCTCGACTAGTTCGTGGTCCTGTATGATGCCTGCAGGTTCTGTGGTCACATCTTCCTCTATGTCTGATAGACCACCAACTGGTTCCACTGTCGAGTTCACAGCACTGGAATCAAAAAGGTTTCTTTGAGTTTCCAACTCCTGTTCTTTCTGCTCTTGTAATCTATCCAAGGACAAAGAAGCAAGAGTAACTCCATTTGTTTCTTGCTCAAAATCATCAAAATCCTCTGAACCAAGGGCTACAGAAGAATTGATAAGCAGCGGATTCTCAGTCTCCACTTTGGCTTCCTTGCTATAATGTATGTTCTTATGCATATACAAATTCTTCCTATCTTCATCATAAGAACCATAACCATACATTGAATCCTCATCTTCAGAATGTCTGTATCTAGATGATGTCTCATCTTCCTCACTCTCCATCTCCCTTCCATCAAAATCCAAACCCAATTCTGAATCCAATCCACAGATGCAACCATCATCCCGTTCACTGATCACTAGACTCAGAGACCTTTCTCCAACACTTGGCACTAAATTCAAACCATTTCGAATCCCGCCATCAATCGAGAGCCTCCTGTTGCTTCCCACATTAACACTCTCCTGCCTACTATCCAGTTCATTACCTCTTCTACTACTCTCTCCACCAGTCCCCACACCACCATACAATTTCAGTTCACTGCTACCATTCTTTACAATCCCCTCTTTGACACTATCTTTCGAACAATCAAAACCCGACGATGAAAGCTTCCGCTCCTCCAAATTCCCTTCAAACCTCTCTCCCAAACTAAAATTCTCCAAACCAACATCCAAACTCTTCGAGGACCCAAATTCGGAATCTATAAAATCATTAAGCGGTGCAAACGAGCTGCACATGCTAGGCGTGCCCATGACCGAGTTAGCACTACAATACCGCTCAAACTCCGATTCTCCTCCGCAAGAGGAGTACCGCGACAACGATCCAGGCGATGCATCACCGCCACCAGACAACTTCGGCGGGAATGAATCGAATGGATCAGGTGAGGCGGGCCCGGATACGTCCTCGCGCGTCCCCTCTCCATTGATCATCTGATTCTTGTCATTGTAAAAATTTCGATAAAAAAATTTTCAAAAAAAAAAGCAGCTAATAAACTAACTTAAAATCATAAATAAATCAGATGTAACGAACCTGACCAAAAAGCGAATTGGGTTCGGAGTGGATATACAGAAAGATTAGGGTTTTATTAGAGTGAGAGTTGGAAATTGGAATTGAAGGAAGAAGAGAAAAGAGGGTTCCTTTCTTGACAGTTGCGAAAAAACTTAATCTAAAATGTTAAGAAAATTTCGAAAAAGTTAGTGTTTTTATTTAGGAAGATAATATATTGGCTTTTGTTGTTAGTACAGTGATGGGGTTGGTTTTGTATGGGTTTGCCTTTTTACCACCATGGTTTGATCCGTAAATGGAGACTGACTGGTTGTTGGCTGCGTATTTTTCTAACTCTCTTCTTAATAAATTATTAATTTTTTCCCTAATTAGATTCTATTTTTTGAATACTCTTTCCCTTCATGCTCAGTATTTATCCATTTTGGTGCCAAATTAACAGTTTCCACACTGCAATCAACTTCCAACTTCCAATTACTTTTCTGTTATAACTTATAAAGATCAATTTTTTCTCTCAAAACATAAAAACATGTTCCGTTCCAACCTTTGTGGAGAGAAATGCTAAGTACAGCTTTTCAAAACACTTGTTTAGTTAGCAAGAAGGAAAAATTTTCAAAATATTTTTTTTATCTATTTAGTTATATTTGTTTTCGAAAGATAATTTATTTTTGTAAAATTTGAAAATATTTTTCAAAAAAATATAATATTTTTTTAATTTTAGTTGTAACACAAGAAAAAATAATAAAAATAAATAAATTGGTACTTCTTTTCTTTATATCTAATAAATCTTGAAAAATAACTTTTTATTTTTAAAATAAAAAATTATTTTTTTATTTTTAAAATATTTTTCATTAATTTAAAAAAATCTGAATTAATATTATTTGAAAATAAATGGAGTCTTAATTTTAGATTTTTCTCTCTTTTCTCACCCGCCAATCATACAAAAAAATGTTGGATAATAACTTGAAAAGCTGGATGTGCTTACCTATAAAAAAAATTTTGTTTTCATTTTCATTTTCCAAAACATTGACCTTTTTTTTAATTTAATAACCAATTAGATATAACTAATTTTGCAAATAAACTAACATTCTACAAATTTATTTATTCAGAGATTTTTGTTTGAATATTGGGTTCAATATAATAAGTAAGGTTTTACTTATTTAGAATTTAATTTAGAGCATAGTCAATTTCCTAGAATAAAAAATGTGATATTATAATAAATTTCATGAATTTTGAATATTAACTGAATTACTGTGTATTTATTTCCTTATCCTTTCTCTCTATAAAGTATAAACAATCAATATATCATCCAATGTTAAATAAAAAAAACACAGTTAAAATAAATGTTAAGTAAAAAACAAAAAATTTTCTACAACTAACAAGTATTTGTGAAAAATTTATAAAAACTTATTGACTTTTTGTCTTTTCCTTATCTTATAGGTAATAGCTAATAAATAATAACCAATACTTTATTTTTTATAATTTTTGTTTCAATTACTACCATCACGTCATATATTAATATTAAAGGAACTAAAAATATAAAACAAAATAAAAAATAAAATTTCAAGATTGGAATATAAATTTCTTGTTTCAATTATTTTAATTCATACTCAAAATCTTACAAAAAACATTCAAATTTACCTCATCAGAAAATAAATTTAACGAAAAATAATTATTATATTAATTCTCAAAAACATATTTAGCTTATTTTATAATTTATTTTAAAATATAAAAAATCTCTTTGAAATAAAGTGGGGGAAAAACAATGATATTTAAAAATTAGAAAATTTTAATTTTTTTCTACTTTAGTAATAGTAATAATAATAATCGATAGTTTGATGAAATTGGCCATTCACTAATCACTACTTTAGTAATTAAGATCGCAGAACAACGGAGAAATACTTTATTTGCATTGAGGCCCTATAAAAGGCATAAACCTCCAACAGAACGGAAGCTAAAACCCTAGTCAGACGCAGAGAAGGAACAAAACGAGTGAAGCCTCAGGCAGGGAAACCCTGCACAGCTTGAAATCCACCGGGCCACCACTGTGGCTGGCACCATCCCCCACGCTCTCCGATACAGCGCGTAAGGGGTCTCAGCATCTCTTCTCTTGCCTCAAACCTCACGTCCCCAGATCTCCTTTTGATCAGCTTTTAGCCTATGGATTTGACGCCGAGCAAATTTGGCAGCAAATTGACCTCCTTTCTCAGCCTCTCCTTTCCAATCTCCGTCGCCAAGTCAAGCACTTTGAGAAGCATCCTGAGCAAATCAAATTAGTTTTAGAGAACAAGGACAATGAGATTTCACAAGGGGAAAAGAAGGCTCCAGAAGAGAAGAAAAGGGATGAATTTGATGAATATGATTTTGATATGGATGAATTTGATGAGGAGGATGATGATGATGATGAGGAGGAGGAGGAGGAGGAGGAGGAAGGTGGAAAAAGAGGAAGTGAGGAGGGGGAGAGCGAAGACGAGGATGAAGAAATGAGAGGAGAGAAAGGGGAAGGAGGGATAGAAGATAAGTTTTTGAAGATAAAGGAATTGGAGGAGTTCTTGGAAGAGGATGAGGCTAGGGAATATGGATTGGATGGAAAGAAGAAGGGTGAGCAGAAAAATTTAAATGAGCTAGATGAAGAAGAAGAAGAAGAAGATGATGATGGTGATTGCATATTTTCTTTTTGGGAATTTTCTGTTTAGGATTTGTAAAGTTGGTATGCTTATTGTCTTCGGCGAATGCCCTGTCCTGTTTTCTTATGAATCCAGAGCATCTAGCAAATATCTAATCAAACAGAATACTAGTGACTAACCTAATTAGCCCCGCCATAGTGTCAGTCCATTATAATTGGTGCCATGTAAGTTCGTTGATGAATGATCTGTACTTGATTTGAGAACTTTTGCTTACATTTTCTCCTCATTCTTATTATGCAGTTTGATGATGAAGATGAGGACGATGAAGGAGAGAATTTGGAAAATGCAAGGTGATAACTTTTATTGTATTACCTTTTTCTTCTTTTGTGATCATGTGCATAATATTATTGGACAGAATTGTGGTCTAACATTATAGGTCGATTGTATACGTAATAAAATTACATTTCATGTATGAGAAGGTGAGAACCGAATGTGTCCTTTTTCTTCAAATCAGCACCATGACAATGCAAAAACCACCATCATTACGATCAACAAGGTCACCATCTGTACTACTACTGGCAGCACTGTTGACGAGCACCACTTGTTCAATCACGGTTTCAAGAATGGCCATTACTTGACATAATGGCTTCTAATTGTTAATTTTTACCTAGCATTGCATTGTAGGCGCACTTTAGAGAATCTGAATAACTGTGAAACTGTCCATTATGCTGTTAAATTTTACAGTTACAGCTGTTATGCAATATAAAACCCTTTGTGTGTCTGTCTTCTTTATTTTTTGATTAAAAAAAAAAGGAAAGCCAATTGCGACATTTACATTTTTGGTTATGACTCCCTGAAACAGCCTAGTGTATTGCCCTGCTACTGTGACTTGATTTGGATCCCTGACTTTGATGTCACACTGATTTTCTGTTCCTTATCTTTTTCTAATATTCTGTTTACTTGTCTGTTAAATCATCTAAGTGCCATCTGGTCATCCCCTGCTACCATTACTTCATCTTTACTACCATCACTAAATTACTTTGCTGTTTAGGTATTAGTTCCCTTATATTACCAATTATTTGGTTCACTCTTGAATTTAATATCAGATACGAAGACTTCTTTGGTGCTGAAAAGAAGATGGTCTTGAAGAGTAAATCCAAATCGCTTGATGGATCTAACTCATAGTCAGGCTCAGGCTCAGATGATGAACAAGATGATGATGGAATGGATGAGGTATTAAATTTTGTCTACATATCAACTTATTTTACATATCTACTAATATTGAACATAATATTTTTACATTGTCATGAATCTTATGTTTAAGCAACACATATGCAAAGGTATATAATTCTTACGAATTTTCTTTTTTCTTTCACAGAAAGAGGGTGGTCTTTCTACCCATGAAAAACAATTTGAGAAGCTTTGATCTGAGATAGAGCAGATGGAGAAAGCGAATTTGGAGCCTAAGACTTGGACAATGCTGGGAGAGGTGATTTTGTTATTCATGCATTATGTGTTTGGGAAAAATATTTATGTGGTTCTGTGCATTGCTATTTTGATGTGTTCATGGGATACAAATCAAATCCATATATTTAATACTGGTATGATTTTATTTATTGTAAGCATTGACAACAGGTCACAGCTGCTAGTAGGCCTAAGAACAGTGCATTGGAAATTGAGTTGGATTTTGAGCACAATGTAAGGCCAGCACCAGTGATCACAGAGGAGGTTACTGAATCACTTGAAGATATGATTAAGAATAGGATCATTGAGGTAAACTTCATATTCTACCAGATGAATTTCTGATGTACTTATGTTGCCAGTGCCTTATTTCAGATTCATAATCAAAAAATTCTATTGGTTTGGTTCAAAAAATGGATGTATTTGTTTTACATGTCTACATCACTGATTGCTTATGAATTAACATAACATAATAAAAATTGCTTATGATTTTTGCATGTCCAAAACCAATTAACATCCACAGTCCACACCACCATCTAACTCAGATATTTTTCTTTTCCTGATCACTATACATGAAAGAAAGGGATATTTAGTCTGCAGTTTCAAAAAAATACATTTTCTTCTTCATAACTGGCAATATTGGAAGTTTTACATAGAATTTCCTTATCTAAAATTTTTGCCCGTTTAGTTATTACTGCTATAATACTTACTATTTCAGATAGCTTGTTCTCATTGCCTATGGCTTCATTACTATAGCTGGTAGGAAACTTTTAAAGTCTATTGCGCTATGAACTTTTTAAGAAGTAAAATCTTCTGTTATGTTTCTAGGGGCAGTTTGATGACATCCATAAGACTCCTAGTTTACCCACAATGGCACCAAGAGAAGTAAAAGAATTGGTAAGCCCTATGCTGATGAAAGAGGTAGTTTGTTAAGTTCATGTTATACTTTTTTTTTTATCATGGAGAATTGAACATAAAAGCTGCATTCTTTTTAAAATTTGCAGGATGAAAATAAGAGCAAGAAGGGTCTAGCTGAAGTTTATGAGGTTTGTGCTTCAGAATAGTGATGCTATTTTCTAATTATGAAGATAGGATTATCTCTAGTTTGATCTTTTTCTTTGTCATCAATATCTGAATATGGAAACTGAATTTCATGCAACTATTCACAGGAAGGATATGTTCAGAAGACAAATCCAGCTGCTGCCCCATTAACATTTTCTGATGAACAGAAGGAGGTACACGATATTATGTTCTCTGAGTCTGCATTTGTTACTCATTGTCAATATCTCTGAGTTGACTCTAAAACTTTTTTCAGAGCTCTTGCTTCTGAATCCATATAATGAATGTATATATTTTACTTAAACTCTATACGTTTTCTGTGGTAGGCAAACATTCTGTTCAAGAAACTGTGCTTGAAGTTGGATGCTCTGTCTCACTTCCACTTTGATCCAAAACCTCTATGCATCTCAATCGTTATACTAATGTTAGTACTAGCAGTCTTAAGAAATTGTTTTCCATCTTTATTTTAATCTATTGTTATTCACTTGAATAGGTTATAGAAGATATGTCTATACAAGCAAATGTTCCTGTTCTTGCTATGGAAGAGGTAAGGAGGTTCCTTGTATATTTTCCTTGGTTTTTACTTGTTTATGATGGAGTTTCTGATCCACGTCTTCCGTGTGTAGATTGCCCCACTGTCAGTTTCAGATGCGGCGATGCTGGCTCCTGAGGAAGTCTTCACTGGTAAAGGGGATATTAAAGAAGATGCTGAATTAACCCAGGCAGATAGGAAGAGGAGGAGAGCTAAGAAGAAAAGAATATTTAAGGGTGAGCTTTGATAGAACATACAGTAGTTTCCCAGTCTTTCAAAGGCTTTTCTTGACATAGCATTTTTTTTTACGGTCATTTATAATTAACGGTTAACAAATATTTGTTCCATTCATGTTAATCTTTATTTGGAATGACAGCTGAAGCAGTAAAAAGGATGGCAAAGAAAGAACGGGACAACACCACAATACTAAATCACAATGATGGTAACCGCTCATCTGTGCGACTTGTGGTTTTTTTTTTCTTGATATAAACCATATTAGAGAGCCCTTCATCTCTAATGCTTTGTTAAATTGCAGGCAAGGAGTAATGACTTTTTTCTCGAAGCATGAATGCATAAAAAGCTCTTGCAACCATTTGCAACTTAACATTTGAAGTCAATGACTGCGTGACGGAGAAGGAAAAAGGGAAGTAGATCCCACATCCTTGAAAGATTCTTACTTGAGTCCTTGCACAATGGAGCAGTGGGAGGAAAAAAAACACAATACCAAGAATTAAGGAGATAGAAAATGCCTAGAGAAGCAGTTAAATCCTTTTGCTTTAGGTTTTTTGGTGTATAATTAGTCAATGACATATTATGATACAGACATTATATCTTTTGGACATGATGGCTATTCCTATTCTTTCATTCTTGTGGCGTTTTGGAATTAACATATTCTGTGGTTGAATCATGGATAAATGAAAATAGAAATTCTGAGTGAAATACTAAATATCGAACTCTTAAGTGAGCAGTGGATGCGGTCTGATGTCTCTGACATCAATATTATGATAAAACATAAGTTTAACAAGTTCAATTACTATTATTCTTAACCTGATTGATGTTTGGAAGTCGTTGACAGTTTTATTCCAAACATACGAGAAGTTGTAGGGGGCTTCACTGTCATCATCAGAGATCAAGAATCACAGCACACGCTAATGCTGAAATTTTTCAATGCCGAACAACTAAAAATTATATAGTTTACGAAAACTTTCTTATTGGTTGCTAAGAAAATGAGCAAACTAAAAATGGAGAAAATTTTAAACAAATACAGGTTATGCCATATTTCTGTGCCCTACGTATATTAAAGAAGACCACCATCTGCAACACATCTCAAAAACATCATCTATGCATTACTTTCAAATAAACATGATTAAATGCTAAAGAGTAAAACTTAATTTCCCAAATATGCAAGATCCAAAAAAATTGTCAAAACGAGCTTATAGAAACATTCACAACTTGTTTCATCCTTTTACAGCCACTCAAGAAAAACGAATCATGGGTATGACAAATGTGTTCATGTTGCTTGTTAGTTGTTGCCAACGCAGTTCTCTGTCCATCCAATTTCAAATAGGACGTTTTCCAATGGTTCGGCACTATGAAAGTTGAAATTCCGTTTACTTGGTTTTAAGTTCCCTTCAAGCCTTTCAATTGCTGCACCAACACCACTCTTTGCTTCTCCCGTTCTATCTGAGTCAGGATTAAGGGCAAGATTTTCTGCATTTGCTTTCTCCATAAGCTTCAGGTGAATCGAACCTATCATCACAAGATGCTTAATCAAATTAGAAGTTTCCACTTCCAAAAAAACTCTAGTAATCATTTTCCATCCAATATCATTTTAAACTTGCCATTCAGAGCATCAATTCCACCCAGTACGGATAGCATACCATTTATATAATGGGACTGAAAACCTAGAGAAGAATCCTCTGTACATAGGGTTCATATCAAGTAACCACCAACCGGCAGTTAACCGAAGGACATATAGAGACCCTAAATATATTGCATTTCAACAGAAACAACCAAGAAAGTGAAAAATATAAATATACAATTTGTGACCCATTACCAAGAGGAAAACAGAATGCTGCACCCAGAACTGATCCCAGCAGCACATTCCTCTCACGCCATCAAAGAGATCCAGGCACTAACATGCAATTATAATGTGAAAAATAAAGGTCAAATACGTTAATTAATCTTTTATAACCATGAGATACTGATATAAGAAGGAAAAAAAATGGCCATCTTTTTACCATAGAGAACTGTTAACTGATCCATTTAATGAACTAAACTCCAAAAATCAGCAACTCAAAAAAGCTTGATGTACAGATAAGTTCTTACAAATTAAGCCAAATGTAGCAGCAGTGGTGGAACCAGCTCCTACAACATTTAAAACATCATGTACACAGCGTTTCTCAGCCAGCAGATTTTGTAAACCAGAAAAGGCAGCAGTGACTACCGAACCACGAGTGACTTGGATAAACCTCTTCTCCATTGCATCTCTCATTAATCTACACGGTTCACGCTTATCTGGAGTACTCCCAAGTTTCAACATTACTTCAGCATCCTTGCTCTGACATTATAGCAAAGTCCTCAACAGTTTCAATATATGTAAGCATGTATAAAGAGGACTTCAATTTGCAAAACTGAAGTGTTACATGGCAACAACAGAGGGCCAGAAGAAGATTACAAAATAAAAGAAAATAACATTCAGAATGCAACAAGGCAACCAGTTCCTTTCTATCAGAAGCAAACAAATGCCACCAGTCAGCGATGCAGAAGAGCTGACAATGCACTCTACAGTGACTAAGTCATCATAGAATTAAGGTGAAAATAGTCAAAAAAATCTAAATTCAAGCTAACATTGATAGTTTGATATTTCACTTTATTTCTTCCCCAATTGGATCTGAACTCGTCTTAACCTATGTTGCTTGGACTCGGGTACAAGTATCCGACACGGGTACATATTTAGAAATCTGACGTCTTGTTTTTTTAAAATTTAGGATACATAGATATGACTAAAAAATACCCAAAATTAGAATACGGGTACGAAGATACATCTATATATATATATTTTAAATTTAATATATAATAATTTAAGTTAAAAGATAGATCAAATTATAACATTTAAATTGCTAAATAAAATAAAATTGCAATATTTCATTTCACTTTAAGATAAAATATTTCAAACTACAAACTTAAAAGTCCAAAATTCAAACCTCAAAAACAAACAACAAAATGATATTACATAACTTAAAAAATTAAACAAATTAGCATTAAACAAAATAATAATAACTCATTTTTAAAGTTCAAACAACATGCTTGTATACCGGGAAGTAGCCACTCTTAAAGTAAAGGATCCGATAAAGATTTCATACCTATACTCATCGCAAGTATCCGACAAGAGTACTTCTTCATTGTCCGAGTAACATATATCTTAACACCTACAAACACTATCTAGTCCTTATTTTAATATTCAAATTGGAGCAGCACAATGGTGATGGACAGATTTCATAGTGAAATAGTATCATAATCCATGATAAGAAAGAAATGTAGTGGTGATTTCCTAATCACAAACTTGCAACTGGTGCAGATGCCTCCTTGCTACCTCCATATAACATGCCTGCAAACACTCCAATTAGTGTTGCTGTGCCCCAGTTAACAGTTCCAGCCAATTTTGGGGTTTCCTGATCAGAGAGAAGGAAAATGATGATTTTAGTTCAACGGATAGGCATTACATTCAGAAAGGTAGTGAAACCTTACATAGAGAAAATTGAACTGCACTATAGTCATTTTCATTTATGCTATTAAACGCTTGGATAGAAATAACCAGGAAAATGCTGTTAAAGTTCACATGCTCAATGAACTTGATATCTAGTACATAACAGTCCTAGAGATGCCTAGTAAGATTGCAACTGAGACTGCATCAGCGGCAACTCCACTAAGCAAAAAATAAAGATTTTTAGCTCATAATTGAGCATGGGAATCTTACTATTTCCAGAGCCAAACACCGTCAATTACACACGAACAATAGAGAAAAAGAAAACCATTTTGATTCAAGGTTTTCAATCAATCAAGCAGCATAAACACTGAATTTGAGGTCTGAAAACCATAAAAAAGCGGCAACTCCACTAAGCAAAAAATAAAGATTTTTAGCTCATAATTGCGCTTCGAAATCTTACTATTTCCAGAGCCAAACACCGTCAATTACACACGAACAATAGAGAAAAAGAAAACCATTTTGATTCAAGGTTTTCAATCAATCAAGCAGCATAAACACTGAATTTGAGGTCTGAAAACCATAAAAAAAATTCAAAAAACTTTCCAAATAATTAGGGTTTCGTAGTTTCAGATAATACCACAATTTGTTCAGAACGAAGTGCCGCTAACACTAATCGTAAATTCGAAGTATCGATTCGCAATCCAAATGCAAATACTAGTTAATTATAGTGCCCAAACCGACAGATATTATTGTCTTACTTTTGAGACAGTTTCTTCAGGTATTTCAGCAGCTTCCATTGATCAAGCACCACTGTTCTACTAGTCAAAAGAACAACTTCACACTCAACGATGATGAAAACACCAACACTTTTGATCTTTCATTCCGTTTCTCACAAACCAAACAAAAAATAATTGATTCGGTGCAATGACTGGCATTGCAATTCCTTCACACCGCGGTGGCCAATTGGAATTCAAATGATGAAGTACCCTTACGGTGTCTTTCATATTTACCCATTCACCTCAATAGGACAGTAGCTGAGAAATCGCACGTTTGCGTTTAGAAACAGCAGTTTACCGATACGCTGTCGTTTATGATTTTAGTGGCAATTCCTCCTTTAGTAGGTAGGTTATTCAAATTGAGAAATGTTAATGAAATTCTCACTCATTTTCTAATTGATTGATTAATTGATTAGTGAGTTGCCATAAAAATTTAAAACTTATAAAAAAGAAAAAAATTTAAATTTTTTTTCATCACCAATAAATTAGAAAGTGAATGATATAAAATATTATTAATATTTTTTTATTTGTATTACTATTATGTTAATCATTCATTGATGAATTAATGATTCATTATTATTATTGAATAAACATCATTGGTTTAACTCATACATTCTTCATGATTCTAGATTTTTAGAGCTGTCGTCGAATTAAATCAAACTGAATATTAATGAATTCGAGCTCGATTCATTTAATTATGTCATAAACTCGAGCTCAATTCAATTTTTTATATTTGAACTTGAATTCGACTCGTTTCAAAATTGTTAAACTCACAAGTAACTCGAACTTGATTCATAAATTGTTCATTTATTATATTTAATGAACTTAGTTCGAATTCAGATCGTTAACTAATAATGATAAAAGTTCGACTTTAATTGATTAACTAATAATGGAAAAAATCGATTTTAAGCTCGATAACAAAATATAATATAACGAAATATATTAGCAAATTTTTAAACAAACATATTTATAATCTAATAAACTAAATAATATTAAACTCGAGTTTAACAAATAATTTCAAACGAATTTTTGTAGAAATAAAATCCGAATAACTTGCTAAGCTTTAATTAAAGAAGTGATCTCTACTTAATAAAAACAGTTTTTTTGTGTCAATATAAAGCTACTACTGAATCTTACATTGGAGCTATGTAAATCTAGGATTTACAACTATTAATTATCATTTCCATAAAAAAATTTATAGGCCACATTCCAAAATTTAAAAAAAAAATACATGTCAAAACACATTGAATTAAGTAATGTTTACTTTTGAAAATAAATATTAATTAAATCTTAGGTTATATTTGGATAGAAAATTTTAAAAGAATTAGCATTCAAGATTTTTATTAAATTGCAAACATTTTTTTTCTCGTAAAGATGGAATTATTTTAGAAATGAGCATCAAGATTTAAATTATCTACTGGAAACAAGGAAAATGACACAAAGATTGGAGAAGATTTTCTGAAATTGTATTAATACTCTAAATATTTGTACAAGATTGGTGTTTCTAATATAATATGAAAAAATGATGTTTGCCCTTATCAATCAATGACCCTATTTATACATGCCATAACTAATTGATGATCCACTATAATAGTAGAGTAATGTATTTTGTTAATCGTACACATCTACTTTTTGTGCAACTTTCATAACTGTCCACTCTATATTATTGTATTACAATCAATGACATGCCCAACTATATTTTGCATACGTACTTTAGAGTAATTAAGGTTTGGCTTGACCTGTGCTTAGCTTTTATCATTATTGGACTTGGGTTCAACCAAATCTTGGGGCTCATGGTACAAAAACCTTATCTTCATCGAGATTTTTTTTTATTTCTTCTAATGCTAATTAAAAAAAATAATCAAATTAATAAATTTTAAATTATAATGAACCCAAGATTTTTCATTTCAAATTTTCATCATATGTGTAACAAATGAACATTTTATTGGAAAATGATCCACTGCGAGAGGAAAGGAAAGAAGAAGAAGAAGAAGAAGAAGAAGAATGAAAGCTAAATGTTCTAAGGCATGCATAGAGATAGAATCTTTGCATGTTTCCACCAACGCAATAATTGTAGAAATGAATGAATATTTCAGATAATTCTGATTTTATTGGACGTAATATTGATGAAGAGCTCATAATGTGGTCTGAATTACTTTCATGCTGATTATCCCAAGCCAAGTTAGGACTTACAGAATCAGCTCAAATTCTAATTGGATTCTCATTTTATTTTATTTTACATTACGTACTTAATTTAGTTATAAATTTTGAATGTATATTTCTTTTTTTTTATTTAAATAAAAGAAAAAAGGAAACGATAGAAAGAAAGAAAAGGGAATATATGAGATGGAGAAGAAACTAGCTAGATTCTTCGTTTTTAAAACAAACGTATTTGAATTAAATCGATTTGCCTATGCTTTCTATGTTTCAATCGGATACCAATTGCTTGGAGTTGGAATCTTTCCTTTAGTAGTTTTTATACTCACTACAAGCTCCACTATTATAGTCATCCACGAGCAAAAGAAAGTAAAAATGTAACTTAATTATAAAGCAACCCACTGGACTCATTACATGCCGCACTTTAATCACTCTGCACTTGCAAAAAAAGCAAACTAAAGCTATACATAGCAGACCGCAAAAAAAAAAAAAAAAAAAAAAAAAAAAAAAAAGCCAACTGTGATCTGCCCGAGACCAAATTTCATTTAAAAAACACAAAATCAGACGATTTTCTTCAAAAAGATAACTAAAACCCTTAAACTATATATATATATATATATATTCCTCAACACTACATGTGCATAAAGTCCCCAACAATAAAACATCTTCTCTCCTATCCAAGCAAAACATCATTTCCCTCCTCTCTCACATACACATTTTCCTCTATTTTCTTGATCTGATTGATTTCCTTCTGAGCTGAATCCAAGGCTTCAATTTTCTTGATGATTTTCTCAATTTTTTCAACATTAATAATCCAAATAAATTCTGAAGCTAATCCTTGCAGATCATATTGTGGAAATATTACAATAGATTATCCATTTGCACTCCAATATGGGTGTGGTCACCCTGGTTTTAGGGACCTATTATTTTGCATGGATGATGTGCTAATGTTTCACATAAGTTCAGGATCATATCGTGTTTTAGAAATAGACTATGCTTATAAATCACTCACTCTTCACGAGCCTCACTTGTCAACATGCGACACTATTGTACTAGGCGGCAAGGGCAATGGCTTCGCAGTCGAGCCATGGCGGACGCCCTACTTCAATCCCACGCCGGATAATGTGTTCATGCTAATAGGCAGTTCTCCACTCTTCCAAGGTTTCCCCGGAAAGCACTTGCCTTGTCGGAACGTTTCGGGCATGGACTGCGAGGAGTACTTTGGGTGTCCGGCCTGGAGCCTCGTGGGCCATCGGACAGTGGGCTCGATGTTCGGTTCAGGCCCGCCGGAGTGTTGTGTTGTGGCTTTTGAAGTTACTAAGGCAATAAATCTTAGTAAGCTGGAGTGCGAAGGGTATAGTAGCGCCTATAGTCTTGCACCATTGAGAATTAATGGGCCTAATGAATGGTCTTATGGGATTCGGGTGAGATATTCTGTTGAAGGAAGTGAGGAATTCTGTAGGGCTTGTGAGGCAATTGGTGGCACTTGTGGGTATGGATCTGATGGGGTGAGGCAGATTTGTATGCGTGGGAATTTCAATTCCCCATCTAATTTTGATTCAGGTAAATTATTCTTGCATAAATGGGATTCATAAATAATCACATCACAACTTATTATATATATACAATAATTATTTTGTATATATGACAACTTGTGATTGAATTAATTAATTTATTTTATTTATGTAACTTAGTTAGCATTATGGATACATTGTATAACTAAATATTTGTAATTTTGCAGTAAGTTCAGAATCAGAAGGCAGCAGCACAACATGGTTGAGGATGGGCTCATTGGCAGGTTCCCTTTTGTCAACTCTATTATTTATTTGCTTTAATTAATCTTTGGACAACTCAATAATTAGTATTTGCAAATGCTATTACTGCATAGTTCATAGTTCATTATTGGTGGTCCTTCTCGCCCTACTTTTTTTCTTTTTGGTAAATTAGAAATTATTGTCAGTTCAGAAAGAATAGAAAATGAAAAGAAGAAATTAAAAACTTTCAACTTGTTTTATATATTGTTATTATTATTATGGTTAATTATTTTGATTTTAAATTAATTGCAGGATCTTTGATGATCACCAGTATATTAGCATGGATAGCGGCCCTTCCCAGATAAAGAAAACAGCTATCAGAAACTGTGACAGCAATGGCGCCCAGAGAGCATACATTTTCTTAAAGATAAAAATTACTAATTAACAGGTTGAATATCATACGAGTGGAATACACAAAATTTTTGTAATTTGAGATGTTATGTTCATTATAAATTTTACTACTTAGATCAAAATCCCTCTATTTACTCTCCAGCTAATTTTTTTAAAAAGTCATTCTAAGTGCTTAGTAAAATACAGCAGCAATATTCTTTAAATATTATTCTTTTATTTCTAGGTTTGGTAATTTCATGTTTCCATGCATCAGACTACCTAGGTAGGTTTCATATAATCATGATGATGGAATTGATAATTTTGATTTGACTAGAAATCTTAATTTGGAATAATATTAATTTACACAAATATTTGCATCTTTTTTTTTCTGAATGCTGATCGGTCCTTCTGAGATAATTTCGTGGCTTCAACATGACTTATTTGACATTACTTATTTTCATCAGTTTTTTTCTTTTTTTGGTTTATTATGAGCTTTAGCTCACCTTTTTGTAAAAAGAAAAAAAAAAAGTACTTTGGATATGTTTTGGGGTTTTTTTCCACATTCATTAAAAAAAACGATGTAATTGATGCATTTTATGGATCCAAAGGTAAGTGAATTTAGGCTTAGACACTCTAGCACTTGTGACTCATGGCATCTTCAAATTAATAAGAGAGCAAAATTTTGCTGGCTTTCTTTAAGAAATAGACCTCAGAAGTGGGGGCTAGGCTCTAATGCTTTATGCAGTTTTTTACAACAGAAATGAAGAAAGCATTGAGCATCTCTTCTTTCAATGCCCTTTTGTTGGTCAAACTATACATGCACCATAAATTAATGACAATAAAGATGGACGGTGCATCTTTTGTTGACAAAATATTTGGTAGGTAAGATGGTAGGTGAAGATTAATCTTGACCATCCATTTGGTGGGTGGGGATTAATCTTGACCATCTATTTGGTTGGTAAGATGGTAAGTGAAGATTAATCTTGACCATACATTTGGTAGGTGAGACGGTAGGTGAGAAATAATCTCAACCATCCATCAAAGTAGGTGAGAATTAATCTTAACCGTCCATTGAGGAGGTGTAGGCCTATATATAGCCTTAGAAATTCATTTGTAACGTATTCCATCAAAAAGTGAGAGAGTAGCATCAGTGAGAGGTTGTGAGTTGTGAGTGTTTGTAAACACTCGGTAAATTTCTCTTCTTTCAGTAAAAGATCTGCAGCAGTCCGGAGACGTAGGCATAATTGGCCGAACTCCGTTATCAACTTGTATGTTCGCATTTTCTTCGCTTTCTCATAAATCTGACTATAGGGAAATTGGCGTCATTTCCCAACAACTGGTATCAGAGCATTGGTTGCGTTTTTTCTGTCCTTTTTCGGGCGATTACTATTCATATGAATAGTAAATTTTTGTGAATAGTGAAATTTGGTCAGTTGTACCAAATTATCCACGGAGGTGTTCTAATACACAAAGGTTCACAAGAATTGTCAGAAACGATCCAAAGGAAGTCAGATTCGAGTGGGAGCGATGGCCACAGATGAAGGAAAGGTAAAAATTGAGAAGTTCGATGGAGCGGACTTTGGCTTTTGGAAAATGCAAATAGAAGATTATTTGTATCAAAGAAATCTGTATCAACCTCTCTCAGGGAAGAAGCCAGAGGCTATGAAGGAAGAAGACTGGAGTCTTCTCGACAGACAAGCTCTCGGAGTTATCCGATTGACATTATCCCGTAATGTTGCTTTCAACATAGCAAAGGAAAAGACCACGGCAGGTCTTATGATGGCTCTCTCTAGTATGTATGAGAAGCCTTCAGCTTCAAACAAAGTGCACCTCATGAGGCGCTTGTTCAACTTGCGAATGACAGAAGGTGCATTTGTAGCTCAACATCTCAATGAACTCAATACAGTCACAACCCAATTGAGTTCGGTTGGAATTGAATTTGATGAAGAAGTACGAGCATTAATACTTTTGTCTTCTCTACCAGAAAGCTGGAATGCTACTGTCACTGCTGTGAGTAGTTCGTCGGGAAGCACTAAGTTGAAATTTGATGATGTTCGTGATTTGGTTCTCAGTGAAGAGATCCGACGGAGAGAGTCGGGTGAATCATCAACTTCTTCAGTTTTGCATACAGAGTCAAGAGGAAGAAATTCAACCAGAGGTAATGGACGAGGCAAGTCAAACTACCGAGGTAAATCAAAGGACAGAAGGTCCAAATCCAGGAATCCAAGTAATTTCCATAGTTCAAAAACTGTCGAATGTTGGAATTGTGGAAAGACTGGACACTACAAAAATCAGTGCAAGAGTGCATCGAAGAACCAGGAAGCAAAGGTAGAGGCAAATGTTGCTTCCACCTCTGAAGGAAATGACGCATTGATATGCTCTTTGGAAAGCAAAGAGGAGTCTTGGGTGTTAGACTCTGGAGCATCGTTTCATGCTACTTCACAGAAAGAATTCTTCGAAAGGTATGTCCCTGGAAACCTTGGAAAGGTATATCTTGGTGATGATCAACCTTGTGCTATTATTGGCAAAGGTGTAGTAAAGATTAAGTTGAACGGATCTGTTTGGGAGCTGAAAGATGTCAGACATATTCCCGACCTGAGAAAGAACTTAATCTCAGTAGGGCAGTTGGCTAGCGAAGGCTATACTACGATCTTCCATGGTGATAATTGGAAGATTTCAAAGGGAGCAATGACGGTTGCTCGAGGCAAAAAGAATGGCACTCTTTACATGACAGCGGGAGCACGCTGTTCAATCATAGTTGCAGCTAGCAATGAAAATCCCAATCTATGGCACCAGAGACTAGGCCATATGAGTGAAAAAGGAATGAAGATTATGCATTCGAAGGGGAAACTTCCAGGTCTACAGTCAGTGGAGATAGACACATGCGAAGATTGCATACTTGGAAAGCAGAAAAGGGTCAGCTTTCAGACAAGTGGCAGAACCCCAAAGAAAGAAAGGCTAGAGCTTGTTCACTCTGATGTTTGGGGACCAACGACTATCTCATCCATTGGTGGAAAACACTATTTCGTGACTTTCATCGATGATCACTCTCGGAAGGTATGGGTTTACTTTCTAAAACATAAGTCCGAAGTGTTCGAGGCTTTCAGAAGATGGAAAGCTATGGTTGAAAATGAGACAGGTCTGAAGATTAAAAAGCTCAGAACTGACAATGGTGGTGAATATGAAGACACCAGATTCAAGAAGTTTTGCTATGAGCACGGTATCAGAATGGAGAGAACTGTGCCAGGTACACCTCAACACAATGGTGTAGCTGAACGTATGAACCGAACGTTGACAGAAAGAGCCAGAAGCATTCGTATACAGTCAGGTCTACCGAAGCAGTTCTGGGCAGAAGCAGTCAACACAGCAGCTTACTTAATCAATCGAGGACCATCGGTTCCATTAGAGCACAGAATACCAGAGGAGGTATGGAGCCAAAAAGAGATAAAACTATCACATTTAAAAGTTTTTGGTTGTGTAGCATATGTGCATATCAGTGATCAAGGAAGGAATAAGCTTGATCCCAAATCCAAGAAATGCACTCTCATCGGTTATGGTGAGGATGAGTTTGGCTACCGTATTTGGGATGACGAAAACAAAAAGGTCATCCGTAGCAGAGATGTGATTTTTGATGAAAGGGTGATGTACAAGGACATGCATAAAACAGTCGTCAGCAACTCAGAACAGAATGAGTCAGTATTTGCAGATGCAGATGATGTCCCAGTTAGTTCCGTGACGGAACCCATTGTAGCAAGTCCTCAGCCAGAGGAACTTGTTGGACCAAGCAGTGCGCATCAATCCGACACACCACAGCCTCCTACTCCATCTCCTGTATTAAGAAGGTCTTCTAGGCCTCATGTGCCTAACAGGAGATACATGAACTATCTATTATTGACTGATGGAGGGGAGCCTGAATGCTATGATGAAGCTTGTCAGACTGGAGATGCTAGTAAGTGGGAGCTTGCCATGAAAGACGAGATGAAGTCTCTGATCTCTAACCAGACATGGGAACTAGCTGAGTTGCCTATGGGAAAGAAGGCACTTCATAACAAATGGGTGTACCGGGTAAAAGAAGAGCATGATGGTCTCAAAAGATACAAAGCCCGACTTGTTGTCAAAGGATTCCAGCAGAAGGAAGGAGTTGACTACACTGATATTTTTGCTCCCGTTGTGAAACTCAATACTATCAGAACAGTATTGAGTATTATGGCTATTGAAGATCTTCATCTTGAACAGCTGGACGTGAAAACCGCATTTCTTCACGGAGACTTAGATGAAGAAATATACATGCATCAGCCAGAAGGTTTCTCAGAAAAAGGGAAGGAGAACATGGTGTGCAAACTTAAAAGGAGTTTGTATGGCCTGAAACAAGCCCCAAGACAGTGGTACAAAAAGTTTGACAGCTTCATGCACAAGGAAGATTTCCAGAAGTGCAATGCTGACCACTGTTGCTACTTCAAGAGATATAAATCCAGTTATATCATTTTGCTACTTTATGTCGATGATATGTTAGTAGCAGATTCAAATATGAATGATATCAGAAGGTTGAAGCAGCAATTGTCAAAAGAGTTTGACATGAAAGACTTGGGTCCAGCAAAGAAGATTCTTGGAATGCAAATCACAAGAGATAAGCAGAGAGGGTTCTTGCAGTTATCTCAAGCAGAGTACATCAACCGTGTTTTGCAGAGATTCAACATGAACAATGCCAAGCCAGTTAGCACACCCTTGGCCAGTCACTTTCGCCTATCTAAAAATCAATCCCCTCAAACGGAGGAAGAGAGAGAATTCATGGCTAAGATTCCTTATGCCTCAGCTATTGGAAGTTTAATGTATGCAATGGTCTGTACTAGACCAGATATTGGTCATGCAGTGGGAGTTGTTAGCAGATTTATGTCAAATCCAGGAAAAGCTCATTGGGAAGCAGTCAAGTGGATTTTGAGGTATTTACGAGGCACCACGGAGAAGTGTCTGTACTTTGGTAAAGGAGAGTTAAAAGTACAAGGCTACGTAGATGCAGACTTTGGAGGAGAAGTAGATCACCGAAGAAGCACCACCGGTTATATATTCACTGTTGGAACTACAGCTGTTAGTTGGATGTCACAAATACAGAAGATTGTCACTTTATCCACTACAGAGGCTGAGTATGTAGCAGTGACTGAAGCTAGTAAAGAGATGATATGGCTTCAAGGTTTGTTAACTGAGTTGGGATTCAAAAGGGAGAAGAATATTTTGCATAGTGATAGTCAGAGTGCGATACACTTGGCAAAAAATTCAGCATTTCATTTCAGAACCAAGCATATTGGGCTTCGTTACCACTTCATCAGATCTTTATTGGAAGATGATGTGTTAGTACTGGAGAAGATCCAAGGAAGCAGGAATCCAGCGGATATGTTGACAAAGGCGGTGACTATCGACAAACTGAAGTTATGCTCAACTTCAGTTGGTCTGCTAGAGTAACAAGACCAGAAAGGCTGCTGCATTGATCGAGGTGTGAAGACAGATTGAAACCAGTCTTCAAGTGGGAGATTGTTGGTCAAACTATACATGCACCATAAATTAATGACAATAAAGATGGACGGTGCATCTTTTGTTGACAAAATATTTGGTAGGTAAGATGGTAGGTGAAGATTAATCTTGACCATCCATTTGGTGGGTGGGGATTAATCTTGACCATCTATTTGGTTGGTAAGATGGTAAGTGAAGATTAATCTTGACCATACATTTGGTAGGTGAGACGGTAGGTGAGAAATAATCTCAACCATCCATCAAAGTAGGTGAGAATTAATCTTAACCGTCCATTGAGGAGGTGTAGGCCTATATATAGCCTTAGAAATTCATTTGTAACGTATTCCATCAAAAAGTGAGAGAGTAGCATCAGTGAGAGGTTGTGAGTTGTGAGTGTTTGTAAACACTCGGTAAATTTCTCTTCTTTCAGTAAAAGATCTGCAGCAGTCCGGAGACGTAGGCATAATTGGCCGAACTCCGTTATCAACTTGTATGTTCGCATTTTCTTCGCTTTCTCATAAATCTGACTATAGGGAAATTGGCGTCATTTCCCAACACCTTTCTCGGCTAAGGTTTGGAGCAAAGTTCTCTACCGCTGTAACTGGTCTAGAAGTGGCTTGAGATGGAGAAAAGAAGGTTTTTGGTTCTTGAGAAAGGCTAGGAGAAGATATCATCTAGCAAGAACAAGAAGAGTTGTTTTCATAGCTTCGGCCTACTACATATGGAAAATAAGAAATATGCTGGTTTTTAGAAATGAGAAAGTTTTTGCAGTGAACCCATTTCAAATGATTAGAAATAGTGTCATCTAGAGATTTGTTAAAGGATAGAGGAAGTATAGCTCTTAGCAGATGGATGTGATTTTGTCGTTTTTTGGCTGCCAGAATATTGCAGCTGCTCTTGTTTTGTTGAGTTCTAAACCTCCATTAGGGTATTCTTTGTATTGCTGAGTTCTATTAATAAATTTTTGATTGTGGAGATTTTCCACTACTATTGCTGGTTGTCTTCCCCCGAAGTTCGCTGAAGTTTGGGCTCTTAGAGAAACTATTTCTGGGTTGATTCATAATGATTATAAGGCAGTTGAGATTGAAGTGGATAATCAAGAGGTTTGTTTTGTTTTGCATTCAGATCAAGATAATCTTTCAGAATTTGGCTGCATCATGTTTAGTTGTAAATAAACTTGGGAGTCATGTTCATGGATTCAAAGTTTCATGGATTCGAAGGCAAGCTGACATGATCGCTCAGGCTCTTGCTCGAACAGCTATATCTCATGTTAGTTCTCAGTTATGGCAGTTTATGCCTAGTTTTTATCAGATAATCTATTTTATAAAGTTCTAGTACCATGATCTTAGCTTGAAAACAAACGGGGTAAACCTAATGGACTGCGTTTGGTTTGATTCTGTGCTTTTACCTTTGTTTTCCTATTGTTTGAAACTTCGAAAAAAAAAAAATATTTGTTATTTTGTTAAATTAATTTCCTCTTAAAGTGTATGGACATAAACATAAACAAAGAAGGCAATGAGGTGGGGCAATGGAATTATCCTCTCTCTCTTTTCTAAAAAAGTATTATCACTTTCATTGATGAGAGAAATTCTTAGACACACAATGTAATATTTATAATTATGAGCAATGTAAAAATTATTTTTTTAATAATTAATTAAAAATATAGAGTTCAAAATTTCTAAATAAATAATGAAAGAATAATAATTATTTTTTTTCTAAATTATAAACATTGGATCGGAGTGTAATAATAGTATTGTATAATTTAAATTAGTGAATAAATGTTGACTTAGTAATACTATAATATAATAGTCTTTATAATATGTGATTATAAATTCATAATTTCAATTAGAATTCGTAAGTTTATATAATTGGTTGCTAATAAAATTTTTATTTCAATTTTTTTTGATAAATAATAAAAGAAAATTAGATGTAAATTAGAATTAGAATTATTAAAATAAATTATGATTTGAAAATATAATAATTAATAATAAGTAAAAAAATATTGGTTAGCAACACTTAACAATAAAACGGAGTAAGGATTTTTTGGAGATTCTAGAGCAAATCCAAATCATGGCAAGTAGTTGCGGTTCTCAGCGGGGTCCATCTTGAATGAATTTCATCATCTATCAATGGAAAGCTGACTCAAGAATCCCAACAACCCCAAGTATAAAATCCAGCTTCCAATTCTATTTGTCAACTCCAAATGTCCGATTCCTATTTATATAATCTGTTCTTGCAATTTTCTCTGTTTACTCCTTTTTCGATTTTCACTTCCCCTAACAAGAAAGCTTTCTTCTCGTTAATTTCTAGCTTCCTCTAGTTTTTGAGGATTGGATTTTGGTCAACAATGGCTGTAAGTTTCTCTTTTTCTTCGTTCTCTTCACCTAAGCCTGTAATTCCGGTCTCTTCTTCGTTAACTCGGCGACCCGTGTCGCCAATCTTCCATATTGGAAAGTACAACTACGCATCAGAGACTTACTGTGCCGAACAGATATGTTTTACCAGGTACGGAAATGGGCGGAGCAGAAGTAAATGCGAGACTTTGGGTGCTGCCCTTTCCAGTGTTTGTGAAAACCCGACTCCACCCATTGCTGCATTTAATGACGTATTTACCAGCATTTAGTTTTCTCTTTCTGGGAATTTTCTTTTTCTTCTACTTTGATTTATAATTGTAATTTTCTTTTTTGGGGGCTAGCTGCTTGAATCTTTGATCGATCGGGTGAATTTTTTGGAATCCGAGGCTGAAGCATCGCTAGATTTTTTACTAAGTGATGCTAATGAGACATTGATCAGTGCTTTTCTTGTGTTGCTGAGAGCCAAAGGGGAGACTTACGAAGAAGTGAGTATTCTCTGCCTTGGAGTTATTTGGTTTGTTGTTAGGAACCGAAAGCCTATAGATTGGTGCATTAATTTTTTTCAAAAGTGATAACTGAATTAATTCTATTTGCTTATTTTCAGTTATTATCAAAATAATTCGTACTGCACCTAATTTTCTTGACTGATCTCAGTACTGAAATGTAAATAATTTTGAATTTGTGGGCTAACAGATTGTGGGATTGGCGAGGGCGATGCTTAAGCATGCTTGGAAAGTTGAAGGGTTAGTTGATGCAGTTGACATTGTTGGAACTGGTGGAGATGGAGCAGACACAGTTAACATTTCTACAGGGGCAGCAATACTTGCTGCTGCTTGTGGTGCTAAAGTTGCAAAGGTCACTACTTTTCCATCTTTAAAGGAAAGTAACAAATTTTTCTAAGGGTCCCAGGTTATTAATTGTGACATGCTGACTGTTATGAATTTTGATTGTTTGCTTCACAGCAAGGGAATCGTTCGAGTTCTTCTGCATGTGGAAGTGCTGATGTATTAGAAGAATTGGGGGTGGTGATTGACCTAGAGCCAGAGGTAGGTTTATTATGAATGGAAGTCATTAATATACAAGATTGAAATTTGAAAACTGTTGTTGGTATGATGTTTTATTCTTGAAGTATTTGGGGTAGTTATTGACCTGTACCCCAAAGCAGCTTATTGCTTCCTGGTGTAAGTAACCTGTATTAAATGTTACCATGGTGGAGGTTTTATAATCTGACAATCTATACCATACGGACTGCCTATGTAAGTGCACCATTTTCTATCAAGTTCATAGTTATTGCATTAGTTTTGTGATAATGATATGTTGGCCCCCTCTTTTCCAATATCTATGTACCTTTACTTCATGGTAGAAAGATTTCTGTATACTTACTAGACAAATAAATTGGAAAAGAAAAATGTTTCCTTATCATGCCAAAACCTACGTAAATGCCAATTTGAGGAATCCTCCTTTGTGATTTTGATAAAATCTTGGGATGTGAAGGGATAATGTTTTTGGCTGAACCCACATGCGATTGCACTGTTGCACTTTAAGTAAGATGCTAATATCAGGTTGGCATTCAATGTCTTGTTTGGGGTTACACTTTCGGTTGAGCTGAAGAAATAACAATTATTACTAACTTGAAACAATAACTGATACATGTACAAGAACTATTATTGATAGTGTGTCAATTTCTTCCTAGATTTTGTTAGTGCATGCATACTTCTTATTGTTTCTGCTCTAGTAGTTTGGGTGGAATTATGTTCTGAGTCAATGAAGAAGTGGTAGGAAGGGGTAGGTAACTGGGAGATTTCAATTGATCTGATGTCGACATTTCTTGGGCTCCAATCTGAATAAGAGATTTTAATAGGCAAACAGTTTTTACATATGCTTAATGAATATATAGATGGTTTCATTTTTCGTTTTTTTTGGTTGATTTTAATGAATTTCCTTGTAGATCATAGCTTTGGTAATGGTAGGTAAAATTTAAATCTTACATTTTCAGGCCTTGCAAATATAGATTGAAAAGGTAATCTATCGATTTAATTTGGTCTTTCTCTCCCCCTTTAATGAAACTAGGGGGTGCAGAAGTGTGTTAATGAAGCAGGAATTGGTTTTATGATGGCTTCAATATACCATCCAGCTATGAAGATTGTCCGCCCTGTGAGGAAAAAGTTAAAAATAAAGACAGTGTTCAACATATTGGGCCCTATGTTGAATCCTGCACATGTACCTTTTGGCGTTGTTGGTGTGTACAAGGAAGACTTGGTAAGTGCCTGGCTGAAATGAATTTGTATATTCTCTTCAACAATTCAGTCTGTTAGTCATACTGTCAAATACTGATAAAAGAAAAAATTCATGATTAGTTAAATTCACAAAATATTAAGCTTTCAGCATGTTGATGTACATATTATTATAACATCTGCGATGTGAGATCTGTTAATATTTTTAGCACTGCCTTTAGTTGTCCTCAGTTGTAAGTAGGTGCTACTAGATCTACACCATAAGAATATATAGAATCTATGAGACTCATCATTTTTACTTTGAGATTCTCAGTTGGACCAAGGCAAAAGGTTTTTGAGAGGCTATGGGCAAGTTTTTTTTTCCTTAGCTAATCATCTCTTATAAGAGTATTATTTGATGTTTCTTGAACAGGTTCCCAAAATGGCTAAAGCATTGCAAAGATTTGGGATGAAGAGAGCATTAGTTGTTCACTCTGAGGGCTTGGATGAAATGAGTCCCCTTGGTATCATATCTTTATTTTTTCCATCTCAATCTATGCTTATAAGGAAGACATTTGGACTTAACATTCTTTGACTATTAGATTTGATTATTCCATTTTTCCCTTTATGTTTCAATCTCATCTTATTTATGCATAATGCTATGAATGTAGGACCTGGGATAGTCTTTGACATCACTCCAGAAAGGATTGAGAAATTCTCATTTGATCCATGTAAGCTCTTCTCACCGACTTGTAAATTTTTCATCTATTTCTTTGAAAACATAACTAAATTTGCCTTAGCTAAAGCTAAGTACTTGTGTGGAGTAGATTAAAAACTTGCAACACATCAACTGTGCTAACGTCTTTGAGGAATTGTAGACGTATGATTATCTTTTAACTGGGCATAAAATGAGAATACTTTTTGGACAGTGGAATTTGGCATTCCTCGGTGCACTTTAGATAACTTGAAAGGTGGATGCCCAGACTATAATGCTAAAGTACTAAAAAGAGTGTTGTCTGGGGAGAAAGGACCCATTGCAGATGCACTTGTGAGTTTCTTCAACACTCTTGTTTCTCATAACAGTTTCCTGCTCACTTGTGTGCTCAAATTGTCTTCGTAGTATGAATAATCTTATGAATCGATGATGAGTCATCAAGTTCTGATGCAAGAATAACACTTCAGATCCTCAATGCGGCAGCAGCTCTCCTGGTTAGTGGAGTAGTGAATTCTCTAGGTGAAGGAGTAGCTTTGGCTCGCGAGAAGCAGTCATCAGGAAGAGCTATAGAGACGCTTGATTTGTGGGTAAACGTTTCAAATGATGTGAGCAACTCTTCATTTTGAGCTTTTTACCATGCCGTTGGAACTGAAGTTCACCAATTTTTCTCTATCAATTGTGTTGACAACAGCAAAAGCTGAAAGACGACATGCTTGTCAAGACTCTCTGAAATTTTATATACTTGGCTTGGTCTTAGAGATACAGCCTTGCCATAGAATCGACAATCTACACAGAGAAAAGAACTAGAAAAATGGCTTTGTATTTCACTTTGTGGTTTGTGTTCAGATAGACCAAATTTTAGAAGATTGCCTTAATAGCATTTGATGTTCTATAGCGTGTGGAATATATCATTACATGAAAGTAATATACCAAGCAGATACAGTGACAATTCAACTTAAAGGTTCTTTTATAAATCTATTTATTTTCGCAGTAGCATATTTTTTATCCCTTCACTAAAATATAATGGTGAAATCCCATCAACTGGGATGCTATAACATTTCCAAAGTAGGAGAAGATCACATATAAAATTTCCCAAGTAGAAGAAGATCAACATAGTCCACATGAGGGGGATTTTATTACATTCTATTTTATTTATGTTTACACATTATCACACGTTTCCACCGCTATTGAATTCAAAGCTGAGCAGAGTTGTTAGCAATGGCGCCAGCCTCATTGAGAAGCGTCAAGAGCTCACCTTTTTGGTACTTCTCCAGCGTAGCTGTAAAGAAAAGAAGCAAATAGGAAATGCAATAGTTATTGAACTCTGGTGATGTATATAAACAACTAAACAAGAGAAGAAAATAGAAGAGGAAAAAGGGCAATTACCATCACAACCACCAATGTGTTTTCCACCAATAAACACATTAGGGACAGTCCTCAGCCCTGTCCATTGTGCTAAAGCTGATTGTATATCACCTCCATCACCTTCAGCAGAAACTCATATTTAAATTGATTAAAAGAAACAAAAATAATGGAATGAAAGAAAAATTCTTAAAAAACAATGTTATATACTTACTTTCCTCATCCAGTTCAATAACCTTATAACTGTTGGAAATAAAATACTCACACAAACAACTTTTATTCAAACTCAAGCAAATATTACAAAAACACTTTCACTCAACAAACAAGAAACTACAACTCACTCTTAAAATTTTGCTTCTTCACTCACTTAGAAGCTTTTAATTTTTCTTGATGTCTAAAACTAAAATGGGGAGGGGTATTTATACTACTTAAGAACAATTCTACACCACACAAATAAAATAATCCAAAATTATAATAACCATACACCTCATTCTTCTCCATCCTTCTAATAATATTTTAAGTTACCAAATGATTCACATGCATAATTACTACACTCTAGAAAATTCTAGGTAGATGACTTATAATTTTGGACCTTTATTATGGACTTTGACTCCAATTTGGTTGGATTTGGGTTTGGGCTCCAATAATGAATCAAGTTTATAATCCAACACTCCCCCTTAAACTTGATCTTGTAACCCTTAGTAAAATTTATTAATCTTATGAAATCTTCATTTGTCAGTGGCTTGGTAAAAATATCGGCAACTTGATCTTGTGACTTCACATATTCAACTAGCACATCCTTTCTTGCAACACACTCTCTTATATAGTGGTAGCGAATATCAATGTGTTTACTTCGATTATGGAATACTGGATTCTTTGCTAAGGCAATGGCTGACTTGTTGTCGACACAAACCTTGGTCGGCTCTTCTTGTATTAAACCTATCTCCTTCAGTAGATTTCTAAGCCAAATTGCATGACAAACGCATGAGGTAGCAGCAACATATTCCGCTTCACAAGTGGATAATGTGACAATCGATTGTTTCTTTGACATCCATGTGAAAGCAGTATCTCCCATGAAAAATACGAATCCAGTAGTACTCCTTCGATCATCTATGTCTCCACCCCAATCACTATCGCTATATCCAACAAGATTATAATTATTAGAAACTGAATAGAACAAGCCAAAATCAATTGTACCCTTCAGATAGCGAAGAATTCTCTTTGCAACTTTAAAATGGGTGGTTGTTGGAGATTCCATGTAGCAACTAACCAATCCAACTGCATGAAGAATATCAGGCCTCGTACAAGTTAGATAACGTAGACTTCCCACCAAACTTTTGAAGAATGTTGGATCTAAACTTTCGCCTTCTTCATGTTTGGACATCTTGATTCCATATTCCGTTGGTGTGCTTATCGGCTTACAGTTCTCCATCTTGAACTTCTTCAGGATCTCTTTTGCATAGCTTTCTTGTGAAATGAAAATTCCATCCTTTTGTTGCTTAACTTCAATACTGAGGTAGTACGCCATGAGCCCCATGTCTGTCATCTCGAATTCTTTCATCATCACTTCCTTGAATTCATTGAACATGCTTGGGTTGTTTCCGGTGAAGATCAAATCGTCCACGTAGAGGCACACAATCAAAATATCTCCATTTTTTATCTTGATATATAGAGCATGCTCATAGGGACATTTGTTGAAGCCATTCTCTTGGAAGTACTTGTCGATTCGGCTATTCCAAGCCCTTGGTGCTTGTTTTAGCCCGTAAAGAGCCTTCTTCAACTTTAACACTTTGTCTTCGTGGCCTTTGACTTCATAGCCTGATGGTTGTTGAATGTAGACTTCCTCTTCAAGAACTCCATTTAAGAAGGCAGACTTTACATCCATTTGATGTATCTTCCACTTGTTTTGAGCTGCCAAAGAAATGATTAGTCTAATAGTTTCCAATCGAGCAACAGGAGCAAATACCTCATCATAGTCAATTCCAGCCTTTTGACTATATCCTTTAGCAACTAGCCTCGCCTTGTGCCTTTCAATCTCTCTTTTAGCGTTTTGCTTTGTTTTATACACCCATTTGACACCTATCGCCTTATGTCCCTTGGGAAGGGAAGTGAGTTCCCACGTGTCATTCTTTTCGATGGCCTTGATTTCTTCGTCCATCGCATCTCTCCACTTCTTCTCTTGTACTGCTTCTTGAAAGCTCACTGGTTCACAATCAGCAAACAGACAAAATAATGTAAGGTTATCTTGTTGTTCGGTTACCTCATAGAGATCTCTAAGACTTCGTGTGCGTGACACAACTCTTTCACTTGATGATGACGAAGGTGATGAGTCTCCTTGAGTGGTTGGTGAAGTGGGTGGAGCTGTTGTCTCTTGTTGGGCTTCTCCATGTTGTTCTATTGGTGTTAGCTCATCTTCTTCAAATTGAGGAAAGAAATTGAAGTCATCTGTATGAGAGCTAAAATCCCATTCTCCTTCTTCATTGAATACCACATCTCGACTAATCACAATTTTCTTATTGTCTGGATTGTATAGCTTGTAGCCCTTCGAATTAGTATCATAGCCAATGAAGATAAAACTCTCGCTTTTATCATCAAGCTTCGTTCTTCTCTCATCTGGTACATGAACATGGGCTATACTTCCAAAGATTCTCAGGTGGGAAATGCCAGGCTTTCTTCCACTCCATGCCTCTTGTGGTGTCTTTCCCCATACGTTTCTTGTTGGAGATCGGTTTAACAAGTAAACTGCACACGCCACTGCTTCTGCCCAAAATTCCTTGGGTAATTTCTTACTTTTGAGCATACTTCGTGTCATGTCGAGGATTGTTCTGTTCTTTCTTTCTGCCACGCCATTTTGCTGAGGGGATCTAGGAACTGTCATTGGTCGCCGAATTCCATTTGCTTCACAGAACTCTTGAAACTCCCTGGAAGTAAATTCTCCACCTCGGTCAGATCTCATGGCTTTGATTTTTCTACCGCTTTCTCTCTCCACTGCAGCTTTGAACTTCTTGAAAACTTCAAAAACTTCTGACTTCTATTTCAAGAAATAGACCCAGGTTTTTCTTGAAAAATCATCAATGAAAAGAAGAAAATAGCTACTGTTACCGAGAGAGCTTGGCTTGATTGGACCACACACATCAGTATGGATGAGCTCGAGTGGCTTCTTGGCTTTTGACTCTGACTCCTTTGGAAAACTTTTCCTGAATTGCTTCCCAACTAGACACCCTTCACAAAGCTGGTCAGGATGGTTGATGCGAGGTAGTCCCTTTACCATCTCCTTCTTAGATAGCAGCTCCAAACCTCCAAAATTTAGATGCCCAAATCGAAGATGCCAAAGCCATGATACATCTTTGTAGCAAGCTTTCAGGCACTTTGCAACATCGTTTTGTATGTTGATCAAGAACATTCTATTCTTTGATATCGGCACTTTAGTAATGAAGTTATTTTTATCATCTTTTATAGAAAGATTATAATCTTTCATATGAATATCATAACCTTTCTCTAACAGTTGTCCTAAACTCAAGATGTTACTTTTCATATTGGGCACATAGTAGACATTGGAAATAAACTGATGTCTCCCATCTTTTAAACGGATAAGGATGTTACCTCTCCCTTTCACTGCTATTGTGGAATCATCTCCAAATGAAACATTTCCGTTTACTGACTCGTCTAGCTCCACGAACATGTCTTTCCTTCCACACATATGATTGCTTGCACCACTGTCAAGATACCAGGAATTTGCTTGGCCACCATCAGTTTCCTTTCGTGCTAAAAGAAGAGTTTCTTTATCATCTGTCTTCTCCTCCACGTAGTTGGCCTTCTCCTCAATTTTGTTGTTGGGAGCTCTACATTCTGAAGCATAATGCCCAAACTTCTGACAATTATAGCATCGAACTTGAGATTTGTCATACCTTGAGTTCGGATTGATTCTCCCACGGCCTCGTGTTGAGCTTTCTCCTTTCTCATAGTTGTTGTTGGAATTGTTGTTGTGGTAATTCCAACCTCGTCCACGACCGCGACTTCCACCTCGTCCATGGCCTCTACCTCTACCTCGGCCACGTTGGTTTCTATCATTGCCTTGACTTTCATGCATATCCTTAAGTTGCAGCTTGAGGAGTTGCTCAGTAAATCCTTGCTTCTTCTTATGCTTTTCTTCGTATGCTTGCAATGATCCTTGGAGTTGCTCGATTGTCATTTCTTCCAAGTCTTTAGTTTCTTCAATCGTCACGACGATGTGCTCAAATTTGGGATCCAACGAACGAAGTATCTTCTCTATTATCCTCACATCTTCTAACTTTTCACCATTTCTTTTTAGTTGATTAGAAACAGCTACTACTCTTGAGAAATAATCTGAAATAGACTCAGATACTTTCATATGTAAGGATTCAAATTCACCTCTTAATGTTTGGAGACAGACCTTATTCACTTGCTCGGATCCTTTGTAAGAGGTTTGCAGCTTCTCCCACGCTTCCTTAGCAGAGCTTGCACTTGAAATCTTTTCAAATCCATCATCATCTAAAGCTTGATAGATGAGGTAGAGAGCCTTCTTGTCTCTCTTTCTTGAATCCTTCAAAGTAGCCTTTTGATCTGGTGTAAGAGTAGCAAAAACAGTATCATCCGCAGGCTCGTTGTAGCCTTTCTCTATGATATCCCACACGTCTAGTGATCCAAGAAGTGCCTTCATTTTGATACTCCAATTGTCGTAGTTGTTGTTGTTGAGTGTCGGGACTTGGAATGGTGTCATACCATTTGCCATATCTCTCAATATAATAAGAATTTGCAAAATCTGATTGCGCGGATGAATCCGGAACGTCGAAAAACTTTGAAAGGGATAGCTCGGTCAACTCAACTCAACTTTATAAGTTAACTCAGTTTTCTGATAGCACTATTCCGGCGGTGCGTTTGAACTGCGATCGAGGCAATTCTGACGGTGTCGAATTCCTCTTGTCGAGACCTCCGATTTGATATGCAATAGTGTATATTTTCCAACTAGCTCTGATACCACTTTGTTGGAAATAAAATACTCACACAAACAACTTTTATTCAAACTCAAGCAAATATTACAAAAACACTCTCACTCAACAAACAAGAAACTACAACTCACTCTTAAAATTTTGCTTCTTCACTCACTTAGAAGCTTTTAATTTTTCTTGATGTCTAAAACTAAAATGGGGAGGGGTATTTATACTACTTAAGAACAATTCTACACCACACAAATAAAATAATCCAAAATTATAATAACCATACACCTCATTCTTCTCCATCCTTCTCCATCCTTCTAATAATATTTTAAGTTACCAAATGATTCACATGCATAATTACTACACTCTAGAAAATTCTAGGTAGATGACTTATAATTTTGGACCTTTATTATGGACTTTGACTCCAATTTGGTTGGATTTGGGTTTGGGCTCCAATAATGAATCAAGTTTATAATCCAACAATAACTTGCTCCTAATTGTGTCAGCAGCTGCTTCACTCTCTTGCAATAACCACAGTAGGTTTTGCTGCAAATATTAACATCAAAGTAGCGTTATAAAAGCATAAAGATTCCTCTGCCACCCTAACCCAAGATAGTATTTTTATCCGAAATTCATTTCCAATATGGCATTTTTATCCAAAATTCAATAAGCCAAAGAAAACCCAAAAAGAAAAAAGCGAGAAATTGGAAAACCTGAAAACGACGACCGGAGCAGATGTGGCGATCTCCTTGGCCTTGTCAAGAGCCGTTTCAATTTCTTCTTTGGTCTTCTTAGAAGAACTCAAGATGGAACCCATTTCAATCTGAGTGTTGTATTATTGTTTGAAAAACAGAAGGTAGTCGCGATGTGAGGAACAGATGTCTTTTGTTCGATCGTCGGTGCTGCTGAGTTTTGCTGGCAGAGAAAACAGGTGGCTCGTCGTTAGCCGGGCAAACAGCAGAAAAGGAGAGAGGGAAAACGATCAGATTTTATGCCTATGTTATCACAAGGGAATATCACCGGATAGAAGATAAAATGCTGAATAAATGATAACAAAAATCATCACTAAATGTTTAATGTGGTTTATTATTCAATTATTTGGGCAAATTTAAAATAATAGTGGCACATAAATATTTTTTAAAAATAAAAAATACTTTAATGGCAAATTTTTTTACTGTTTTGGTGACTTTTTTTTGGAAAAATTCTAAAAATATAACTGATTGACTTAAAATTTTCAATTGATTTTGGTATTAAATTTTTTTGCATATTTATAAACAAAGTAGATTGTAAAAATTCACATTTTCAGCCAACAATTCAAAAAGAAATTTGTCATATTTTGGGGGCATCTAGCCTCCAAATATGACTTTAAATAATTTTTTATAATTAATTATGGTGGATCATATGTTGGAGGGATTCATATTTAATTCTTTCAACAATTTATATTGTCGACCAACAAATCTTTACTCTCTACTATATGGCAGCTCCATCATTCCAGCAATTAATCGAACATAAAATATCACTAAGCAAATAATTCTTAGGGTCAAATCAACAAGCTGCAAGACCTTCAAAGTTGATATATGAATTAAACTTGGTAGCAAATAATAGTTTTATCAACAAGTCAACTTAATTTTCTAAAGTATGAATTTTATTTACCATAATCCCGCATTCGCTTATAATATCTTGAGCAAAATGATAATGAACATCAATATATTTTTATTATCTCGTGAAACATCTGAACTTTAGTCAAATAAATGACACTTTAACTATCACAATGAACTTGAATAATTCCTTTTGATAATGTAAAATCGTTTAAGAGATTATTTAACCAGATAGTTTCTTTGAAAGCTTTTGTTAATGTCATCTATTATACTTATGTGGTAAATAATGCAACTGTAGATTGCAGACAAGCTCTCCAACTGATAGCAATAAAACCAAAAGTGAATGCATAACTCGTCAAGGATGTGTTTCTATTAAGATTTTTTGCATAGTCAGAATTACAATAATCAACTACCCCACTAGAAGATTTACCAAACTGCAAACAGTAATTTAAAGTTTTACAGAGATATTTGAATATCCACTTTACCGTCTCTCAATGAGCTTTACTAGGACACGATATATACTGGCTGACAATACTAACAGCTTGAGTAAGATCGAGACGTGTACAAACCATTACATACATCAAACTACCTACGATAATAAAGTAGGGAATTCTTACCATATAACTTTCTTCCTTGTCTGACTATGATGACTGACTATATCCAAAATTCTCTTAGTTCCACCTAAATATTTCATCTTAAACTCACAACTCAAAAAAAAATTAGCTTACAAATTTCAGACTTATTTTTGCAAGCAATTAACATATTATCAATATACAGTAATAAATAAATGAATCAATCAACACTAACTCTTTTCAGGTGCACATAAATGTCAAATGTTGATCGAGAATAACTACGAAAAGTCATAAAAGCATCAAACTTCTTGTACCATTTACCTTGGGGGCTATTTAAGTTCATACAAATACTTATTTAACAAACATACATGATTCTCCTTGCATTTTTCTTTAAACCCCCTAAGTTGTTGTATGTAAATATATTCTTCTAAGTCATCATATAGAAAAACAATCTTGACATCTAGTTGTTCTAATGTTATATTTTCAATAGCAACTAAAGCTAACAAAATGCGTGTGACACCTTTATAACAATCATTCTTTACGTACGTTACGTACTTATGCGAGTATAGCCGATGTGTGCTAAAAAAAATTTCCTTATTTTAATTTACTTTATTGATCATTCTGTTATTAATACTTAATTAATCTTTTTGATTATCCAAAAATTTCAACAGCATAACGGCTATAAACTATCTACCCCACCTGCAAAACAAACAATTTACAGCTCATATTTGGCACAACAGTACATATATAATGTAACATATTCTCCATTCAATTACAATTCAATATTGCATTCTTTATACATAATAATTCACGAATATCCTTTATCATAATATATACAATATTTTATTTCTACAACTCCATACCTAAACATATATATATATATATATATATATATATATATATGCTATCTTTGATACTAACATTCTACTATTTTTTCTTCTTTCAGCTCCCAACTTTTTTGTATGTTTGCTCCTGTATTTTTCGTTAATATCTGCACGCAGTCAAATAACTACGTGATGAGCAGTAATATGTTCAATAGTGATTACAAATCTAAAAATTTTCACTGACATATTTTTTCATACATTTATACATGCAATAATATTTTTAATACATTATTCAAATTTTCACTTTAATATATTTATTATTCTTTTTATCAATACTTTATTTTTATTTATTCTTAATTCACTATTTACTATCTTAATTAATTTTAACAATTTTTCTCAATTCAATTTTTTTCAATTTACTCATGAACTTTCAATTTAGTCCATTTTCACTTTATTTCTTTAATTAACCATTCCTTTATTTTTTCTTTCTTTTTTTTTCAATCATTTATTTAATTAGCTACAAATTTCACTTTAGTTCCTAAAATTTCATTTATTTACAATCTTTCCATTGATTTACATTTATTTACAATTTTGTCATTGTTTTACATTTATTTCCACTTTTGCCACTAATATTTTATTTTTCATTTATTTTCTTTTTTACTACATAATTTAACATTTTTCTTCCATTTTAATTTCGTTTTTCAATTTTACTATTTTTGTCACATTTATCATTATTATTATTATACCATTTTTATCATCTTTATCACTTTTATTATAATTTTCACTTTATTCATATCTACTACTTTTATTTACATTTATCATTTTTATCATATTTTTATCATTTATCTTTTTTTATCATATTTTTCACATTTATCATTTTTTTCTACTTTTATTCACTCTTATCATTTTTATCTTTTATATTTTTTTATCATTTAATTCATATTTGTCACTTTTATCATACTTATCATAATTATCACTTATCTCGTTTTTTTTACATTTTTTTTCTATTTATCATATTTATTATATTTATCATTTTTATCATTTTTCTCACATTTTTCACTTACTTTATTTTTAACATACTTTTCACTTGCATCTTTTCTTATTATATTTTTCACTTACATCATTTATACTCATTTTATTTATATTTGCCCCTAGTTTCAATCCGATAGAAAATCTTCAGACCAGATAAATGGGACGTGGACCCAAAAGTCCACTACAATGAAGAGTAATTCTGAAGGACCACCCGAGTATTGCACTGTACACTAATAACTGAATCACTATCACTGAAGTAAACTATCATTGGTCTACATAAGCGAGTCGTCATAACCCGCACCGCGGTAATGGTGTTCATATGGCTAGCCAGTTATATCCTGAACTAGATTTAACCATCAGAAAAAATAACTAAGGGCATTATTTTATTCTTTTAATTCAATTTTCATTAAATTCATAAATTCTATTATTTTTACATTATTAATCACTTAATATTTTATTCATTCATAAAAATTTTATCACTACCATAATTTTTCACACTTTTCATTATAATATATCAATAATTCACAATGAACATTCAATTAAATCATTAAGCATCACTAAATACACTTTATTCATTTCATGCATAATATACTCAATAATTGGAAAATTATTCAATATATCATTTAAAAATTCTCAATAAATTTATACACACACAAAATCACATTTTCTTGCATTTCATAACTAAATTTTCATTTAATTAGTAAGAAAAATATTAATTTTTTTCTTTTTTCATATTTTGGCCTATAATTAATTTTCATCATTAAAATTTGTCTTTCATCCTCTAAATATTCCTTTCACTAATTTATACATTCCTTGTTCCATATATATCATAATATTACAATAAAATGTATTTATATCTTAATTTACATTTTTCACATAATAAGGTCATATTTTCCAATTTCTACTAATTAATTTTTTTTATTCAAATTAACCATTCTAATTCACTTGTTATAATTCCTTAATCATAATTTAAGCATCAATTATCAATTATATGCAAAACACACAAAATTCCTAATTTCCATAACCTTAATTCATGCTTAATCAATGGAAATAAGTAGATTTTGAAATCACTAACCTTATTTCTTCTCTTTAGCTTTCTTAGGCTTCCTTTTCCTTACATTTTTCCTTTGAAGTTCCTTCTCTTCCTTGATTTCCTACTATGGCCGAAAATTTCACTTCATTAATCTACCAATATTTTACTTCCTTAACTCAAATAACCTTCATATTTATTATCTACATATCTTAAACTACTTATTTGAACCATTAAACTAATTTTAAAACTATAAATTTCACTTACCTCTAATTTGTATCTCAACTTTTCTCCTTTGATTTTCTTCCACTCTATCCCTCCAAATGAAGATCAAAAGCTTCTAATAGCTACTAGAGGTGCTGAATTTATATTAGGATGGTTGATTTTGGTCCAAAATTAGGAGAAATTAGAGAAATTTGGTGGAGAAAATGGAGGAAACCCATTTGTCCAAGGGGGAAGCATGAGAGGGAGAAAAAGGTGCTGAATTTTCTAGTGAATTCTGATATTTTGAGCTTATATAGGTGGCTGGGATGGGCTGGGTTTGAGTCAAGACAAGTGATCCAACCCATTAGACCCATTTGTGAATTTAAGGTCCAATTAAACACTATAAATTATTTCTCTCACTTTCCAAGCTTAATTTCATTAAAATTTGATTCCATAATTCATTAAATATTTTTATATATCTACACAAAAATTTTTAACTCAATCGGAGTTTATTTTCTGTCTACCTCACTTAAATCAGACTGATAATTTAATTTTCGGTGTTACTGTAAAATTTATTTTTCAATGTAAAATAATTTTAAATATTATTTATAGTCTATTCATATCTTAAAATAAATTTTTGAATGTCATTTGCTATTTTTCATAATCTGATCAAAGTACGGTCAACTCATTACTTAATTAAATCGGGTCTCATTGTTTTCTTAATTTGACTTTTGAGGGCTTATTTGATTTCATTTTCACTCCAAATTTTTTTCTCATACTATTCATAATATATATTTTCCGATGATCAAATAAAATATTTTTCACCCACAAATGTATTTTTAACCCCCGGATATACTAATTAATCTCGGAAACTACAGTTTACGACTTGACTGAACTCTTGTGCCACAAGCCTTGCTTTATAATGAGCTTCTTCAATTCTCGGAATGTCCTCGTTCTTCTTGAACACTCATTTGTAATTATCTATCTTTTTGCTTTTTGGTAGAATTACTAACTTCCATGTATCATTTTGATGTAGGGATTCAATTTCTTCTTGCATAGTAACTAACTATTGATACACTTTAATTGAACTAACATCTTCATTATAGGAGCCCAAATCACATTCAGACTTCATTTCGCTTGCAACACTCAAAGCATATGCAACTGTATTTTCAAATATGACTAGTGGACTAATTTGTCTCTTTGGTCTATTCCTAGCAAGAGAATAGGATTTTTGTTGCACTTGAGACTGTGATCCATTTTGTATTGGCTCATCAATGTGTAACTCATGTGGTGTTGGTGTGTTGGATGATGCATCTAGAGTTAAGGGAACAACCTCTAACTCTACCTATTTGTCAATTATACTAGAAGTACCTACATCCACATTTACAGTACTTTCCCCTTTAGGTATAACATAATTGACTCGCCAAATTTAACATTCATACTTAATATTATTTTTCTAGAATTAGGACATCATAATCTACACCCCTTAATTTCAAAACCATACCCAATGAAAATATATTTTTTTACGATAAGTTTTAATTTACCACCATTAACATATATATATATATATATTGGAAAATCAAATACTCTAAGTATTAAATAATTAAATGGTTTACCAGACCAAACCTCTTTAGATGTCTTGAATTGAAAGGATGAGTGAGGAGATGGTTCACCAAGCAATTAGTTGTGAAAATTATTTCTGCTCAAAGATCTTTCCCTAAACCCGAATTAGAGAGCATGCATTGCACCTTATTTATGATGGTTATGTTCATTCTTTCAATCATTTCATTCTGCTGCGGTCTATTAACACAAGTGTGATGCATCAAAATGTCTTCATTTTTGCAAAAGTCATTAAACTCACATTTCATGAACTCTAACCCGTTATTTGTGTGGAGATATTTGATTTGTCTCCCAATTTGCTTTTCAATTATAGTCTTCCATTTTTTAAACACATTAAATACGTCATTTTTATATATAAGAAAGAAAACACATACCTTTCTAAAGTAATCATCAATTAAGTTAAGCATATATTTGATACCACCAATTAAATGAATTATGGAGGGACCTCATAAACCATAATGAATGTAATCAAGTACACCATTTGTAAATTGTGTTCATTCGCTAAAACTAACCCGCTTATCTTTATTAAAAACACAATGTTCACAGAACTGAAGATTTATATTTTTTTTATTTTCTAAAAGACTTCTTTTACATAATTCAATCATGTTTTTTTCACTCATGTGTCCAAGTCTCATATACCATATGCATTGTAATTGGGTATAGAGGATGAAATTGTAGCTGACCCTATCACTGTACCACCCTGCAAAATATACAGTGAACTAACTTTGTGGCTCTCATCAAAGTTAGTGTATCAGAAGTAACTTTTAAAACATCATTTTGTACATTAAACCTGCATCCATTCTGATCAAATGTGTTAAAAAAAATTAAATTCTTCCTCAAATCTAAAATGTAGTGAACATTAGTGAGAGTTCTCACAATATCGTCAAATATACAAATTTTAACAGTACCAATCCTATGAATTCTACAAATTGCATCATTACTCATTAAAATAACTTCATCTTCAAATAAATTTAAGGTAGCAAATATATTATTATCAAAACACATATGGTAAGAACATGGAGAATCCATAATCCAGTCCGACCTGAATTTGTCTATTTTTCCTATGACAGTAAATGCATCTCCATCACTATCACTGTCAGCAACATTTACTTGGACAACACTATCTTTAGATCTATCATCCTTATTACCCTTATTTTTATTCTTTAATTTAAAACAATTAGTCTTTCTATGTCATTTCTTATGACAATAATAACATGTCATATTTTTATTATGTGATTTGGACTTTGACCTACTATTACCTTTATTGGTACTTTTCGAACCATTTTTTTGTAGACTACCAAACCTATCACCTGAAAGTTCATTGGACTTTACTAATTGTTTATCCATCAACGTTGTAAAAGAACATTATTTACCTCTTCAGTTATAATCTCCTCACGACCATACAAAAGAGTTTCACGAAAACATTTATAAGACTTAGGTAGGGAACACAACAAAGCAATTGCTAAATTTTTATTATCAATCTTAACATCAATATTTTGTAAATCCATAACAATACCAACAAATTCATCTAGATGAGATTTAATAGGTTTACCTTTTTGAAGATGAAATTTCTTGAGTTTGCTCTGTAATAGTAGACAATTATTGATTGGCTTCGTCATGTATAATGACTTCAACTTAAGTCAAATTCTAGCAGTTGTCGTTTTCTTTACAATTTCTCTTAATACCTCAATGAAAAGAAAGAAAAACAAAGTTAATAAGGTCTTTTGATCCAGTTTCTCCCATTGTGAATCTATCATAGATTATGGTTTTTTTATTTTTTCAAGCAAAACTTTCTCTCATCCATTTTGAATTAGAATGACACGCATCTTAAATTGCCAAATACTGAAATTAATAGTCTTATCAAACTTTTCAATATCAAACTTTGTTGAAGACATCATCATGTCTCAATGGATGGTTGAATAGTTTTAATACCACTTGTTAGGCATAGCAAATAAAACAATAAGATAAAATGCATAATAAACTATCAACAAAAATCAATACTAGATATTTAATGTGATTCACCCTTTGTAATTGATTGTCTACAGGACAAATTTGGAATGATTTTCTTCTACTAATATAAATTAATTGGTACAAAAAAGAAATAATATTTATTAGATAAAAGTTAAAAATAATACAATAATTTGAGATAAACTCAAAATAATAGTGGCGTACAAATATTTTTCAAAAATACCCCAATGATTTTTTTTTTTACTATTTTTGTCACTTCTATTTTTTAAAAAAATTTAACTCTAAACTGCCTTAAATTTCTCAATTGATTGAATCTCTCAATTGATTTTGCAATGCTTTAAATAGAAAAATATATGTCTATTTACAGGCAAAGTTGATTCTAAAAATTTACATTTTCGGCCAAAGAAATTTACCACTGATGGTCTGGCCTCCAAATCTGATTTTCAATATTTTTTTTATAATAAATTGTGGTGGGCCACATATTAGAGGATCCACATACAATTCTTTCAATTGCCGATTAACATGTTTAATAATTAACATCTTCCAAGCTAATTTTAAACTCCATTTATATTTCAGTTGTTTATCTTTATTCATTATTTATTATTTATTTAGTATTTGTCTTATCGAATAAGGCTGGTAACATATTTTTTCATCATTTTTTAGATTTTTACTTTATAATTGGTTTACATCGTCAAATTTAATTTGTTAAATAAATTTTTTAATGTTATAGAACAATTATAAAACAAGTGTGGAAATAAAATATTACTGGCATTTTTCTTATTTATAGTGGCGGAACTAGAGCCCGTCAAGGGGTGCAAAAAATCTTCAGGTGTACACAAATTTATATACTAAACTTCCAATATACTTTAAATGGATCAAATCTTAAAAAATGATATAAAATTTACATACATTTTAAAAAGTTAAAGGAGTAAAATTGTTGATTTTCAAGTGAACGTGTTCCACCACTGCTTATCTATATGTTATTGATATTTTTACTCCAATTCGTTACTTGCGATTGCCCTTAATCATCTATACTAATGTTTATACCAAAGTGCGACTGGCAAAAATAAAATCAGGACATTGATGCTGTGATATGATCTTGATTTTTCTGTTGAAGTAATTGCATACTTAGATGCTAAGGCCGCTCATAAGAATAAGATATATAGACATGTAATGCAACTTATGGATGCATTCTAAAAACCATTTGGATGTAATGCAACTTATGGATGCAAACATTTGTGTTGGGAAGACAGCCATTGAAATGTGGACATCTTCAAAAAAAAAACCATTTTATGCATCCTATTAAATCATTTAGCTATGTTATCAATAGAGTTTTATATTAAAACTCTATTATTCATTAATAATTAAGATAATATTTTAGTAGAACTGAATTTTAAATATATTAATAGAAAATATTATCAATTATCAATTATTATCACTAATAATTCCTACAAAGAATTAAATATTAAAATTTAAGAATAATATTACTAATCAAACTAAAATTCTTAAAACAAAAAACTACATTTCTTTTAAAAATAATATTATAAGTTTTTAAATTATTTTTCTTCAAAGGTAATGTCGTAAAACAAATACCAATCCTTTAAAATTTTGAAAAAATAAAATAATTAAAAGTCAAACATATAAAAAATAAATTATTATCATAGAGAGATTTTTGTATTTTCTTCCAAATGCACCTTTATTATATATAATGATAATGATAATTATGTAGGCTAGAAGGTTTTTTATTTTAATTTTCCTCCTAAACCTATTATTATTATTATTATTATTATTATTATTATTATTATTATTATTATTATTATTATTATTATTATTATTATTATTCTTCAAAAACGTAAAGGGTAATTTGGGATTTGATGAGGGTATGCCGTGCGTATAACAGTTGGCAATTTTTGGATGCTTATTAAAATAAATAATTAAAAATTTATCAATAGAAAGTTTATAGTAATGTTAAAATTATAAAACTTGTAAAATGAAGTCTTTGAAAACTGTCTTTACTTCATCTTTCTTATGTATAATAGATAGATAGATTTATATGTTATGATATGATACTCCAACCTACACAAAATAGCACTCCCTCTGTCTGTGTTTTCCTTCTTTAAAAGTATAATTTGAAATAAATATAGTGAAATTTTTTTAGTAATCAAGTACTGTGAATTATTAATTTATTTTAACATACTTCTATATAATATGTCTTATTAATAAATATAAATCATTATTTCTTAATATTTTTAATATATTCTTAATATATAGAGAGCATATTAGAAAAAATATATAATTCTAATAAAATTTGAAATAAAAATTTATAAATGTAACTAAATTTTCTTTTTTATCTTCATATCATTAAATTTAAATTTTATTTAAGATCCATAGTTTTACAAAGGAATGCATTGCAACTCATTTAACTTACTGTGAGTTGATTTTGTAATTATTTTTAAAATTAATTATGAAAATCATAAATATGAAAATATATATATATATATATATATATATATATATATATTATCTAGTTTACCACATAATTCAATTAGAAAATTGGACGACTGAACACATAAAACGAATAAAAGCAATTTTAGTGCTCCCTTCCACGGCATGATTGATTGCAGGCATGAAAGAAAAATAGGACAAACATGTTCAAAGCCAAAGCTAAGGGAATAAAATAACAAACATGAAAGGGTAAGTGATAGGCTTTATATTCAATATAAAAGCCACAACCATCCTTCTAAAAGTTCATCTAAAAATTCTCAAGAAAGTAGTGTCATATAAGAATGATTCATTTTGATGCAAAAATGGCTTCTAAATCTTTGTACAATCGATTTGGTTTTGACTTGAAATCCGAAGAGGTATTGGATGAACCATCGCTGCTTTTAGATGCCCAAAATCCACTCCATTTAGTACGGCTGGTTGAAGGGTCAGTTGGAGCTCTTTCTTTTTCATTAGTAAAGCTAGCCTTTGCCAGTTCTCTTAGCTGTTTTTTCCATGGTTTATCAGAAGTGCTGGAACTCCTGCTTCCTGAGTTCTTATTTCTGTCTGAAGAAGAACCAGTCTCAACTCCAGTTTCTCTATCTTGCTGTGTATTATCGGCTAGACTGCATTCCAAGTTTCTGCTCATTTTCTGTGGAGTGAACAACAAAAGAAATCCAATTGATGCAGTTTTCATTCCTGTTGAGAATGACTTCTCAGCAGGGTCCAGCAACTTGGTCTGAATATACAATGCATACCATTCGTTGATCATTTCAGCCAAGAATCCGATCAGGAACAACATGATCATGAATATTCCAACTTTAGTTTCTTCCCTGGTTGTTAATTCCTTTTCTGTGAGTATAAAACACGTAGTAAACAGGCATAGCTGACAGGAAATGGTGATGATCTCAACCAGTTGGACCTTTTTCTTAATAAAAGGCTTCTTAAGACCAAGGAAAAAGAGCTGAAAAGAGGTCATGCATAACAAAGTGATTGTTGGAGTTTTTGAGGACCAGTTATCTAAGTAGGCTCCTGCCAATATACCCAATGAAACTCGCTTGACTGTTTCGAGAAATGTGTAGTATATTCTGAGAATTCCAAATAGTCTCTGAATGAATGGTGCTTCCGCATCTTCTGTTTCATCATCAGACGCAATGATCTGAACCCTTTGCTTGCTCGGATCACCTCTAGAAATCTGCGAGAGCATGTATTTAGGAGGGCCTCTCAGATCTTCAAACAAAGCACCAAACTTTATTAGATAAATGGAGTTTGATTGGTTTTTCCATGTCCATTGTCCTCTTTTACCAGGACCTAAAGAAACTCTAATGATGTCTTGATACCAGTGGAATCTCTGGCCTTCTTGATGGACTTCCTTGTACTGAAGTAGCTTCCCCAGTGTGATTCCAATAGAGAGGAACAAGAACAAGAACAGAACTAAAAACCCCACAACGGCCAGCAACAGAATACTGACAACAACTCCTGATCGCGTCCCTCCTAGAAACACAAAAATAATATCAGCTAAACTGTAAAAGATGTTTAATCTCAAGAGCTCCAAAAGATTAATGTAATCAGAGAGCTATTGTAAAAAACAGTGAGCAAGGACATAGCATATCAGAGAAAATATTACAAGAAGTAATTTCAGGTTTTTATATTTTTTACCTTCTTTTTTCCTACAAATTATGTTGCTTGGACTCGGGTATAGGAACCCGACACGGGTATATATCTAGAAGTCCAATTTCTTATTTTTTTAATTTTATGATACATTGATACGACTAAAAAGTACCCAAAATTATGATACGAATACAGAGATACGTGTACGTATATATATATATATATATATATATATATATATATATATATATATATTAATTTGTATATATAATAATTTAATTAAAAAGATAGATCAAATTATAACATTAAATTGCTAAATAAAATAAAATTAGATAAAATATTTTAAATTACAAACTTAAAATCTAAAATTCAAACTAAAAACAAGCAATAAAATGATAATTCTAAATCCATTTAAAATGTAAATCATCCCAAGTTTGCTATATAATCTATATTAATTTTCGTCACCACTACAAATTATAATCTCCAATTGTGGGTCATTAAAAGATAATTCTTCTAACTCCACAAAATCATTCTCTTCTAAATCAATGTGATCTATATTTGTAATTTAAATAAAACTGGAATTATGAATACCCATTTTTAAAGTGAAGAATCTGATAAGGATTTCATACTCATACCAATGTCATACCCGAAGTTACGGATACATCTTCAAAAATGAAATGTCGGAGTAACATAGCTTACAAAAAGTTAAAACTACTTTCTGAATTATAAGACGAAAAGAAATGATATACTTCCAATATAATATCTCCTACTATACTCATATATGCTTCCTTTGCATAGGGAATGAGATATTTAAGAGGTAGAAGTCAACAAGCAAGATACCTCTAATTAGAACAGCAGACGCCTCACAAACACAAGGCAATGCAACAATTATGAGAAATATCTCAAATCTTGGGAATGTTAATGCTCCATAATCCCTCTGCTTCTTAGAGCTTTTCTTCCTGAATTTTAGAAGAAAAAGGAGCAGAGCATGTAGCAGTATCAAACTGCCACCAACTATGGCCAACCAGAACATGCTCCTACCAAAAATTCTCCACCTACAATAGTTAAAAGAATTAGATGTCAGTCTAATTTGTAAAATAATGTCCACAGAACTGGATCCTCAATAGGCCCAAGCAAAGAACTAATTATGATCAATAAAAGACAACACAAAATGTTAACTGCTAAGCACCCATATTCAACTATTATGATCATAACACTGAGAATGCTAATACGATATTGTAACAATAGTTTCCAGCAGAACCAACTGCAATGATTGAATCAAGTAGCACTCAGACAGCATTAAGATGACAACAATTCTTTTGGTTAGACATTTATCTTTTATTATCTATTACAGGTTAGCTGTTCCTAAGTTTCCACTTAATTGAACTTCAAAAAATTTTATAGCAAATTAAGAGAACAGGAATAGAAAGGAATCAAAAAATTCACCCATTTGAGTACTGTGGATCAAAAATATATTCTGCTTCTGGCTTCATAGTTTGGCTCTGTAAAAAAAGAAAAAAAAATTATATAACATGCTACAATTGTTTGAAGTTGAAATCAAGTCACAGGAAGAAGGCACGCTGACCTCAAAAAATGATCTATACTCCATTGGAGTAAGAGGTAATCCATATACTGAAGCAGCAATATTCAAACTCTCTTCTTCCAATTGCACACTCTGGGAAATTTCTAAATCATGAATTGTGGAAATATAGGAATGTGGAGTAGAAGAGTAATTTGAGCCCAAAATGATTGAGTGAATGCCCCCATTTTCCCATGGGAGACTGAAGTAGGGAATACTCCATTGTAAACCTCTGGCAAATTCATAATATTCAACTGGCAATGCAACTGCCAACCATCTGGACAATGCAAAAACCTGAATGTAGCATGCAATTCTCTGCATAAGAGGAACATGTGATACACTTAGTTTAATGACGGTTATGGACAGGTCATTAGCTTTCATTACTATGCTATAACCTTCTCAACAAATGCTAACCATTAGAATTGTAAAATAACATGAAATATCTGACAGTACTGAAAAGATCATTTTTCATGAGTTAAGTGTCATACAAATAGAATCCTTGCAGGATCACAATTCAGAAAGGAGGCTGGCCTTGAAAATGCTCCAACAGATGTAAGACTTGCAGTTGACACAGTAAGCAATCCAGCAGCAATAGATGTTGCCAGGAAAATAGCAGTTGCAAAAGCAGAAATTACAGAAGATATTACAGGTACACAATCTGAATATGTATTTTAAAAAGTTTATCAGAAAATCACCAGAAAAAGTTCCAAGACCTTCAAAACTATAATCATACAACACTTGAAACTTAGAACAAGCAAAAAGTGAAAAGCATGATCCTTACAGTGTCTCACTTGTAGAATGTTTGATGCCAGATTTTTATTTCCAGCAACATCTCCAGTTACGTTTTGAGGAACATTGACAGATACAATATCATCATCGGCATGTATCCGTGCTATGTATTTTCTCCTAGTGACTTCATGAAAGCTGGATTCCACTAAAAGCAATAAATTAAAATATGATAAACTCTTTTCTAAAGTGAGAACATATTACTCAAAATGCCTAAGTTAGAGTAAAGAATCAGAATTTTTTTCCCCACATCTCTGAGTGCATGTGTGCATGTCTGCGAGGTATGCACATCAGGTGGGTATGTAGGTAACATAAATATATGTTAGCAATATCAGTTGACTTGCCTCTGCAAATGGCCCCCTGAGATTGACAGAAAGGAAGAATTGAAGCCAAATACAGGCTTCATGAACTTTATTGAAACTGGGATGAGGCGCTCTTTTGTCCTTGAATTAGAAGTAGTACTCAGTCTAACAGTAGGTCTTTGAGAATCTAAAAGAGCCATCACTGTCCATGTCAAGAGGTGTAACCATATCTCTAAAATCTTCTATCAAATTGCATTCAATTAAAAAAGGTACAAAAACTTCATTAAAAATCTCAGAATTCTCAAATTTTAAGAGGAACATAAAAGAATATGAAAACTAAAACCAGAGAAATCAATCTTTTTATGTTCTTTTTTAGCCTCTTCTAAATGAGGTAGGTCATACCATAAAGGAAAGTAACAGGTGCAGTTGGAGAAATGGAAGTCCCTGGTCTGCTTATTATAGAGTTTGATTGAAGGCCTATTGTGATGACAGCAATGCTAGATAAATTCACCACCTGAAAGGAGATAGCATGCATGAAGCAATCACTTAAAAGTAGAAGGAAAAATTAGTTCATAGTCAAATGAGCATCAAGAAAAAAGAAATTAACAATACACACCTACTGACCTGAAAACCAAATCTGCGGCTCCCAAGGCTTTCTCCACTTATAGGAAGAAGTGCACCCTCACTTATATTGAGAGAATTTAGAATTTCTACAGATGAATTTAGAACAGGCTCTGAAAAGTACAAATACACCTTCAACTTATCATAATCATTTGTAGCCTGCACTGTCCTTGTTTGATTGTCAAGCTGAAGTATCTTTTCAGGAATATGAATCCTCACGTCTACAAATACATTTCTTCTATCTGTAGAATAAACAGCCACATAAGCAGAGTGAATTTAGAATATACTGGGAAAAGGGGGGAATGAGGGAAAAACTGTTTGGTGATGCTCAATTGGAAGTAACTTCAATCATAATGCAAAAAAGTAGAAGCTTTTTCAATCATTACTATAATCCTAAAGTAAATTCAATAAAGCTCACCAAAATGTACAAAAAGAGTAGAATTTTCTGCCCTTGTAAATCTGTTTCCAGCAGTATCTGTACAAAAATCCTTATCCATTACCAGTATCACTCGTCCATAAAGAACAGTAGGTGATAATCCTACCAGAAGAGAATATTTAAGATTTGGTTGCAAAACAGTAAGTGATGATGGTATCACTTGGCCAGCACCATAGACCAGGAGCTGTAAAAAGATTATGCAGCAAATCAGAAAATACTAAATTCAGTTGATAACATACAAATTAACAAAGAAAATATGCTCAGATATTGATTCATGTTAATGGTTCCTATTGACATATGAGACAAAAATTCCAAGAAATTATGTCAGAAAAAAAGGGAAAAAGCTGAGTACAGCCATATCAACAAATGTGCATATTGAATAGTTGCTTATTTTCTGTTTGTAGCATACATCTTTGAAAAATTCAGAGCTCCTTGGTTTTTAGAATAATGTTGGCAGATTTTTTTTAATTTCTATATTTGCCAAAACCAACCTGAACTGATTATTGGACAAAGTTACTAAACCATACTTCAAATGCAAGAAAGTTAAGAAGAAATTTCCCTATCATAAAACCACAGTCATGAATGCCATGTACCAAACACATAAAGAACACATTGATCATCATATAAAAAATGAAACATATGTTCTCTGGCACCTACTCACGTTGCAGGAATTCATGGATGAACATCCAAAACCCCCTCCACCAGAGCAGGGTTCACTGAAAGAAACATTTACAGAGAAATTTAGAGCATTCGTGAAAGATGTTGATGCGATCATATATGCTGTTGGGGGAATAGTATCTGAAAAAAAAATGCATAACTGACATTAGCTTCTTTTAGAGTCAGCATAATTTCCAACAGATCCAATCTCAATTTCTTTCATTTTTTTTATATATATATAGAACTATACATTCATACAAAACCAAGTTTCTTTATGCAAATATTTGAGTCCATTTTAAATGAAAAGGAGTTTATATCGTGCTTTAGCAATATACAGGCAGAGAAATTCATAGAATTTGAAAGAAAAATAATATTTTAGCAATATTTATTCAAAAAAGCCAAGGGAAAGTTTCTTAACCAACAGTCCAGTTATATGCAGCACAGCCAACTCCCTGAGACCCACTGGCGCAGACCTTGAATGTATGATTTCCATCCTGCAAGCCCTCGTATAAAACCTTCCTAGCTGTACAATTAGATACAGTGCCATCATCTAGCTGCATGCAGCATACCATACAAAATGAGTTAACCCTTCTATTAACCTCTCGATGGTGTTACTTAGCTCAACCAAGAAAAAGGAAATTAAACTAGAATTCTCCAACTTCTTCTTCAGATATCTTGTAAGGAAGTCTTAGTTTTTATATTATCAGAAGTGCATTCCAAGAATTGTGAAATTCCTACAGCAGATTTTCTTGGGAAGAATTGAAGGCCTACAGCCAACTAAAATCAAACACCGGCAAACATCACAAGCAAAACACAGCACAGGTAGTAAGAATTCAGCCGTGCGAAAATGAGAGATAACGAAGGAATGTCAAATTTTAACAACTATATCGAAAAGCATAAACCAATAAAAAGATAATTAAGCTAACCTTGCAACTAATGCTGCAGTTTGTGCAAGAATTCTCAATCCCACCCACCAAAATTTGAAAGACAAATGTAGCAGTGTTCAAATGTGAGAATTCATGGGGAGCCTTCAAGAACTTCACAGATAGCTCTGTATCATCATTATCACATAGAGCTCTAAAGCACAAAAGTGCAAAAACCCAAAAAAGTAAAACCAGCCATGAATCTCTTAACAGACCCATTTCTGTACGGACTCTAAAATTGAAGCCTAAACCCCGTAGAGTCTAAAAATAAGATTTAAAAGCAAAAAAATGAAGGACATTTGGCATTGCATGCCGGAATGGGTATGCAAGAATGGGCTTTTTCACAAAATCGGGTGTTTTGATAAAATATTTGCGATGTTAAGGTGATTTGTACCAAAATTTAGATGAGAAATGAGAGAGAAGGATTAGATGAGATAATGGAGAAAGAGAGTGGCTTGGAGTATGGGTTTAGTGGCTGATGAAGGATGAGTTTAAGGATAGTGAACATGAGACTGAAAGTGCAAAGTAGAGTAATCTTTGAAGATAAGACAGAGAGAGAGAGAGAGATTCTCCATGAACTGTAATTGTATTTGAAAGAAGACAATAATAAACAAGGAGGCCATAAAATTTTTGTCAGGGACTGAAAAATCAGCAACAAAAGCATCTGTTGAAAATATGGCTCCTCCACGGCTCCACCTATGAAATAATTTATACATACATACACTTATGTCATTTTCCTGTAGCTACACTACCCACAAAATTAGGATTCAACTTGATTAAAGATTAAGATTAGCCTACTCTAACTAAATTAAATTTTGTGTCTTTATGAGAGGAAGAAAACGAAAGTTTAGATCCTCAGCTATTCTAACCAAAGAAAGAAATGTCACAACTGTACTTGTCTATTAGTATTCATAAGATGGGAATGGGACCATAACTAATAAAACTAACTTCTATAAATAGCTAGTCTATCTCAAATATGCACAACCATTCCACCCATTATAGTCACATGCTGGCCAAGTTTGATCTTTTCTGTCACAACTTCTTTTTAACTTCGTTAATACATAGGTCAAGTGGCATCTCATTGACAAAAGAAGAGTTAAAAAACCATTGAAAGTATATCAAAGTTTTCATCTTTTTATTAATTGGAATTGAATGGATGACTAAAGTATGAAAAACCTTGTTCCTTTTTACTGGGTAAAGACAAAAAGTACTAACGTTTTGCCCAAATTTCCATCATTTTGCTTTGCTTCACCCAGATGATTGGTTAGGGGGAAATTTTGTCTTATTTTCACTTCATAAATTCACATTCCCTTGAAAAGGACTCCTTAAGCAGAAAGAGTGACGCTGGCGCAGGTGAATTAAAGTGAAAAGGGTGTAATTCAGGAGAACAAGGAAACCTAGTTGACAATTGTTAGACTCATTCACTTATTCCATTAATCTCATTAATTCTTAAAAGATTTTGAAGTACCCAAAAAAAAATCACGTGCATATGCAGCTTCCAGGGTCAGAGACCACGTTGTTGTTCCACAGTTGCTAATTCTCTGTGATGCATTTTGACTTCTTGTGTGCGTATGTTAGTAATAGTAGACTCGATCCAACAAATGCACTTGTCTTCCTTTTTTCTATATCACACGTATCCTTATGAAGCGTAGTTACAACTAAAGTTCTTACTCATCCCTCAAAAAATGCATTTTATGTAGATTAAATTTGAGATTTCTTACTTGCAAATTCAATCTATATTGTCAACTGAATCAAAATTCTTAAATTACATCAGGTTTCATTAGTAGATGTAACTCAAATAATTGCTATTATTCTTAATCAATAATCACAAATTATAATGATTTAGATAAATTTTTAGATAGTTTCTATCTATTTAGACTAATATAATAAATAGATATTTAATTATTTTATTCACGTTAATTGATATAAATACTATAATTAATAAATTTGTATTCATGTTAATGTCTAATTGAATTATAGATAATATAGTATATTATATTTACCTAAAAATTTCTGGACCCTTTATAATTCATCGTTCATCGCATTTCCTCTTCAATTATCTGAGCTTCCCGCGACAAAGAATCGGTGTGTCTATTTTCTTTGTTTTCTAAACGTCTAAATCAAATCTAAGGTCGCAGATATTCACATTCTTTCCCTTTTCTTAAAAAAACACAAACTGAACTCATATATCCTTAGGCCTCAAACCCTTTCCGATTGCATGGCTCCTTTTGCATTGTCATTAATTTTGTAGAATTTTTTTAAGCGTTGAATTTATAATTAAATTATTTCCAAGTTAGAACTAGGAAAGAAGGAGAATAGCTCAATGATATGAACCTACAAGTAATCCAATGAAAGCTCCGAAGGATATGCTGTCCTCTGGTAGCATAGGAACCCACCAGCAGAAAAAAGAAAAGGCGAAGACAAACATACGAGCAATCTTAATTTAATCAAATCCAAGTGGCAAGTCTTCTGGTAGCATAGGAACCCACACCAGCAGAAAAAAGAAAAGGCGAAGACAAACATACGAGCAATCTCAATTTAATCAGATCCAAGTGGCAAATGCTATGGTAGCTGTAAGAGAGAATGTGTCCTCAAACCTCAAACTCAAAAACATAATCTTCTGGGCGAATGAGAGTATCATTTGCATACCAGAAAAGATTACATGGAAGATTATATAGATTTGTATCCATAATATATATCATATATGATTTACTGAAACCATGGATAATTTTATATTTTGAAATATATAAAAAAAATAGAGACACCCTTATGTTGTAAATGAAATTGAATTTAAAATGTAATATGAATCTGAATTCATAATATAAAAATTAAAAGTTGAAATATAGGAGTATGGGTCTGATTTCACATTCACTCTTCTAACATGGAGTCAGGAGTTGAAATATGAAATATATATATATATATATATATATATATATATATATATATATATATATGGAGTCAGCAAATTAAATTCTAAGGTGGGCCTGTATCTAGCAGCACAGTAGTGTAACTACAGTGACATGGAGTTATCACACTGACTTAGGCCAGCAATCCAATGTGCCTTTTCTTTCTCTTTTTTAAACAAATATATATATATATATATATATATATATATATATATATATATGTCATTTAACTTTATTTCACATCGAGTCCGTTTCAGGTCGATCTTACTTGATTCTATCAAATTTGGGCCATTTCTTGGACGGATTTGAAATTGGATGGAAAATTACGCACAACAATTAATACAAATAAGGGACGTAACGCAAGTGTAAGACCCAGAGTTCAGAATTTTATTAGGCACAAAAATTAACTGATGAAGGACCTAAGCAAGGCCCTAGTCTATATTAGAAACCACAATCCAATGGTGGAACTCAACCCAGAATCAATTAGGCTAGCTTTTTTATGTTTCCTAAAATTAAATGCCTGAAGATACGAGAATAAATTACATTTGCATCTTATAAGAATTTGCTTTTACTCTGAAATTGTTTTGAGCTATATAAGTTCTTTGACTGCTCCTTTATGCGGACAAAACCCTGAATTTGAGCTCATGCTTTAAAAAAGTTAGCTATATAATTTAAGCTCCTAGGATGAACCTATGCATGTGAAAGAGGGGAAACTGTTCAACATAGTTGAAGCAAAATCATTGGTTCAACAGATGAAAGTGGAGCTCTTAATATTATCTATCAAAACAAAGTTATACATAGAGCCACTAAAAATGATGTGTTGCAAAGATTCCTTCTGTTCCCTAATCAATCAAAGCAGCATTCATCACAATACTAATAGCATGAAACGCATCTTATGATGGAAAATGTTAATCACTCCGCAGCCAACGATAAGATTTGTCTTTTCTCTCTTCTAGTCTTAAGATAATGACAGTAAATGAATTAAAAAGATTAGAGACCACAATTAGCATTAGTGCTGCTATACCAGAAAAGAATTTGAATAAGGAAAAAGAAAAATTCAACACCAAGCAACTAGGAATTAATAAGAATTTCAGCTGGTGAATCAGAACATAAAAAAGTCATGTCTGCTATGATATCTATCATTAGCACGAAGAAAAGCTCTTAAAAGTAAACATCGTAGCATATCATACCCTTCTTTTAAGGATAGCCGTATTAAGTTCCACTCCAGATAAGGGTTTATATTTAATTCCTCAAAATATTCAGAATTATACATTCTTGTTGTGAATTATTACTAATACAGAGAAACAAAGGCTATAAATGAGAGATGATGCATGCCTAAAAAAGCATGACAATGCATCCCAAAATCAGCAACAGTGCATAGTTCCAAAATTTACTAAGGAGACATGCTTTGTTTCACTGAATCACAGTCATATAACATTATTGTTTTTTGGTATCCATACCCGCAGAAGTCGGTCATAAAAGGAGCAAGTAGCAACCGTAGAGCTTCTCTGCTTATCCTCCTCGAACAATTTCTTCTTTTGCCAATCTGCTCCATAAGCAAGTGAGCCATGTTTAGTATAAGTTTCAATCACTTCACCTTTCTCTTCTTCGATCTTTACAACTACAAACCCATAGTGCATACAAGCTGCTAAGACAAGACCTGGAACATATGGATGATACTTGAGTCTCCAAACTCCTCCCCCTAAATGAATTGAAGTCTCATTTACAGGTTTTGAAATTGATCTTATATCCCAAACCCTTAGATACTCATCATAACTACCAGTGAGTAAAGTATTAGGATCACTAGGGCACTTTGCAATGCAACAAACACCCATCTTATGAACCTTTGAATTTTGAAATACCATATTCGCTGGACTATCCCGCAAATCCCAGCAACTGAATTTGCAGTCATCTGAACCAGTATATACCAGTTGTGATTGGTGCATGTCAAAGGAAGCAGCCCACAACTCAAAATCGTGTGCTTTCCATTGTTGAATTACATCTAATTGGTACTCTGAGAAGGAGACAATTGAGATAGAACCATCCGAAAGTCCCACTGCGATAGATGTAACTGATGGATTCCAATCCAAGCAGAGGCACATAGAGGAGCTGATATTTTCTCTAGTTATATCTCTAAGAAAGCTCCCTGCACCAATATTAATTAAAGCTACCAAACAGTAAACAAACAGAGAACAAGTAACCAAAACTTCATAAACAGAATCTGTACTTACAGATGAATACTTTAAGTGTGATTACGGAAAACCTAAAACTGGATTTCATTAGCATTACCATTCTAATCAAGTATAACACTGGCTTCATTTATTTTTGGAAAATACAACTGCATATCTTAACATTTCTGAAAACCCTAAAACAGTATTATTCACATATCAAAGGTGTTCATATTCACTTGCCTTTTTCTCCATCCGAAGAGCACTCTAACCCATAAATTTTCAAGCATCCGTCTGCATCAGCTTGAGCAAGCAATGGCCTATCCACATTACCACCAACGGGATTCCACTTAATATCGAAAATCCCAGCGGTTTCCACACGATGAAGCAACTCGAACCGACCCAAATCAGCATCAACATCAAAGAGGGAAATGCTCCCACATCGACTCGGCCGATCGCCCTCTTGCAGCGTGTAAGTTGCAGCAGCTAGAATATGGCAAGACAAGTCATGTGGACAGAATTCGACTGCATCTGCGTTGCCGTCAAGATAGCAGTGAGCCACTTCCATAGCCTGGCAAAATCAAAACCATGAAGCGCTTTGTGCTGTGAAGTTTGCAAACCAAATGGTTGGGGCATTTTATCGAACAGATTGTAGACCATACTACACTTCATATTAATCGGATTACAAAGAAGCCCGCCGAAAAAAAGAGTACGAGAAGTTAAATAAATGCTTACCGTTGACGAGGTTGGGAGCCAAATACAACTAACCTTAACATTGTGATCATTATTGCTTTTTTCCCTTTTTATTGTTATTGGAAAGAATAGATTATTCAGATTCAATTGATGGCTTCCTACACTTCTTTTTTTAACTAAAAAAATGGTATTTTTAAAGCCAGAAAATTGATATTTTATTAGCCAAAAAACACATTTGTCTATTGATAAAAAAATATGGATATTTTTATGGAACAAGGATCGAATTTGGCTTTTAAATTTTTTAACCAATTTAGATGTTAGTGCGTTTCTTGAATAAATTTGTTAAAAAATTTTATTTCCAACCAAATGTCTCATTTTTCAAAATCTATTCATCTAAATAATGCAAATGAAGAATTTTTCTTCACATTTGAATAATATTTTTTTTATATTTATCAAGATAATTAGTTAAAAGTTGGATTTATTTGACTTAAAAATACGAATTTGAAAGGATTTACTAATTAAGTAAAAAATATGAAGTAGTGTAGTCGAGTAATTATATTCTTTTTGAAATTTTAAAAAAATAAAAAAATTTGTATTAATAAAACAGTAATATTTTATTTTGCGAGTTTTATTCATTTTTCTTATAATATATTTATTTATAAATTGTTAACATATTATTTATTTTGCGAGTTTTTTTCATTTTTCTTATAATAATAATAATAAGAGAGATGGGGAACTATAAATAGAAAATTCCAAATTTAAATTTTCTTAATAAATATAAGAAAAAAAGTACATAATTACTTCATTTAGTATTCTTTGATATTTTTATTTAAAAATAATAATTTCTTCCAAAATTACTTTTTTCGTCAATCCAAATTTCATCTATATTTTTTTATTTAAAGTCAAAACATCAAAATTGCAAAATACTAAGTAAAAAATAAAAAAAAATTAATAAAAAAAAGAGTAAAATCATATTTTTTATATAAAAAAAGATATACAATGCAATTTCTAGGCAGTTTTTCAAGTGTACAACAACTAAAGAATTTTTCCTAGGCCCAAAACCCAAAATTTTAGATTTCATAATGCTTGGCGACTATAAAGTTTAAATCATGCGAGGATCTTTGCACCATAATTACCACTTTAAATTGTTTTTTTTTTACTTATTATTTATTTATTTTCCTTTAATCTGCGTATAACTTTGATATGTAGCGATATTTGACAGTAATAAATAAATATTTCAACTAATTGTACTTAAAATTATATAATATATAGGCTTCATAGTTCATACATTATATTTGTATTATACATTATATAGTGATTAGTGATAGAAATGCAAGCAGTATCATTCAAAAATTCCAAAAATATATAGAGAAAGCCTGCATATTTTAATTGTAATTAATGTACATCCATTTTTTATGCATGTTCTATCTTTTTATTGGCGTATTTCTTTAAAAATATTTTTTTATTTGTTTACAATAAAAATTATTTACTTTTTATTTTGATAAATATTAATTTGTATGAAAAAAAAAGTAAAATAAATAGTAAAAATATAAAAAATATATTGAACTTTTATTTACTATCTATATTTAAAGATGTTCTAAGATGTATTTTATTGCATTAAAAATGTTTTAAAATATATTTTTATTACATTAAAAATGTTCTTTAAAATAAATAATATTATTAAAGATTATATTAGTCAATGGTCAATTTAATTATTCATATTCTTAAGGTTGCCACTTGCCCAGCGAATCACATAATTAACATGCAGCTATATAAGCAAAATGGTTTATACATATTAAAACATATTTATTAATTAATACATACTTTTTTTGTAGAAATTAATACATATATTTTAATATGAATAAAAATAACTTATTATTAACAAATTTAAACATAATTTAAAACATAAAATTATTTTATTTTTTATGTGCGGTTTGTAATTGGCAGATGGATTGGTGCATGAATTTGGCACAAGTAAGAATTTCCCCTTAGGCTTATGGCGAATTATTTATATACTCTCATTCCCGTGGATTATAATTACAAGTTTATTATTATAATTATAATAATAATTATTATTATTATCATTATTATTATGTGTGGCAGGATATTAGAGGTTTACATTTTTGTGAACTAAGTTTGCCTTAATTGGATTAAAATCTTATCGAATTCACATAATTTATCTAAATCATGTTATAGTGAATTGTCCTATCTGAATGTAAAGGCGAGTGAAGTAAGTTTTATTGGACTATAATTGGCAGTTTTATTGGACTATAATTGGCTACGTAGTAAGTGAATTAAGACACTATAATTATCATTATTATCGATAAATTTTGAAGGAAAATATATATATATATATAAAGCAATATTTGGATGTACTTTTAATTTTTTTTCCTTTTTACATTTAGAAGCTGATTTTCAGTGTTATCTTTAATTGAACGTGTTCTTGAATACAAATCTGACATGGAGAGATCCACATTTCAGAACTTCTTTTTGTAAATAAAAAATCATTTTTTATTTTTTATTTTTCCAAAAATTTAATATTTAAAAAATTACAAAAAATAATTTTTTTTTTATATCTATCCGTTTGAAGCTTAATTTTTGTTGAAGCTTACATTTTGAACTCTTCTTGTGCTTCAATTCATTTAATAAAGTCCATCACAAACTTATGATTGATGGAAAATTGAAAATCTATTTGCTGGAAGACTTATAAAAAAGGGGGAAAATGTAAATGTACAAAATAATCAGGGCAGAGAAAAGTGGATAGGATTGGATCATGTCACCCCACAAAAAAAATTAAAAATTAATATATAATAGTGTTATAATGAGTGACTCTATAAAAAATTAAAAAAAGTGACATTCCATATATAATTGCCAACTCGAATTATGTTCATAAAAAATTCGTTTATTATTTTTAACAATTTTAGTTTAAATTCGGCTCGTTAACTAATAATGATAAAAATTTGAATTGGATAATAAAATACAATATAAATAAATATTAAATGAATATATTTATGAGATTTTAAATAAATATATTCATGAATTTATAAACAAATCAAACAGTATATAATTGTTGACAGTTATATATTATTTTATATGTATAATAATTATATTATTTTAGTTATATTATTTTATATAATTGTTGATAATTATATTTTTATTTTATATGTATAGATATACCATTGTTAGCAAATATATATATATATATATAATTTTATAACTATTATGACCCCAATACAAATATTTTTTTGGCTCCGTTTCTGAAAATAATACGTTCAAAATTTGTATAATTTAATGGCAACACTAAAATTTGAAAGCTTTTCCCCCTTTCTCTCTCTCCTTTTTTTCTTATCTGACATTTTCTCTCTTTTTGTAGTTTTCAACGGCAACCTTCAAATCTTCTAAATCATGTATTCTGTTTTAGTTTATAACTTTAATAAATCTAGTTTACTACATATCTATTTTATTTCTATTTTGTGGAATTTTGTTTTTCCTTTTTACCTATTTTTTTCTTTTCGTGGTTGTTATTCTCTTAATAGGATTTTTTTGTTAGTTTTTGTGATATTTTTATTTTGAGTTGATATCAGTTAACTTAGATTATTCCTCTTTTGCAATATAAAATAAAAATAATTTCTAAATTGATTTAACTAGGTTGAGATTTCAAAATTCTCCAATAATTATATGAAAATATCATAGTTTTTTTAATTTTTAATTTATTTTCTATTATTAAATTTCAACATTCTATTATCAATTTTAATTTATATTGTATGATTACCTTATTATTTGATGATACATTCTCTTTAAAAAAATGTATAATTTAATGAAAATATATTTTCTGCCCTTCTTATAAATTGGCTCCAATTTTTGTTCCTAATTTTTTCTTTAAAATATTTCTCATTAAAAACCTCTCGTTTTTTTTATCATTAATGACACAAATAAAAAAGGATAAAAAGTATCATCAGATTTTTAATTTATTGAAATTTTTATAATAAGTCCTCGTACTATTTTTTTTCTATTAAGACCCTAAAATATCAATTTTAACTTTTTTCAAATTATTTTACAACCATTAAAATATATTCAGATTCTCAATTAGTTAAACCTCAAAATAATTAATTGACACTAATTTTATCCAATTGCATTTTTTTACAATAAGTTTTAAAACTTTTCTTCTATTAATTAAGTTCCTAAAATATTAATTTTAAATATATTAAAGTCATTTATTAATATAATTTTAACCATATTCATGTTCTCAATCCTCAATTTGATAAATTTAATCCAATTTACACCTTTTATATCCTTATAGCTCACCCTATTGTTTAATACTTTTTGTATGTACTCTTCAAGAATCATAACCATCACCCTATAACTTCAATACCCGATTATTATTCTATTGAAAATTGTTGTTAATATTTCAATTCAATTTTTTTAAAGAAAAAAAAATCTTATTTATGATCAACATATGTACGATGCATGTATATATTATCTACTAAATTAAAAAGTCAATATACTACTAATTGCACATTAATTAGTTGTATAAAAATACTGTACATTGATAAGACGTATTATACATTAGATATATATACATACACAGAATATTAAGTATATTTCAAATTATAATATATGGAGTAATATAAATTCCTTATTGCCAAACAAAGAATCCCTCCAATCAATTAATTAGTATCGATCGTTACTCTCAACAATTCTTTTTACGAAATTAAAGAGAATTTTTCTATCAAAAAGGAAGACAAATTCAAAGAGAATTGTCCTTGTCTTAGCTTATTATACAGTCAATCTTTGATTTGGAAACGAAATTTAGGTTTAATAAATTAGCCGTAAAGAGTTTTTATACCATAAAAAACATGGGCTATATATGATGTTCATTTTTTTTTTCCATTTATCAAATCCATGCTCGAGACATTAAAATAACTAAAGGAAGATGAGATTAATATAAGAAAGATAAAATATTTTCAAATTTTAAATTTTTTAATAAAAAGTAATTTAGACATTTTCAATACATAAAATGATTATTGTACCTATCTGTATATTCGGTACATAAATATTTTGTAAGTTAAACACTTTCCATAAAAAAAATATTTTTTAAATGCATTGAATCCATATGAATATGATGTTTATTCTTAAAATCTTTGGGAAAAAAGACTGATAAAATAAAATTTTAGTATATTCTTGTTGTATAGATAAAAAAAATTAAAAAATGATTGATTATAGCTTTTCCTTAGGAAATTTATTATAACTTTTTTTAGCAAAGCAAATTATAACTTATTAATTGCATTAAAATCAATTATAAATATCAATGATTAAACGCCAAATTTAATAAACTTAAAATCAATTTAAGCTAATGATAGAATTAAATTCTCAAAATAGGATGAGGAGAATTTACTATCTTCGTCTCAAATTTTGAAAATCCGATCCCACTCCTGACTCTACTCTATTCTCACATGGAAAAAAATTACGGGTGGTGCCGAGATAGATATCTTCAATTTTATTAAAAAATTTATTTTATTTGAATATTAAAATTTTATTTTATTTTTATTATTTTAATGAATTGCATAATTTTTAAATAAAAATATGTTCTTACTTTTAAATAAGTACAATATTTTTATTTTACTATTTTTAAAAATAAATTATATTATAAATATAAAATAATATATATATATATATATATATATATATATATATATATATATATATATATATATATATATATATATATATATTTCAGGACCAATTCTGGCAAAATATATACATAACGGGCGATTTTTTATTTTTATTTTTATAGAGTATTCGACATTGAACTCTCATAACCACGATGATGATGGCAACTTTTTGGTTGTTTAAATAAAGTTGCTCCACTATCATTCGAACTACTCAACTAGTGATGCCTCATAAACAAATATATAAATAAATACAATTTTAATAATCATGAAATCAAAATGTATTATTTTCATGGGTCAACCTACAATCTTTGAATCATTTTTATATTTGATCTTCCTTTTTTTCTTTATACTCTCACTTTCGAGCGTGTGTATTCCTTGTTTTCTTTGGACCCATTCATGAATATATCGATTAAATTTTGTCCTTACATATTATCAATAAATAAATAAATAAAACAAAACTGCATATTTAAGTTTCCTTTTTGCAATGAGCTCCTAAACTACAATTTTTCGACATTAAAATGATTTTTGATTGTTGATATTAAGTTTATCAACTATTATTCTAGTTTTCAAAAGCAAACGAGTTGATAAATCCAAAATTATAAATATTCTACATAATAACTTTCATTCCACCATCTACTTATCTTGATTAAAAATGCATTGAGATTTCTGTTGGAAATATATTGAAACAAATAAGATTATAATTTACAGTTCTAAGTAAAACGAAACAAATACATATTTTATTTCATTTCTTAAATTAAAATGGATATATTACCTATTTCGAGTCGAATATAATTAATATTTGAGAATTAGGTTTAAAAAAGTTGGAAAAGATGACAAGAAATCTTAGCGGTTGGTGATCATAATTTATTTAAAAGAATCCTACATGCAGTTCAACTAGTTTAAGAAAATTGTGTCTTATTACGCTTTTAATTTGTTTTAAAGCATAAACAATATTTAATGGGAAACACTTTATTCCTTAAAATTATAATCGTTTTTTCTTTTTATGATATGGGGAGGGAGATTGGGGTTGGATCTTAATTCTGAGACTCTTTATTATGAGCAAAATCTTTTATGCCACCAAAGCACAAACCCTTAACAAATTATAATCGTTTTTAATTCAATGATTTGATATACAATTTGAATTAACAAATTAAATGGGCATGATAATTTACATGTGAAAATTCAAGCTTTTATCTTGTGGTTCTCATCTAACTCCATAAGGATGCTGAGTACATTATTTACATTACTTCAATTTTATTTTATTTATTTCTTAAATGATACATTTTTATTTTGTTTTTCATATGAATTGATTACATAAAAATGAGATATATATTATTTAAATGATGAAAAAAATAAAAAAGGATAATTTTAAAAATATATTCAATGTTTCTCACTATGAAATAGTTTTTTCCTATAGACAAAATAATTACATTTTGTTTAAAATGGAATATAGTTAAATTTGATTTTTTTACATTGCAATTCTTCTTAATATAGAAAATAAGAATGTCAAAAATTTAACTAAAGAAGCAACAGAGACAAATTAATGGTCACAGAGCTTCTCCTTGTTTGTACGCTAAATATCACTACCCCCAATGCCCACTTCGCTTCCGTTCCGTCCTTTCCCTTCCTTTCCCTCCCTTTCCCTCTTCTCACGTAATTACTTCATTAACCATCTTAATCACTATTAGTAATATCCCCTTACTAATTACTCTCTCTCTGTCTCATGCTATATACTAGAGAGTTACAGCTACACATATTGCAATTATTCTCCTCTTAGCGTATAAAAGGACTCTGCTTTTGTTGTCTTTCATCATCTCTTCAAACTACAAGTCTACAAATACATTTGTCTGCGGCCATGGATGAGCTGTATGGTCTTCACTCCAGTTGTAGTGATTACTCTATGCAGTATATGGTGCCGGAAACTGCTGCTCCGGTTGATTATCATGCTTTTCCTTCTCCTATACCTTCTTTTCCTATGCTGGGATCCGAGCAGTTATTTTCTGCTTCTTCTGTGTCTGATGCTGCCTCCATGGCGGCTGAGATGCAGAGAGGGGGCGATTGTTGTTGTTCGGAGGAGGAGGTTTCTAGTGCTATTAGGGCTAAAATTGCTTCTCACCCTCTTTACCCAAAATTGCTTCAAGCTTATATTGATTGCCAGAAGGTATATATAAGACTCATACACATAATATACAACCCCATTGTTCCGACTATATATATATATAGTTTTTCAAATTTGGGTTTGGCTTTTGAGTTTTTTTTTCCTAAAGAATTGAAGAGAGAAAAATAAGACAGATATGAACTCCAGCAAAGCCAGAAAGAGACTGCTAAGCATATTAAGGAGCACATGGAGATAGAAGAAAAAGTAGAATTATATAGGTTGATCAAGGAATTAACAAGAAGAAGATAGTTCTTGTTTTGAGTCTAGTAATTAATAATAAGTACTAAGTCTCAATAATTTTTGAAATGCATATTCAGCAGTTGCTTGTTAGAACTATTTATCCAGTGTTGTTGATGTGCTAGGTTTAACCTGTGAACTGCTGTTGACATGGCCATTGTTGATAAATTCAATTGATTTTGACAACTATTTTTTTTTTTGCCTTTTTACAAATAGGTTTTGAAAGGAAGACTATTCTCTTATTAGTCAAGGGTGTCTTGATTAACACTAACACCAGGGCTTTTCAATTGCAGTTGGGAGCACCACCGGAGATGGCTTATCTTTTGGATGAAATCCGGCAAGAAAGTGACCTTACTAAGAGGCCCGCCGTCGTTACCTCTTGCTTGGGAGCAGATCCCGAGCTCGACGAGTTCATGGTCTCTTGCATATTTGAAACCAAACCCTAATTAAATAAAAATATTACCATCTCCATCTCTCCCTCTTATTTCTGACCTTTTGTTTTCCATTTTTGAGTGTCTTTCTGCTTCCTTTTTTCTTTATCTTCTTCTTCACTCATCTTTGTTTTTTTATATACAGTAACCTATTTATTGGTTCCTTAGTTCAGAAAAATGATTCTAGCTATAGTATTTCTTTTTTCAGTTGGATTTTTTTTGGAAAAAAATATTTAGGTTCTCTTCATTCTTCACAATTCAGACTAAATAGCTCTTTGTGTTTGTAGCAAACTTACTGCGACATTCTGATGAAGTATAATCTTGCTTGGGAGCAGATCCCGAGCTCGACGAGTTCATGGTCTCTTGCATATTTGAAACCAAACCCTAATTAAATAAAAATATTACCATCTCCATCTCTCCCTCTTATTTCTGACCTTTTGTTTTCCATTTTTGAGTGTCTTTCTGCTTCCTTTTTTCTTTATCTTCTTCTTCACTCATCTTTGTTTTTTTATATACAGTAACCTATTTATTGGTTCCTTAGTTCAGAAAAATGATTCTAGCTATAGTCTTTCTTTTTCAGTTGGATTTTTTTTGGAAAAAAATATTTAGGTTCTCTTCATTCTTCACAATTCAGACTAAATAGCTCTTTGTGTTTGTAGCAAACTTACTGCGACATTCTGATGAAGTATAAATCAGACCTCTCGAGACCTTTCATTGAAGCCACCGCTTTCTTGAACGATATTGAAGCACAGTTCAACACTCTCTGCAACAGCTCGTCCAGAACCCATGTTTCCGGTCATTCTCTATCTATTTATCTATCAATATATTATTTATATGATATTGATTTTGATTTTGATCTTGATTTTAAATTTAATTTTTTTTTCGGTTTCTTTGATATCTGTGCTGGGATATGTTTTTTTTAACATAGTTTAGCTTAATTAATCTTCTGCGTTCTTATGGGAAGGATGTGATATATGATCGCATGAGAAAGAACGAAACTCACATAACAAGGAGAGAGGCGCACATTAGCACAAAACCTAGGTGGCGCACATTAGCAGGACGAACTTACACGAGGAAGAGTGGTTGCTTTCTTAGTCCAATTTCCCATAATGGATCTGGCAAAAAACCTGTTAATTTCGCTGACGACATTTATTCTATGTTGTAGTAGTAGAAACTAGAAGCTGGGGTTTCTCAAGTACCAATTTAAAAGCAAAAATCGAAGGAAAAAGAATAAGAAAATAACCTTTTTCCTACAAATACATGTGCACTGAATACACCAAGAGATCGAACAGGTAGCTTTGACTATTTAGTAAGGTTTGGGATGATTCGATTCTTCGTCTTCATTGATCCTTTCCTTTTGGTACTCCATGAAAATAATGATATCTTCATCTCCTTGAATGAAAATTAGCAAGAAAAACTTTTGTTTCATAGAGCTTTGCTCATGTTTCAACTCTTAACCTCACAATATTAACTGTATTGCTACTACTACTGATAAAAGTCTATTGGTGGAAGAAAACAGCTTCGAAGTCTTAGGTATTGGCACTGAAGCTTTTCTTTATTGGTTTTAATTTCCCCTAACGTTTTGTTGTTTTCTTCGCAATATAAAATTTAAATTTCCAATGAATTTTCTGTTTGAAAATATGATAAATTTGAAGTTGACTGTAGGCAAGCATTCAAATATAGTGACAGTCTGTTGATAGATTTTGTTGTGCTATCATCACCTTAGAGTTATTTTGTAAAATTATTTTATGAAATCTTAATTTTTGTGTCAATCGAGAAAGTAATTTCCTGATCTTTTTTAGCTGGTGAATCTGTTTTTTTTTATCAGTTGTTTAATTGTGCCAATACCAGTTAATCATTCCCTATTTCCGAAATTTTCCTTAAAGAAAGGGGAGCTAATACATTTTGTGGATATGCAATTCTCTCTCTCTCAAAAAAAAGGTGGGAGAGGTTGTGCTCAATTGATCGGTGCACATTCCTGACGAGTGTTCTTTAGTGCTGTGCGTTCAAATGGTAATGGTGGTTACCTTTAAACAACTAGTTGTCAACTTTATTTGAATTGAATTGTGATTAGGGATTAAAGTTTCAATGAAGCATGAGTTGTAGTGCATGCTGGGAATTAAAAAATTATTCCTCAGAAAAGATCTTAGGATCATTGGATTAAATCTGGCATCCATATGAAGGACTGTTTACTTTGGGGCATAAACAATTCATTGGGAAGAGTTGCAGGAGTTGCAGGGATTTAAACCTTATAAAATAAAATTTAAACTCAAAGTAAGTCCCTTTTCTGTTTATTTAAGCACATCATTTAATTAATCTGATTCCAAACTGAATCTCTCAACGACAACATATCATGGCAGACTGAAAGTACACAGTTAGGTATTCAAAATATTACATATGCTTTTGGGCAATTAAAAACATCTGGCTCGTGTTAGGATATTGTTTTGCATTTTCTTTTAAGATGTTTTGATTTCTCTTTATCTCCTGCTTTTGAGGCTTGATTAATATAATTGAAAAATGGTTCAATACTGAACTACAGATGGACTTTGCCCCCCAAATGTGTTGTTTTAGCAATGTTTCTATGGGGCTAAGCCCATGAAGATTGCATTTAATATTTTTGCTGACTATTTTTGGTATCAGTTCGTGACTAGGCTTTCATGCATTGGTTTCTAGTTGTGGGCGTGGATGGAGGTTATGGATTTTTTATTTCCTTGGAATGACTAGCTACTTTAGATATTGCTTGGTTGAGTATGGTACATTGCGCACATAAACTAAATTTTTTAATTTTAAAGAGTAACTTAATGTGAACTTGAAGGTTCTCTAGTTAGGCCTTTTGTCTTTATCAATTGACTGCCTACTTAAGAGGGTTGTTTGAGCTACCCAGCGTGCCATAAGAACAATGTAGTGTTAGTTTTTAATCAGAAACTTGCAATGCTTAGGCCAGGTTGATTATATTAGTAATATAATTATCATGCTTAATGTCACATGGAAGGCTCATAGATTTTCTCTAACTATTCCCGTAACTTACACACATGCCACACACGTGATGCGAGCACGCACAATAATGATGCCTTTGCATTAATTCCATTCTAGGAAATTGTTGTCATTGGATTGATAGTTCAACAGTTATTTGGTTTCTAAAGAAGCGTCCAAGAACAAGCAGGATGCTTCCTTTCATGTTTTTCTCCGGTTCTATTTCATTGTCATTTCCTGTGCATTTTTTATTTTTCTGACAAATCATAAGCTTAAGGCTTTACCTTTGTAGTTACATTTTTGTTTCGTGCGCTTAGAATGATAATGTATTTAGTATTTACAATGTTACACTGAGAACCCTGTGAATTCTTTTCAAAACACGATTTTAGAGCAATAGATATATGTGAACCATATTCGGAAGAAATTTTTCATTATAGTCTATAAAGGATTAGATTGTATCGTTACATGGTGCATATGATGTGAGTTGACAACTATGAATAAGTCTTAAGTTTTTGTTGATTTACTGCATTCAGATTTCTTCACAACTAAAAAATTGTGACTGCTGTCCTTTTCTTTTTATAAATTTTCTTGATTCATATTTGTTTAATTTCCACCTGAACTTAAATATGAAAATCTCCAAACTTTACTATTGTCTTTCATTTGCTCGTTTCTTTCTTATTGATTCTTTACTAATGTAGTCATGCATATAATCCTTTATTGTTGTTGTTATATATATAATTACTGTTGTTATTATTATATAGTAGTTTCTTTTCTTATAGAGGAACATTCAAGTGAATGAGAATGTGAAAGTTTTAGCAGACGAGGGGGGTTTTGTGTTGGAGAAAATGTAGGGCGGTGGAGGGCAAGTTTTTCGGTTGTAAAAAGAATTATAAGAAGGATGAGATAGAAGAGTTGAGGAAAGTGAAGTAGGAAACCACATGGACCCCCGCAGTTATCGCTGCAAAATTTAAATCAATGAGTCTCATACTGGCGCTTTTGGGTGGGATTCTGATAAAAATCCACTACTAGTCCCTCTTCCCCTTCCCCCCCTACATTTTCCTAGATTCTGTGCTTCTGTTTACTAGGCATAGCAATATCCATCATATTTCTTTGGACCAATGGATAATGCCTTTGAAAAACTCCAAGATTATGTGTGAATAATGTTATAATACTAGAGGTGTAGCCTTGTAGATGATGATATATATTTTTTCTGGGGGGTTTTAAACTTGTGTCAGTTGCCGTGCGTGCCTTACAAGTTATATCTTCTCTTTCTCTCCTCTATCTTGGTGTGGTGTTGTTTTTGTAGCCCCAGTTTTCTTTTCCTAGGGCCGTACCCTCCGAAGACGCCAATCAATCACTCACCGGGACACGACCAAACAACCCTAAACTTCTCTCTCTTTCACTTTTACTGCCTCCAATAATAAAAAACAAAAAAAGGGGAAATTTTTGCTTGTGGGTCCCCGTGATGCCTATGATATAAGCATGGTATGGTGTGATGTTACGTCACATCCATGGAGGGACATGGAATCTTTGTGTTTTTCTTTGGGCCCACTTCTTCTTCCCCATTTTCCCCTCTGAACTCCTCTATCCTAACCCTAACCCTTCTTCCTACTCAGTTGATTGTTCTTTTCTTTACCAGGGTTTGGATTGGTTTTTCGTTTCATCTCCAAGAAACTATTATATGGTGCCGGCTTTCTGATAGAATTGTGTTATTCTCAATACAATGTTATTCATTTGTAAATTAAATCAATAATCCGACATGGAACTGATTTAAAAATTAATTTTTAATTTTGATATGGCGATTATCAGATTGATTTATAAATGAAAAATACTCGAGAATCAAATTATTACTTCATTAATTTTTTCATTGATCTGACTTGGCAAGAAAATTCCAATTGTTAAGCCATGGAACATGTTCTGTTACACAATGCTTAATTATATTGTACCTCTAGCGTCGATATGATATCTAACTAAAGTTGTGATGTTTTGTGTTTTCTTAATTGAAGTTGGATGGAATTTCCACTGCATTTAATTATTAGCTCAGTTGTGTATTTAAGATCAGGCTTGTTCTTGACCATTCTGGTGGTAATTTTAATGGTATAGATGGCCTGCAAATATGAGACAACTGGTTTTGGATACTCATTTTTTTGAATGGCAACTCGTATTTGAAAACAATAATTTTTATGGCAATAACATAATTTTTTAAACTCATGCATTTGCTAATTATCATGGCAAATATCAACATTTTTCTTTAACTAACCAAGTATGCATGAAGGACTTGTAATTCTCAACACTTTTCATCTGTGCCCAGATGAAGCTGTCGGTTCATCATCAGAAGATGTCAGCGGAGGAGAGGTAGAGGTGCTGGACTGCGCCCGCGCAAATGAAGATCGAGAGCTCAAAGACAAACTGTTGCAGAAATATAGCGGCTACATAAGCAGCTTAAAGCATGAGTTTTCAAAAAAGAAGAAGAAGGGAAAGCTGCCAAAGGAAGCTAGGCAAATTTTACTGAACTGGTGGAACATTCATTACAAATGGCCATACCCTACGGTATGCATTTCTTTAATTAATAAATCAATGAAATAAAAGCCCTATTATAATATTAGGGTTTTGAATTAAGTTGGATCGTTGATATATATAATTTATTGTAGGAAGCAGATAAGGTTGCTCTTGCAGATGCAACTGGTTTACATCAGAAGCAGATCAATAATTGGTTTATAAATCAAAGAAAGCGGCACTGGAAGCCATCAGATAATATGCAGCTTGCTGTTGTGGACAGTCTATATGGACCATTTTTCATGAATGACTGAGGTTTTGGGGGTGTTAGGGTTTTGCTTTTAGCTCTGGATTTTTCTACATTCTTTAACCGAACCTCATGCTGATGCCTAATGAAATCCCTACCACCTCAATTATCTGTATGCTAATTTAAGCCCTCACGTGCGGTATGATGGTATTATTGCTGAAGCATTGTTTTATTGATGCAAGAATTCCTATTTTGAATACATTTATCCATGAAAACCTTTTTTCTTACAAGAAAAACACTTATTTGGATTGACAAATATAATTGTCTGTTTATTTTTGAGCCTTCAATTTTAATTTCTTCAGATTATACGTCAAGTTATATTTTGTTTAATTTAAGCTTTTTATTTTTTTTTGTTTAAATTAAACTTTGAAATTTTAATTTTGTCCCATCAGTAATATATCGATGAAGGGCTTCATTTTGATAAAATAAAAATTTAGAAACTCAATTTAATAGAATTAAAAGTTTAATAATTATGTAGACAAAACATATATTATTATTTCTATTATTATAATAGATTGGATAGAATAATTCAATTTTAAATTAATTTTCTTCAAAAATTTCATGATCTTGATCAACCAACTAATACCACTAAATGAAAGATAAAATCTATTATCTCTTCATTTTATTTTATATTATTTTCTTTATCTTTTGATTAATGTGTACTCTTATTTTTTCTTATAGAGGTTCTATGACATTATAAATGGGATATATGTCGTGCATTTAATGAAAAAGAAAGTAAAAAAGTAATAAGGAAATGTATTTAATTTTTTTCATCCAACTGAGTTAAGGATAAAAACTAAAATGTATCGATTTCTCTTTCCAAAAAATATATTTAGAATTTATTTTTCTAACATATATATCTATTAATATATATATATATATATATATATATATATATATATATATATAAAAGGCACGATCTCCAAATCACAGTGCTGCTACAGTAAGATTTCAAAATTGTCCAAAGAAAAAACGACGTCGTCTTCATTGTAAGTTTCATGCTACACCCAGCAATAAACAACATCGTTTATAGCTTCCTCAGCAAACACGCTCCTCCAAAATGTTCCCATTTCCCTTCTTCCACATATGCCCTCTTTTCTGCCTCACTGGACCATTAATGAGTGTCTCCGACTCCAGTTTTTAGGGAAAATTTATTCCTCCACATGGCGGTATTGCTTGAATAGGAGGCGGCGGCGGCGGTGCTACGCATGTTGGAGGTGGCACTGATGTTGTGTATGGTGCTGGTGGAGGTGAAGGTGGCAGTGTTGGCTATGGTGGCGCGACTGGAATTGGTGGTGGTAGTGGCGGCGGTAAATGAACTGGTGGTGGCGCTGCCTATGACTACCTGTCTATAATCCCAAGGCAAAACGACAAGAAAGTTTAATAAAATATATGTAAACGGAAGGAGAGAGCGATAGAAATAGCATACAGGTTAAGCTTAGGATTCTGCAGAGGAGGAAGGAGAGAGGGAGAGGCCTTACGCTGAATACCCAATTGAAGGAGATTTTGAGAAGGGAATGAATATATGTATCTAGGGTTTTAGTTGGATGAACCTGATGTAAATAACGGGTTTGGATCCACGTCATGATCCGATTCAAAATGAACCTTCTGATTTGGGCTTCTGGTTTAGCCTTTTTTACCCCCATTTTGGTGTAATTTCCTCTTTTTTTTTTTCATTTTAATTTATGTCGGATTGACTTTTTTCTCACCTCTACTCCAAATCATACCTTTTTTCCTATTCAGTGTTCAAATTTCTATTTAGTTTTATTAACTTCGTTAATTTATTTTGTTGTCATTATTGAGTATTTTTCTAATATAATAATATATATTTGAAATAGATGGAATCGAGAATGTAATATTTAATACTGAATTTTCCTAGCAAATATTTTATATTATATAGAATTGTTGCATAAATGTTATTGTTGTGCACTGTGATTATATTTTTTATTGGATGGGAGCTGGTGGAGTTATAAGTTGTGATTGGAGAGCAGGGGAAATATGGATTTTCTACTCAATAACAATGGTGAGTTATTTCCTCCCGAGAGATTCACCTTCTAATTTAGAAATAATTTGAGTGCTACTGCTCCTAGTGGTAGGGGAAATAAATCAACACCCATTTATTTACTTAAGTGCACTTAAATTCAATTTCTATTTTTAAAATTTTAATCGCCAACATTTTCTTAAATTTTTTTTAGATGAATAGTAAAAATTGCAAATTTTATTTCTTATTTAAAAGATGAGCATTTTGCCAAATCGTCACCTCTCTTTGACAGTGTTTTCCCCCCTTCTCATGGATGCAAAGGATGGGTAGCTATGCGAGAGGCTAGCTAGTTGGAGGTCATCTTTATGTGATAATGATAGGGCACAGATCTGGTATCGGTTTTTGTTTGGTATTCCATTTCTAAAAAGTGTTTTTAGAACAAAAGTATTTTTAAATTTTGAATTATATAAATAATTTTTTTTTTTCATAAATATATTTGAAAAATTTAAAAACTTAATTAATTAAATTAAAAAAGTTCTTAACACCCAACAAGAATAACAAAGGAATCCAATGGTTGGTCCTCCACCTAGTAAATCCCATATACCATTTTCCAGTCTCCAAATATTTTACTTGGAGAAATCAAATTTCTTTGAAGAAGACTCAAATGGTTATTCCTTTGTTGGAGATGACCTTGGTTTTGAGGACATATATAATGTTTTGTCTACCACATTTGACATTCTGCTTTTATATTTATTTTTCTCAATTGAGCATTATATCTGTCTTTGCCCATGTCCTTGGTGAGCATTAAATATTCTGCGATTAAGTGTGCAAAATCACACAAAAAAATAAAAATAAAAAAATAGATCAAATTCATCTTAGTTTGATTCAATTTATATTCTTAAAGGAAATTATAGTGTAATTTTGATTTGATGCATAAAATATTTTGTTATTTTGTCCAACCGAATAAAACACAGCGGAACGGTTATTAGCACCAAATGAAAGAAGAATAAATAAGAAAAATTGCAAACATAAAAATTTATATGGTTCAGACATTAATAGTCAATTTTATTCATTTCGACTTTTAAGTGCAAAGTATATACTCAAATATCCACATACAATATATATAATCCTAATTATATTATTTTACATATGAGTAAATTGAAGTAAAAGTATTTTTTTTAAGACGGTTGAACTTAATCTTTTAAAGGATTTATTATAATTTTTTTTTTTAGTCGGGTGCCCAAAAAAAATTGCAGCTATTCAGACTCAACAACAAAGTCAAAAATTTGTTGATTTTAATTAGATTTTGTTGATATTTTCTAGATTTGCATGAAATGTGTTTGGAAAATAGTGATGCTGGCTGCTTTGCTTGTCCTTGGATCGTAATCATACGAAGTGAAAGGTGAGAGTGGCATTTGTACTAGTGGAAGTGAATTTTTTATGGAACTGCAAATGGACATAAGCTTTTGTTAGTTGGTTAGTTTGTTTGTTTACATCAGACTGCCTGAATCAAGTTAGAATAGGGAGAGCAAGGTTTTGACAGACTGTATTAATAAATGCTTACATAATCGCACTTTATGATGGCATTCATAATTTCATAGATAGAGAAAAGAAAAAAAAGGCAAAGAACTGTAAATCTAATGTTGGTGCGGCAGTTGTGTTTAGTATTATGATATATTTAAGGTTCATTTAGTGGTACACTGGTTTTGCCTGTTGAAGGCTGTCTTGTACAACTCCATTGCTACGAGACGATCACTGAATATTAGCAAGAGAATTCGTGATGGAAAGCCGTGATGGTTTTGTTAGTTGCCTTGTTTTTAAAATTTTATATTAATACTCAGGTTCAATTCAATATTAAAAATTCCATTTTGGCAACTACATGGTCAGTCAATTACCCGATTAACCTGGTTTGAATTGAGCGGGTCCTGTTTTTTTTAAGGTTTCAATATAATTTTTCATCACAAAAGGAATGAAGAAATTTAAATGATATATTGATACTACTCATTTGATTGGAGCTAAAATTTATATAACTCAATTTTATAAATATCTCTAATTTTATTTAAAAATGTACAAAAAATTTAGAGTGTCATAGAGAGATTGATTTTTAGCATATGGTAAATAAATTGAGTGATGATAATTAAAGATAAACTTTTTTGAAAATAACCCAAAAAGCCCAAAAACCACCAAAATCTAAAATAGACTCATTTAGCTCTCGTTTGACATTAAATTTGCCAAAAACGCTTTTAGAGAAAAAAAAATTATTTTTAAGAGTTTTGAAAACTGCCGTTGCATAGAAACAGATAGATAGATACTTTTGCCAGAAGCAGTTTTGAAAAAAACAGTTTATAAAAAATTAAAAAAATTAGTCAATCAAATCAAAAAAATTTTAAACTTACTTTTTGAACAACAACAATTCTAAACACACCCTTACTATAAATCAATCTCAACCTTAAAAGTCTTATAGTTTGTCTTATTATAATTCTGCCACTTTAATTAAATTTTATTTCCTTATATAATTCTAATATCTCGCAGGAAATATAACTCTTCAAACCAAAAAAAAGGACACCAACGATCAATAACACATGTAACATGCCTAAATTCTCATACATTGGTCCTCTGAAGGTCACTCTTTATTTATTTTTTAATTTAATTTCATATATAAGGATTCGTCCATAATATCTGTAATATCCATATAGATATGTGACCATAGGACGGTAAAGATCATTCAATGTTTTATTTATTTATATTTGTTTTTAATTTCTTATTCATTTATTTTATGCTATTTATTTTCTTTTAATTTCATTATTTATGTTTTTTCTATTTTATTGTTATTTCAATTTCGTTTCTGTCACATTTATTAAATTTGGGTTTTCTGAACTAATCATGTATATAATACATATTTGCACAGAAACAAATCTATAATTTATCTTTAGTGGGATAAACTTATTTTAATAGATAATAATTAAAATTTATATAAAAACAATCGACGTACAAAAAAATATAAATTTTCAAATATTCATATATATTTTAATATAAAAAAATGTTCATTTTCGTAATAATATAATAATATAAATTCTAAATTATTATAATTGTTCTATTTAAATATTATATTTTGATGTATTTGCATAAATTTTCATTGTTAATAGAAGCAAGATACCATATATATATATATATATATATATATATATATATATTATAAGTACTAAAATAGATACTAGAAAAATATTTTAGAGGATAATAGGGGCTCTATTTTCTTACCTAAATTCTATTCTAATTCGTATAGAGTAATTTATGCACATACGGACTTATTTTAAATCTACAGAGATAACTTTTATAACAAAATGATTATAATTTATTACTCTTTCCATTTCACTTTTAAGTGTTGTTTAAATAAAATTTGTTCAATTTCAAATGATATTTTTAAATTAGTAATTTTTTTTTCTTTTCAACTTTATTTATATCTTGGTTACAAATAAGAAATTATATGTATTACTAGTACTAGATAGATAAATAAATTTTATTAAAATAATTATAATTAATTACTTTTAGTTTTTCTAAAAAAGAGTAATATAATTATTTTATATCTATAAGTATGTCTATTAAATAATATTCTTAATTGTTGTAACATTACATTTTGAATGGAGCGGAAAGAGTATTTTATTATATATATTTTTATAACTTTTCACACTTATTCTCTAAATTAATTGACTAGATATTTTTGTAGTTGTGATTTATCTTTTACACCTAGATTTTCCATTTTTTATGCTTTATTTTATACTTGTTTTAATTACTAATATTTGCTTATAGTATTAAAATTAAAATTAATAAATATGTAAACCGAGGGTTAATACAAAAAATGTTTCGGAACTCTTGTTAAGTGCCAGATCAATTAATTTATTTTTTGGTCCGGGCGAACACTTGCTGGGTATAAATATTTTCTAATTGAATGGTGACTCTAATTAAACCGGCTAGTCACTGTATATAGTCCTTAATCCTCTTCTTCTATTCTTATTTAATAACAATAATAATAATTTGAAAAATAATTTTAGTTCTTAGAAAGTTGAAATAACTTTTTCAAATTAATAGAGGGCTTGTCAATGTTGTTAAAACTAGACTGGACTGATCGATCAAACCAGAAAAAAAAATTGAAAATTGGTCACAGATATGGTCTAAATAGGAGAAAAAACCGGGTTCAACAGACAAAACCAGATTGAACCGGTATATTGGCCAAACCGGACAGAACCCGGTTACCTGAAAACCTGAGATAGGACCTGGTTTATTGTTCCATAATTCCAACTTCGATTTCCCCTTCTCTCTTTGCTAAATCTGGTAGGGCAAGAATTGATAAGAGACTCTGAGTTTTTTTTGCAGCTCTACAAATTAGGGTATTTACTTAACATTTGGAGCTTCAAAAGTTCCAAGACTTCCTCGCTGCACTGTGGGTTTACTCATCTCATCTCCTTGAAGAGCAAGAACCATCCTGAGTTCTAACTTCTAATAGCCTTAGGTATGGTCTTTGCTTTCATTTTTTTCTAATGTGAATTTTTTTTTTCTGTTATATGAGTTAATTTTAGCGGCTTTCCTTTCTTTTTACGTGTCAGTGTGATATATTCTTTTATTTAATTCTTGATTTGTTCGCTATATTCAATTATTGCATTTTTAACTCTTGATTCTGCGTTTCCTTTCCAATTATCATTCTTAAAGTTTGATGCAATTGATGCATGATTGTTTCTGACTATTTCCCCCTCATTTATGCTGTAAAAAGCCACAGCATTAGTAGTTTGCATATAACCAACATATTGGGTGGGGGAAAATTACGATGTTAATAATGTAACACCATGTTTTTATGAAGTGGGATGCTTTTTGAGATGCATACTGTCTTTAACTTGCATTCTGTCAGGATTAGTGTTTCCAGAAGATTGGTATCTTTCTCATGCATGAATAATTTAGGAAATTTTTGTTAGTTGTCCCCTCCTACTAATCAGTTAATTGATCATCTTTCCTTTGGGGAGCAGAGTTTGGAAATCCATGTTAATAAAATGTGAAAAGGTTGCACACTATGACGCAGGAAGGCTTTCTGATACTCATTTTATTATAAGACACTGCAGTAGGGATTACGTGTTTATACTAAAGAATGAACTGGTTAATGCTCTTGTCTAAGGTATTAACATCAGTGTCTTGTAATGATCTGGGCCAATTACTATGTAACATCAGTGACACTGATGTTAATACTAAAGAATGAACTGGGCCAATTATAAGACACTGATGTTAATACCATTAGGGCAAAAAAAAAACATAGTTACATAGTAATTGGCCCTAATGGTATTAACATCAGTGTCTTGTAATGATCTCTAGTGTGCAGGGGATGATTAATGCTCTTGTCTAAGGTTTTAAATATTCAATCTGTTTTACGTGCAGTATTTGTTTGTGGTTTTAATTGTCAATTTTAAATATGTGATGTGCAGGAGTTCCTGGAAATCGCTCCTATGCTGTAAAAATTCACAAGTTTGAAAGATATTATTATTCTTCTTATAAGATGAAGTAAGAACTCATAGTTGCTTTTCATCTATCTTTTAAATTGCTTTATAGAGAAAGAATTTTAAAAATAAAATGGGTTTTCAAAGTGGGTGCTTATTTTTATACATATAGTCATATAGAAATAATATTTTTATAAATTATATTATATTTATAAAAAACTTCAAAAAACTGGTTGAACTCTTGACTGTTTCAATTTCGTGAATATTTGGGCTTATAATACCTAATTACTGTCAAATCTTTTACAAACCAATTTTATTGACAATCGTGCCATATCAACTATACATTTAAAAAAAACTATTGATTTATTTGTTTGGTACGAAGTGCAAGTAAAAAATAGATGCATGATCTTAGGTGTCAGAAAAAAAAGCATAGGCCGTAATCGTTGAAATTGTAATACCACTTTATTTTTTAATTTTCGTTACAATAAAATTTCACAAGTTTTGACACCTTTAGTGTTATTCTTTTATAAAATGTTGCTTTTCATATATGTATTGTGTTTTAAGTACTAATTTTTTGTGCCTTTGTTCATTATTTTCATTATAATGTAGTAGTTATCTTTTACTAAGCAACTTAATGGATATGCTTTACTTATGCAGTGTTAATGGACTTGGCCAAGTTGAAATGAAATCTGTTAAATTGGAGTTAGAGGGTGGCCAGCAAAAGAAAAATGTTGAGAATGGCCAACAAGCCAAGCGTCAGAGGTCCACGATCCAATCAGGAAGACAAGAATTTGAAGAAAATAGAAGCTCAACTGCCTTAAGCACTTGTCAAACTGGCTCTAGCATATTGGTGCAAGGGCAATCTCCAATGGATGACACTGGCATTTCATCTGCTTCAACTATATGTCCAGCGCCACTTTGTCGTCAATTTTGGAAAGCTGGGAACTATGATGACACTTTTGGTTCCAAGGTCACAGTTCAAAGTATGTATCGATCTTTTTGTATGATACAAGTAAAACTTATTATGTCGCAACAAAATTAAAGCTTTGATTGTTAAAGAAGTCACAAATTAAAGTTTTTATACCTTTTATACTTAAATAATGTGTTTTGTGACCAATGATCAATTTTGTAGCTGGTCAGCCCCTAGATTCCGATAGATGATTTTCCATATTGCAAGAAAAATTAAGTTTTGCTTACTAAAAATTAACAAATTGAAGTTTTAGTCCCTTTTGGTAATTAAGTGATTAGTTTGGTGGCTATTACATAGAGAATATTCAACACACTAATGACCGCATAGCTTGTGAGCACTTTGGCTTATTTCCAATCTTAAGGATCATCAAAACAATTGGTTCTAAAAAACTAATGAACTATCAAACGAACTTTTTATAGTTACATTTTTCTTTGCTTTGCAGAGATGTGGAATTCATATAAACATTTGTAAAAGTTTATCAATTTTTGATTTATTGTTCTCCAAATTTTTTTTTCTTGAAAGTTGAAAAAGTTCTTTTTACCTTTTGGGGATGACAGGTGGCAAGAATTATCTCCATGTCCACCCTATGTTTCTTCATTCAAATGCTACTTCACATAAATGGGCCTTTGGTGGTATGTGCAAATAACATAGTTTTTGGTTCTGTTTATGTGCTTTGTTGGTAATGAATCCAATGTGCTATAGATGTGTTAATTACTATCTATACACTATGTTTGCAGCCATAGCAGAATTGCTTGATAATGCAGTTGATGAGGTAACTTCAAATTTTATAGTTTACTTTTCTTGCTCTTGTATGCTGGAAAGAGATTTATGAATTAACATGGGATATTGAAGGGAATATTTCTCGGTGCATTTTGTCTATTGATGATATACATATTATATGCGAAACCTTTGGGATTAACTAAAAATTAAATTTGCAGAGGAGCACTTTGAAGTAGATGAAATGATAGTTTAGATGGCGTTAAGGTTTTGGAATGTGCATGTTAAGCACAAAATGTTGTTGATAGTGATTTCAAATCAATCCTAGTTTAAAGGGATTGTGAGATTTGAAATCAATCAAAGGTTAAGCACAAAATTTGTGAAATTGTGAAGTGCAATGACAATTGTATCTAGTTGTGTCTTAGAATCTGGCAAAGTTTATTTATTTATGAATTATGATATTTAGTAGCAGTGTTGGGGTTAACAAACATGTTCAAATTCTTTGAAGACCTATGTTGGTGTAAAATGGAAAGTTGCCAAACATTCTTTCCTGTGATATGGAGTTTCTAGATGGAGAGAAATAGGTTGTTATGGGATAATGTGGTGTTTTAGCCTTCTTATACATTTGTTACAACATGTGCTGATTGGTTAAGTGTATTATGATGTCTTATATGTTTATATAGGGTTATCATCAGCTGATATCTTCACGCTTTCCATTTCCCTTTTCATTTCCCTATTCTTTTCATTGAATAGATCCAAAATGGAGCCACTTTGGTCATTGTAGATAAAACCTCAAATCCAAGAGATGGAAGTCCAGCATTGTTAATTCAAGGTATGTGGAAGTTATCAATTGAATTTTTATTTATATAAAATTTATCTAGATAAAAAAATCACCTAACTCTTGTGTGAAACTCGACACTTGCATGTAGATGACGGTGGTGGAATGGATCCTGAAGCAATGCGACGGTGCATGAGTTTTGGGTTTTCAGATAAAAAATCCAAATCAGCCATAGGACATTGTATGGATATTGTTAATTCATTCTACAAATTGTGTGTCTTATTCTTTCATGTTTATGGACTAAACAATGGTCTTTCAGATGGTAATGGCTTTAAGACCAGCACTATGAGACTTGGAGGAGATGTAATTGTCTTCAGTCGCCATTTGTGTGATAGGTTTGGCTGCAATACTGAAATCTCCTGCTGATTTGTTATTTGACTTTGGTTGTGAACAATTTCTATTTGAGCCATATTATTGTTTATAACATCCAAACTTGTGTCAATATGTTGAAAAGATAATTACTTTGAAGGTTTCAAAAACTTGATAGAGGGAATGTGGATCTATCTTGTTATTTATCTACTGCTTTCCTCTTGATTTTATTTTATTTTTATTTTTAATAGATAGGAGAACTTGGATTACAAAAGTTGTGAGGTTTTCTCTTGTTAGTCACTTTTACTTCTTGGAGGTTTCTTTGTACATTAATTTTCTTATTCATTGCTCGAGTTCAATTCCTTCTGTTCTTTAGGCAAATCAAATTTAGAAGGTTAAATTTTGGGTTAATAACATAAATTGTACCAAATCTTATCACTATGTTACAAATTGATACCAAACCTTTTAATTGTTGTAAGTTGATACCAATTCTTTCGAAAATGTTATAATGTAGTACCTAAGTTCAATTTCCGGTACTAATATGATGATGTGGCAGTAAAAAAATACGCCACGTGGCATGTTGACTGTATTTTTCGGTTGTCATGTCATTTTTTTTTACCGAAAATTGGACTTAGGTACCACATTGCAACATTTTCGAAAGAATTGGTACTAATTTGCAACAATTGAAATGTATGGTACCAATTTGCAACATAGTGATAAATTTTGGTACCATTTATGTTATTAACCCTTAAATTTCTATTTAGGAGTTGGGGCTTTTGTTGTAAGAGCTTGTTTTATGTTTGTTTGGTTTCTTTTAGGCTTATGTATCATTTGAACACAATAGAATGTTCACATATTTAAGAGCCTATTTTGTCTTTCAATCTTTTGTGGGACAAGGTTATTTTCTTGACATCTTTATTTTTTTTGATTTTGAACTAATAAAGCAGTCTTTTTTAGTGTATTGCGTGGTTACATGGCATTACTTTGTTGATTTTTTTTATTTGTTTTATGTTGTGCTGCTCGGACCAAGACAATAATAACTTGTTCCCTATTTATAACTCTTTTGTTTAATAAAATTTATGTTATTATAAGAAAAAGAAAAAAAGAAGAAACTAACCTTTTGGGAATGTTTAAATTTATACTTTTGGGTAGTTAAGGCTCTAATGGCTCTTTGAAGAAGTAAAAGAAGGTTTTAGGATGCTTCTTTGATTATGCATTAGGTTTTCTATGTCTGAGAAGCAAATTGTAGCACATGGCAAGGTTGAACTATATGTCTTATGGAAATAAATTTCTTGACTCTCAAGTCTTAACATTATTTTTTTGTGTGAAGTCTGCCCTTAATTTTTTTTCAGCACTGAAATTGCTTCTTCGCCCTGTTCGATATTATTGTTTGATTCATGTAGATAAATTGGTGATCACATTTCAATCTTAAAATAAGCATGGCTCTTTGCATAGATTTTAACAATAAATCTCTGTCAAGTATTCTTGTATTGATGTTGTTGCATGTGAGTTCCTTACCATATTGGTTATTAAATGAGCAGCGTGTTGACTCAAAGCATTGGTCTTCTCTCATATACATTTTTGACACAAACAGGCTATGACAGGATAGTAGTACCCATGGTGAGTGTTATTACATACATGTCAATTGGCTTTTTGATTCTTTGCCATCTATATTTATATAAGTTTCCATTATCTACTTATTCATCAAAATCTTTTAAATTAGTTTTTTTTCTATGACAAGTGCGTGAAGTCTGTTGTGTCTAGGGGCCTAAATCAGACCATGATATGTTAGACCTTTGTGGCGCCAAGACTTGCCTCAAGTCAAGGCCAACCAACTCACACCATGGGAATATCCTCCCATTATTCAAGCATTTTGCCAAGCCACAAGGAGTATAACCCAATTTGAAGCTATACTCGTTATCCAATTTCCCAAAGTGTAATGCAAGGTTTGTCTCACGATTAACTTCATGCCTCAGGAGCACACATTGTGAGCTCCTTGGCCTAACAATGTCCATAAAACTTCTTACCTATGGAGATACATACCCCATTCTTGTGTGTGTATTAAGCACATCATGTAAGTCAAGCTATAGGGAAAGCCCACTTAGGCCCAGTCATTCAACTCCGGGCCAATGGATGATGGAAAGCTTGACACTATATATCCCCCTAAAGAGCTTAAGGAGCCTTTGGCAGACATCAATATGTTCTAGCCTCCACACAACTAATAATTTTATAATTATGAATATATATTTATGAAGGTGTTGCTCCCTTGGGATATTTTTTATGTTCATGAATGTGTCTGCTAGTTTGATCTTTCATGTCGATTGCCCCATTTGGATCATCAATAGGCCTATTTATGGGCCAGTTGGCCTACCGGTCTCGATTGGACATGCGACATTGTGTACATTCCACAACTTTGTGATTTGACTCTCAAGGGTTTGCTTGTTTATTGTGATAGATATTGCAATATGTACAATATTCCTTCTAATAGAATGAAAAATGTAAAGAAGTAAGTTTTTTTCAAGATTTATTAGGATCTTAGAGTTGACCTTGATGGGAACTAGTGAATTTCTAGTTCTTAACTATCCAATTTTATATAATTTGATTTTTTTTGGGACTAAGAAGCTTTTGTTTGTATGTTCTAGTCTTACTATTGTTTTGCTTTTAGAGCTATCTTTTTAAGACCTTGTTTTGTTTGTAGGTGGATTATGAGTTTAATAGTGCAACAGGCAATTTGGAAATTTCTCGTCGCTGTGGGAAGGAGCATTTTATGTCTAATCTTTCCATGCTCTTGCAGTGGTCCCCATATTCAACAGAAGAAGAGCTTCTAAAACAGGTAAGATTCTTTTTATTTCTTGTAAACACTTGTATTTTGGAGAGAAAGTTGATTTATTTCATTCCTAATATGAGACACATTTATATACAACCTAAACCAATAAAAAAGGAAGAGAATAAACCACAATATGAAATGAATAGATATCCCTAAAATTATGCTATTCCTAAAATCAATATATAGAATGCTCCCTCTCAAACTGGAGCATAGATATTAATCATGCTCAGCTTGTTACAAATGTAATCAACTCTAGCTCCAGTTAAAGCTTTTTTGAAGATCTCCTAGTTGATCTCCACTCTAACATGTTCTATAGTTATAGACTTTGGTGAAGCTTTTCTTAAACAAAATGTCAATCAATCTCAATATGCTTAGTTCGTTCATGGAACATTGGATTGGAGGCAATATGAGGAGTAGCTTGCTCAACTTGCCTATAATGAAGACTTAAGACCAACTTTATTCAAAAGTTGATATATCCATGCTATATCAGACACAAATTGTACCATAGCCCTATACTGTGATTCTTTGCTAGATTGGGATACTATATTCTGTTTCTTACTCGTTGAAAACTAGATTCTCTCTAACAAGAACACAATAACACATAGTGGATGGCTTATCAACGTTTAATCTTTGTCAATTTGAATCTGGAAAACATTCGATATTAGTATGCCTGTGATTTTTATACAAAATACCACTTCTAGGAGCTCCCTTCAAATAACACATAAGTTGTAGAAGACATGAACTGTCTAGCAATACTAATAGAACATGCAGAATCAGGATCAGTTACTGTAAAATAATTTAGTTTTCAACTTGACTTGTATACTTATTAGGATTTTCAAACAATTCAACATCTTCCTTTGTAAGTTGCAAATTGTGAATCATTGGTGCACTACATGGTTAGCTCCCATCTTTCTTGTCTCTGTGAACAAGTCAAGCACATTTTTTTTGAGAGAGAAAGATGCCCTTCATACTCCTTGTTACCTGAACACCCAGGACGTACTAACTGGTGTAAAGGAGAAGTCTTGGAGAAATCTAAATAGAGATAACAAAATTTTGTAGTTCCTTGGAAAAATCTTGGATTACGTGCATTTTATTATGTTATTCTTGCTTTGTTGATGCCTAATGTTCCATTGTGAGCTTATTTTGGTGTGCGTATCATCTGATCGCAGTTTGATGACATTGGATCACATGGCACAAAAGTTATTATCTATAATTTATGGCTCAGCAATGATGGGATTATGGAGCTGGACTTTGATACTGATCCTGAGGTTGAAACTTGTCCTTATCACTTTGTTCTTCTTCCACTTTTGTTTAATAGGATTATTCTCATCAAATTGGTTCATCATGGCTTGGTTGCAGGATATTCGTATTGGTGGGGATATAAAAAAAGTGGGGACAATTCCTGCTTGGAGGACAGTTAATGAACAGCACATTGCTAACCGATTGCATTATTCTCTCCGAGTAGGCTTGCAATGTTGACTTATAATGCTTCCATATTGTGCATGCACGTGTGCTCCTACGTTTGTGCATGTACATGCACCTTTACATGTGACTAATATTATTTATCCTTTTATGCTTTACAGGTGTATCTTTCCATATTGTACTTGCGAATACCTGAAACTTTCAGAATAATATTGCGTGGACGATTTGTCGAGCTTCATAATCTTGCCAATGATCTCAAGTTTCAAGAATTCATCTTGTATAGACCTCAATGCGGTGGAACTGTAGAGGTTATATGACTTTGTTGCAAGCAAAAGCTTTCCTTGTTCAGTTAGTGCCTTTATTGAATATAATATAAGTTACTTAAGGTTTCATTCTAGTTATGTCAAACATGAATCAACAAAATGTGCAAATATCCAACAAAAAGAATGAGGATTGTGCAATCAGGTTCTCTAAATTTCAACATCTTTTGTATCACTTCCTGCTCCAATTCATGCAAAAACACTAAAAGAAAACAAAGGGAACATATAATGTGTAATTTGGAGTAATTTATTCCTTTAATAAACAAATGTGCTTGTTTTCATTATGGATGACAATTTAAATGAAACACTGTGGTTTGTAGTGCCTCTTTCTGCCCTTTAAAGTGAGGTTGGGAATACAAGTCTCTCTCTCTGCATACACACACGCACAAAATAAAACTGTATCTACTAAATGAATTTAACATTTTTTTGCTGCCTTTACACTGATTTTTCCTATGTTAATTCAATGATATGCTATAGAAAGAGATGTTCATATCCTTGGTTATTATAATTGCTTTCTGTTTTAATTATACAGGGTCAGGTTATAACTACTATTGGGTTTCTAAAAGAAGCTCCGCATGTAAGTATTCATGGTTTCAATGTCTACCACAAGAATCGTCTAATACTGGTAAGTTTGTTTGACAAAAGTTTTACCTTCTCTTTTAACTTTATGTAAATCAAAGATCTAGTTGTATTATTCTATATTGGGTTCTACCTTTTGCATGCTTTGAAATGTTGGCCACATCTAATTTCACTAGTGTAAACTCATGGCGGGAATTTTTATCAGTGTACAAAATTTTTTTGTCTAACACAAAACATTGCCACAATTAGGTGATAAAAGAATTACTCTGTACTTTGAGCTGACATATTTGATGGAGATGTGCATGCATATGTTTGAAGATTCATGTGAATTTTCTCTGAGATTTTAGGTGGCATAGCCTTTTCACCAGCTCTTATTGAACATGTGGTGCCGTTTATCCTTATTGCTGGGAATCAAATATTTGAGAAACGAAATCAATTAATTTAGCATCATAGTTGTCTGTACGAAGTATAAATCTTTATTGTTCCGAGATGATAGGCTGATTTGTGGAACTATTGAACAATGGCTTCTTGGATTCATAGAAGAGCTAAGAATAGCAAACTGTCTTGCTTGAGTGCTTGAAGAAGATCGTAGTCATCTCAATGTCATGAAGAAAAAAATGATCTTTGACTGCATTTTAAGTTTAGATGCCTCCATATTACGAATCATTAATGATCTTATTTACTTGTTGTGCTAGTTTATTTATATATAATTGAGATCTGCATGGAGCAGTTGTGATGCCTGTTCCCCATTCCCCCTTCTCCCTTTCCTTCCCTCTTGTCTGCTACCCAGTAGTGCCTTCGTATGGATGTTACTTTGGTTTCCCCTCTAACATCTTTTTCAGGAGTGATTGTGCTAAACTTCTGAAATTTGTCTCTTGTATTGCAGCCATTTTGGCAAGTTGTGAACTATGCAGACAGTAGGGGTAGAGGAGTGGTTGGTGAGAAGCAGCTTAAACACTCCAATCTTATTTTATTTTTCTGACTTTAAGGTGAACATGTTGAAAAAAAGGGATGAATGCATGATGACTTTAATGGTCTTTTAGGTGTTCTGGAAGCAAATTTTATTGAACCAACACATAACAAACAAGATTTTGAGAGAACTCCCCTTTTCCAGAAGCTTGAAGGTCGATTGAAGGAAATGACGTGGGAGTACTGGTAAAATGTTACAGGAAAAACAATCTTTAATTAATTTCTCAGTAATTCTTGACATATTTTCTCTAAAACCATTTAGTTGGTGGCAATCATTATTCAGTTAAAAGTAATTATTGAATAGAACCAATAATTTTGGTTAATATAGTTTGGTTTTTTCAATTTGGAGAGTCAGGTCTGGTTTTCCTTATATACTTTTGTTATATTTAATAGGTGTTTTTATATATTTAAAGATGTTTTTGAATCCAAAATTCTAGGGCAATTCAGAAGATATATTTATTTTTGGGTTAAAATTTATAAGTCCAATAAAATTCAAAAACCAATTAAAATCAACCAAACTGAATTATTTTATTTTGATTCGGTTATTGAAGGTATATGTTTTAATTTGATATTTGAATTTTTTGAATTGAATAAACTGGTAAACTGGATTAACCAATAGATAGCTCTTCCGACATTTAGGGTATTTCTGAACGCTGCATGGATCAAAATTTATTTTTGAGTGTCTACCCAACATGTTGTGACATGATGTGTAGTCAAAAAGATATTGCATGTTTTGGTGGTGATTTGCTTTTGTTTGAGTTGATCTATTTGGAATTTTCCTTTTTACCGTGCAGCACTTAGACTTTTCTTTGTTGGGTGGGTGGGCCGCATAAACGCTTCTTTGACAAGCATGTGGTTATGGTATACATGGATAGTACGTGATGCAAATTATGGACTTTGGCAGGGATTATCATTGTGGTTTAATTGGATACCTTGTCAAGAAAAAGCATCCGCCACAGGAGCCCAAAGGTGAGTCATCCTTTCGTATGGCACATGGAAAAGCTAAGCCTGTCAAGTTGAATCAAAATTCTCGTGTCATTAGCAGTGCAAAAGCATCACCTACTCCAGGTTGTCTTCCACTCTGAAGTTCTTAGAGTCAACTGCTGTCTTTACATAATCTCATGATTTGATAAGAGTTAAACTGTTTTTATTACTGACCTTTCTGATTAACTTTGAACTAATTCCTTCACGGCTTCACTTTGGGACAGGATTACGTACAAAAAGGAAAGAACATAATGATTTAATGGAATCTGAAAGTGTGAAAAGGCAGGCGCAGCCTGGGGTCAATGCAGTTGTTTTGGGGCAGAGTTCAGAAGCACAGGTATGTGCAAGGGATATGGATCTGAAGTATAATTAGTACTTAAGTGAATTCAATACATGTTATTCATGTCTTTTGAGATTAAAATTTGACCTTTGAATTTTATTTGGACCTCTCTGTAACAATGATTTGATTTCATCTAAGGAAAAGTTGGAGAAAATAATAACATATTTCTAACTGCAAAGGTTTAGCATGTAGCACAGAAAATAGAGGGGTCAGTTTTTGCATGCATACCTGCAAAAAATGAAATTCAATAATCATTATGAATTCTAGCAAAGCACATGCATGTCTGTTTGTGCGCGCACACAATGGCAACTTTTTGCCTTCTAAGTGGAGTTGAGAAATCGACTTCGTGATGTCTTTAAACCTTATTGGCCTGTTTCTTATCTTCACTTTGTAGCACAATTATGACTTCCTGCAATTCCTTTACTTATTTATTAAATTCACTTGTTTGCTTTTTGTTACCGCATTGCTACTTTATCCTTTATTTTTTCTTTGCCCTTTTGGTATAGCCTGTGAAAACTGCAAACCAGGAAGCTGTAAACTTGATGCAGGAAAATAAGAAACTCCGAGCACAGTAAGTATTTTAGAAATTTGTTTTATACATGGGAATCTCCTTTTTCTTGGCCTATAAATTATCTGTATATATTGAAGTACATAATTTCAGCCTGGAAAGACACTGACTAGGCCGAATGTAAATTCTTGCCCCCTAAATATCTGAGGAACTTGGATCATATTGTGGATCATACTCATGAAAAAATCCATTTGCAATTTTTCAGATGCCTGGAACATGAGAAGAGGAAAGAGGAGCTTGATTTGAAGGTATGTTATGCCTATCACCATTGTTTTTCTATATTTTTGTTGTAAAACCTATCACATCTAAATACAACTGAACAGTTGAGCTGCTCTCAGAGATGATGTTGGTATCTTGCGCTTGTTATTTTTGTTACTATTTCCATCAGCCCGGACAGATTTATGACATTTCTATTATTCTTATTCTGAAAAGAAAAATTGGAATATTGTTTCTTGTCTTGAGATATCATGCATCACGTGCTATAAAGTAGCAATTTTAGAATTCATGCAAGTATTGCATTCAATTTGGATATCATATGTGGTGTGTTTGGCGTCATTTAAATATATTTACATGCATGAATTTATCTGAACAGCAAGGATCATCACATTCATGCAGGTAATACAGCTTAAAAATGAGCTAGGAGAAGCTCAACACGAGTATGACCGTCTTATGGCTGAACTAACATCACTGGATTCAATCAAGGACGAAAAGGATGTAAATATGTAGATTACATGTGTATTGCAATCAATTCTTTAATTCTTACAGCACTGTAGCTGCTGTATATGTCATGATGAGAGAGAAGCTACATCTGCCCTGAAGTTTTAACCTTCGAGAAGGGTTGTGGCTTCTGACTAACTGATCTGCTTGCAATCTGGGCTTCGAGAAAAGAAAACAGAATCAGGTGTGAGGTTAACTTTCCTCCATATGTAGGATCTGATTCTTTTTTTTCCCCTAGAAATGTGCAAGTTGTAGGTTAGGGAGTAAAACAGATTTAGTGTTATTATGTAATGTAATCTCTGTACATCTTTATGACTATGTAATCTCAAGATTCCTAGAAGTAATTGATCCCTCTTTTCTTGCTGCAAAAAGGCAAGGGCAACCATTCCTGTTGGCTGTTATGTGTTTCATGTTTTTAATGCAAACTGGCCTTTAGGAGGAGTTGCTGTATTGTTTTGTGGAATTAACAAGAGGGTTTTCTTTCACTATAGAGTTCTTTTCAATCCTTTTTCTTTTCTTTTTTTTTTTTTTTATTTTTTAAAAAAGCTAACTGGAATTCGGTGGCTGATTTATTACATGACAATTCTGTATCAAATACCCATAAGCTGTATCATTACTTACAATAGTTGTCACTTGATTTTGAAAAAAATATGAAAATATTAAAAGTTGGCTTGTAAAAAATAAACAAAAAAATAAAAATCAATAGCGGGTCGCATTTTTTCATTACTTACAACATTATAATTTTCATTCAAATTTATATTAAATATTACGTTAAAGTACAAATATGTTCCTGAAATTAATTTATTTTTTTAATCGATATTGTTCTTGATATTTTGAAATTGGGCCAATGTTGTCTCCATGCTTAATAGATTTTTCCTATCAGCTAATGGATAAAGTCCTATGAAGATTTGAACTCGAAATTGTACACTTCAAACTAATATCATTAGGCTAAAGTTTATTTATATTTATTTTATTAATAATTTAAGCAACATAACATGTCACATAATACTGAAAAAGGAAAAAAAAAACATAAGATGTCTAGGCTTAATTCGAATCTTAAAATTTTCATTAAAGTTTTAGGTAGACTAGCCGAAGATAATTGGACTTTGGGATAATGATTTCTATGTCTAGGCTTTTTTGTTAATGTGCTCTACTTTAGTTCAAATCTTTGACGACCGTAAACCTAATAAAGAGCTTATAATATTTCATATTACCCACATAAAAACAATGGAAACAAATGAAAAAATCAAATTTCATATGGGGTTTCATCACTTTTAGGTTCTAAAGGAATATATCCGCCCCAATATTCTCCATTTGGACGTAACATGAGATATATAACAACTTTGTGTTTTATTTTATTTGTTGAGCAGAAAATTTTGAGCAAAATTTGTTTTATAATGTTGTATCTTGCAGTCATTTGAACTTCAAAGTTTACCATTAAATCGATTCTATCAAAATTTAATTAATTATACTCCAAGAGATCATATGAGATAGTACCAATTTTTTTTTAATAAGATATTTTAAATTCGAGCTTAGATATATATGAAACATCTTTAAAATTTGAGAGATATCATTTTACCCTCGTAATAAGCCTACTGATTTGGATCCAAATTACTAAATAATTGAAAAAAAAAGTTTCACTAATTATTTGATAGAGGAGGTTATGGATTTAACATTGAAATCTTTCTAAGGAAAACTATCGATCTGTCCCCCTCAAAATCAGAAAAAAAAGGGTTAGGAGTCGGAAATTAAATTAATATTAATATCCCACTTGCAATATGTTATTGAAAGTAAGGGATAAGCTCAAAACCAACTTGCATGAATAAATACTTTGTTTAATGTAGGCGGCAAGGGCAGCTACAGTGGCCCTGCCCTTTTAACTGCCCGAAACCCTAGCACCAAGGTTTCTTCAAGAAGACCTTAGAGCCTATTTATAAAGCCCTACTTGGTACTTACCAAATGCCTCTCTTTCGTTTCTTTGCTTCTCCTTTATGTTCTACTTTCATTTTGTAACCTTTTTTTTTTTTTTTCCTTTTTTCCTTCTTTATAGTATGCATTAGTTCATAGTTATGTCTCCATTAGCATCAATGTCTTTTTCTTTTTCTTTTTGGCAAATCGAAGAACTGAGGTAATTAGTGTGTTAAATCTATATCTTAGTTCTCCTATATATATAGTAATTGGTGTGTCTATTGGTGATTAAGTTGATAAGATGACACGAACAATTATAATTTGTTTTGTGCAAAAAAACTTCCATCCGCTTGTGAATAATGGTGAACAAGGCGGCCATATTTTGCACAAATTGAATGAAAAACAAGTACTATTTATGTACAACCTTTTGCATTTTCTAAAAAGGTTGTGGTTAATTTCTTCAACCTTATTAGATTTGCATACACCTATCAACCAAAATTATATATTATGTTTCCTTTGTAACTTTGCTTATTGATGGGTTAATCCTGCCCAGATAGATATCTCATTTAATTAATCTGCTTTGAAATAAAACAATCATATATTTGACGAAATTAAGATTGGATATTATTATTATTATTATAAATACTAAAAACCCTTCATGAAATCATTGTTTCTATAACAGTTTGTTTTGTTTATTGAGAACCCTTAAAGTTATTAGGCTTAAATCCATATACGTATATATTAGGCCCAACATTATTAGATTTAAATTTATAATTTATTTAGCCCCCAAAAAATTAAAAAGTTACACATATTTTTTCACACAAATTCTATATATTCATCCCACCCATCACTTCATCTTCTACAAATTTTTAATCTCATATTCTTCAACTTTTTATTTCTCCTACTCCTTTCACTTTCGGTAAGTTTAAAATTGATTTTACAACAAAAAAAAATTATAATTAGTCATAATTCCATTTTTTTTATTGTTGACTTCAATTAGCTCTCTTTTATTCTATTTTTTGGTTGAAATTGAAAAAGATTATAAGTATTGTACCGCCGTGGAAAGATAGGTGGATTTTTAAATAATACTAATAATAGTGTTCAAGCATTACCTGTGGTCCGTAAAATGTATAAATATAAAGTGGATTTTTAATAAAAAAATTTCATCAATACTCAACCTTGCTGTGGATCTTTGCTAGCTTGGGCATTTTAGTGCTGCTAGAGACATCTCGCAACTAATGTACTTGATAAAAAATATATAAATTCAGATATTTGAATTTTTTGAAAATTATTAGACATTTAAATTTGTTTATTTTAGTCGAAAAGAGTAAATTATAATAATTGCAGTAAATGAAGTTAAATTCATCATAATGCTTTTACCAATATTCAGATATCAAAGTGACTCTTTGTTTTAAGTTTGCCTTTCTAATCTCCGTAGTGAATGGTTATCCTCATACCATCTAATCTCTTTTTATCACAAAAACCATTTCCCAATCCATCTTCTGCCTGAAAGTAAAACAATATTCGTGTTGCATACTCCACAACTCAACAATTATAGAAAAAATCTTTTGTCTCCATAGCAAAACCAGTCAGTACATCTACATACCCAAAAGAGCATTGCCTTTCCATTCCCAAAATGTCAAAATTTTGTATAATCTATATTCTAGATCGAGAAATAATGCTACTAATGTATATATATATATATATATATACTGTTCACCATACATTTTTCAATGTAAAAAAGTACTCTTTTTACGTATAAAATATCAATAGCTTTTATAAAAAATAAAATATATTTTTTTTGCATTTAAAGTATATAGTAAAAAGCAAATGTTAGTAGCATTCCCTCAATCTCGGCTAGGGCTGCTTGTAATTATATGCCCACTTTAATTACTAATTAGCGGAAAGGATTTCTAGCAAAACATTTACCCATCCATTGGCCCTTTAGTCTTAATAGGTGTTACCTTCTCTCTCTCTCTCTGTGATTAAATTAAAGAAATGAGTGTGATTCATTAACTGCAAATATCCGTACTGAGAAAAAAACAAGACAATCCTTCCAAGAACAAATAGTAAATAAATTCTGAAGCTAGCATCCAATTGAGCGATTGAATTAATTCAAAACCTAGTAATTAACACAACTTGACTTTTGACATATTCATTCTTTTTAAATTTAAATTTATTATACTTTAATTTGAATTATACAAATACATTTTTATAAACTTCAAATATATATGTATATATAATTTTATTCATATTATATAATTTTTTGGTCCGTTTCAGTTCATTCCTATTCGGTCTAATTTTCGATTTTGTTATAGACTAATTATACCAAATTAAAATTAGTGTTATAATTCGGTTGGATTCTAAGAACAAAGTTATTAGTAAAATTATGATACATTGTGAATGTGCATGTGAAGAAAGATTAAAAGTAACAGAATTATTCTCTCAAACCTCTGTTTTCTCTATTGATTCTGTATCCATTTTGTATAGGAATAGGCAAGTTTTAGAAATTTGCTTATCTTGTGAAGTAACCATTGCCATGGAATTCCCTTCCCAATATTCACCATTCTTTCTCTTCTCCTCTCTATAAACCCATTTCTCTTCCTCTTTTCTCTGTTCAAATCCACCACCATCCAAGCTCGAAATCGAAACTCTTCTCCAGTTGCACCAGATTCTCAGCATCATATAAAGCATCACTAAGCAAATCACTGTGGAAGTAAAGACAATGGCCACTATAATACCCACAACAGCTGTATTGGAAAAGCTACTTTTCTCTTGACCCTCTCATATCAAGCATGACACTAATGGTGGGCCGCATAGTTTGTCATTACCCATGAAAGAAGTGGAAATCCTGAAAAAGTGGAAGGAAGCTGGCCCTGTAGATAATTATTTGACAGGTCTAGCATGTGGAGGCTTTTCAGCTTTGCAAGTGCAAAAGGTATGTTTCCTTGGAGGTGGTTGAAGGAAAGGTTCAATCTTTCTAATTTCAAGAGATTTTCAAGAGAGGATGGGATCTCACCCTCAAATGATTTCTTACTGAGATCCAGGATTACTTGTAGCTCTGTTAGCCTTCCTAGTTCTGGCAGTATAGAACCTGTCAAATAGTTTCCAGACAGTCTCAGTTCAAACAGTTTCTTACACTCATGAATAGTTGGAGAAATGGAGCCTGAGAGGTTGTTCCTTTGGAGATTTAGGACATCGAGAGAAGTTAGATTTCCTATCTCCTGGGGAATCTTGCAAGACAGGTTGTTGCTATGAAGAGAAAGCTTGAGTAATCTTGAGCAGTTTCCGAACTGAGCAGGTATTTCTCCATGGAAGTTATTGGATGAGAAATCTAGCTCTCCTACTTCCTCTAAGCGACCTAACCATGAAGGCATAGTGCCTGTAAGTTTATTACTAACTAGAAAATTCTTTCTACAATTTAAAAGTTGAGGCACAATATCTCAAGGAAGTGGACCTTCAAAGGAATTGTTGTAAAGGGTAACTTTATAAAGTTGAGAAAGGAATCTGAATGTTGGTGGCAATGTTCCTGAGAGCTTGTTATCTGCCAAGGCCATAATCCGAAGTCTTCTGCAGTAGCTCATGCTCGGCAGCTTGGACCTGACAAGTCATTCTGCCTCAGTTGAAGGACGATCAGATTCTTTAGCTTTCCAATACTTGGAGGAATGGACCCGCTAAAGTGGTTTCCAAAGAAATCAATCCCTGTTAAGCTTGTACAGTTTGTTAACTCTATCGGTCTATCTCCTGACAGCTGGTTATCATAAACATATATAGTATTCAACCTTTACAACTTGCCAATTTCTGGTGGAAGTTTCCCCGTGATCATGTTATCAAACAGGTAAAGATTCACCAAATTACTCATGTTCCCAATTTCAGGAGGTAACTTTCCATTAAAAATGTAATTATTGAGCTTAAGATCTGTCAGGTTCTCTAGTTTGTCAAGGCTGGGTGGAAGCTCTCCTTCAAAGTTGTTATCAGAGAGGTCTAGTTGTTGCAGAGAGGAGCATTTCAATAGCTCTAAAGGGAATTTGCCTGACATATTGTTTTGATTCAGGAAAAGTTGCTGCTGATTTGAAGTCAGGTGGAAAAAGTTGCTCGGAATGCTACCTGTGAAATCATTTCTAGACAGAACCAAAGTCTGCAGATCCTTCAATTGGGAATTGAAGAGGCTTATAGGTCCAGAGAGATTATTTACTGATAAGTCAAGCTTCTCAAATTGAACCAACTTATTGAATTCCAAGGGTATCTGACCGCTCAATCTATTCCCCAGCAGATTTAAGTACTTCAAGTTAGAGAGATGAGCTAACTAGACTGGAATTAAACCCAAAAGGCAGTTATTTGCCAAATTCAAGATCTGCAGTGATTTAAGCTTCCCCATTGAAGCAGGGATATCTCCTTCAATTTTGTTGTTTGATGCTGCAAAAGTTTGAAGCTCTTCACAGCCATGAATCTCTTCTGGTATAAGGCCAGTGAGACTGTTCTTCTCCAAGTCAAATGACACCAGATGCTTCAAGTTACCAATCTCAGCTGGAATGCTTCCATTAAATCGGCAAAAAGCAAGAGCAAGAAATCTCAATTCAGTCAAGTTGCCAATACTTGGTGTAATTTCACCTGATAACCAGTTGTCTCCTATTCTAATAACTTGCAATTTCTTCAAAGTGCATAAATCTGCAGGAATTCTACCAGAGATGAAATTTGAATACAGAAGCAGTATCCTCAGATTCTGAAGCTTCCCCAGCTCAGAAGGAATTGAGCCAGTGAGATAATTTGAGGACATATCAAGCGTTTCAAGCAAAGTAAGATGCCAGAGCTGATGCGAAATTGAACCTGATAGTTCTGAGCTAGATAGATTTAAGCCCACAACATGTTTCTGATCATGTGAACATATAATTCCATAGCAACTGCACACATGAACTCCTGCAGACCAGCTTTCAACAAATTCTGGTTTGATCCTTAGAAGCCAATAAGAGTCAGTTTAATCATCTCCACTGCTGGTGGCAGCAGCAGCAGCAGCAATAGCAAAAGCTACTGCCAGAAAGAATATCAAATGAGACATTTGAATGCTACCTATTTCAAGTTGCATTACAAAAATAAGAGTATCAGATACTCGTTTGGAAATATTTGTTATTGTCCATATTGAAAGAAAGGTATTAACAAGCAAGAGAAGCTAAAGTGATAGGGAATTCGTCAGTGAGAACAAGGAATAAGTAGGAAAAGGGAATTTAAGTGAAAGATATTCAAAGAGGTTTTATCCTGGGATGATGAAAGCTTTGAAGTATAGATAGTGCAGTTGAAGAAGGCATGCCTAAACATCATTCTATATAGAAAGTTAACAATAATGGATTCCATAGTAATTAATCTTTTCTTTTCTTTTTCTTTATGGACTCATAGCCTACCTCTTTTTAAAATGATTCAGTAAACATGTGATTATGCTGCACACGAGTTTTCAGTCACAGAATCAAGTGAAATTGTTGATCCAACGGCTGAAAGTTAGTACAGGCAGCAAATAACTGCATAATGAATCATTCTTTATTTTTCATCCTTTTTTTCACAAGTCCATCATGAAAAATGAGATGGGGAAGTGTATCCAGATAAGGTAAAGTGATAGATAGGTATTGCTGTATGGAGAACACAAAGTTTAGGGAGATACCCACTTGCTCCTAGAAAGAAATGATCAAGAAGTGAGGTCACTGAGGTCATATATGGTTTCCACATCCTTAGGAAAAAATCCATCAGAATTATTCCAAAATATTAAGCAGAATTTGACTTTCTAAGAGAGACTGTCAATTGAGGTTCAACATCTGTCAAATTTTAATGTATAAACCCATTATCTTACCCATATTATAGGGTGCTTCAAAGAAACATAAAGGTCAATAAATGACCAACATGACATACTCGTATTGACAATATTTTCAGAATTGATAGTATGGTTTCAGAATTCAAATCTAATAAATACCGATTTAGTAAAGAAAAAAATTATATTATAAGACGATGTTCAAAAGTAATCAATAAAACAATCATTCAATAACTTGATGAGGCTAGCAAGGATTTGAGTGGAAAGAATTTGTTGTCTTCTATAGGTTAATGATGATTTTCCAAAATGCATACGTAGAGTAGTTTCTTTGCTTAATTTTTTTTTGGAAAGCACTAGCTTGGATCAAGTCTATCAAGAAATTCATAAACCAAATTAATTATAACCTGCAACATATATAAAACGCTTATTATTTTATATATATGGCAAGTTGCAATTGGTTTGATCCACAAATTTTTTCATGGATCAGATTTAGGAAAAAAAAACTAATCTTTGCCTTTTGTACATATATGGGTGGGTGAATGAGTGCATTGAATCTAAGATATAAAATTTTCTTGTTAAATTAAATTGTGTTGAATTCTAAATAAAGAGTCTAGATAATAAATCCTTTCTCCCTCTACCTAAAACCACCTAATTGCGTATTAAATACAGGAAGAAAACAGAAAAGCAAAACCCCCACAGTAGAAACCAAGTTATCAATAATATTTAAACTCAGAATAGAGACAATATCCATGTCCATTTTTGTCACACAAATCCAAAAGCTCCTTCATGACTCCAATTATACCTTAATAAACTAAGGAAAAAGAGAATTTTCCCCACCATATCAAAAGGATTCTTCTAACAAATAAGGACAAGGAAGTTTACTTCAGATTTGATAGGAAATTTGCCTAGCTTTCAGTTGTATTAATTTTTTTTATCTATCACACCTTTGCTTAGCTTCTCAGGATCCAAATATGAATGAAGTTACAAGTTTCCAACAGGCTCTGTCCCATCAAAGTACATATCCACATGGACCATTTTGCTGCCCAACTGCATAAAATGTTTACCTTTTGCCTTTGCACCTGATCTTGTTGAATTGAGCTAATATATTGAGAATATCTTGAGTTCTTGCTATTTGGTGATGATTTAAGGTCGCATAAGGGTTAAATTTGGGGAAAATAGGCTACTCACTAGGAGGAAACCAGTTCTTATTTTTTTTTTCCATATTGTCCAATTCTTTTTGGACTTTAGTTTTCATTCCTTTAAATCCGTCCTATTTGCTTCTATTTACTTTAGTGAAGTCTAATTTGCATTCTTAGGCTTAAAATTAACAAAAATCAGTAGCATACATATTTTGGACTATCAAATTTTACCACAAGCAATTAGAAAACTTTTTAAAAAAATAAGTCACACCAAAATAGATGTTTCCCAAGACGGCAAAGACAAGTTAAAAGTCCAATTTAACAAACAAATCAGAGAATTTTCCAAGCTAATGCATAATCATAACCTTTTTTAAACTAATCCCTCCACAAAAAAGAATTAAGACAGAATGAAATGCAGGGATGATTATTGTTTAAAACTATTATACCATTAAGAGACAAAGGGCAACACAGCAAGGGAATACAGCCAAGGAAGAAGGTATGACAGTATTGAACAAGGGAATGGGAGTGACAAAGATGATTATAATAGAGCGGCAGTGATATATTTTATACCAAAAGGGTCTCCAAATTCAAAGCACTCTCCTGGTAAACGTTTGCAGAAACATCTACTCAAAGGAAAAGTATGGTAAAACAATTGAAAGGCTGTTTGCCAGTGACATTTTTCCATGTTTGGTGGATGCTTATGTTTGCCGCTTATGATAATACAAGCACCCATCTATCGAGGACAATTATCATATGTAACTCTTTAAGTAAAGAAATTGGCAATAGCTCTACCATGTACTTTAAGGCAGTAGCAATTGGACAGGTACCCAATTTTGGCAAGTCACCTGATCAAATATAACCATGACTCTTGCTAATTAGACAGCTAAATGCTAACCACCATCAGTAGGATAATTTTCATTTATCATCCCTAAACTTTACACCAAATAGCAGCATTGTTCCTAAACTTCAATTCATAACTAGAAAACAGAACTCTCAACTTTAATTTTTTATAACATCAAAATCCTTCCATTATCCACTTGTCATCCATACGCTGTTATTTTGATGGACATAGCAACTCCGACTTAACATTCATGTATCATTTTTAGTTATAAGGCTTTTTCCCTCATATCATTTTCTCTCTTTCATGAATTTAGATACCTTAGTAAATTTCTTTCTCCTATCCAGTACGAATCGACAACTCAGCATGACATTCACATTCAGTCTTTTATCAGAGATCTGAGAGTTTCCAGATTTTTACTTGACTTTCTTTCCATGCTCGATGGGTAAAATAGCGTAATGAAGAGCCTTACTCAAGGTTAAGACTGTCCTTCAAAAAACCAATTGCTGCCTAGCATCTGATCACAAGATCAGAAACTCTAAACTGAAAATAGAAGAAATTTGGTAATAGAAACTTTCAACAGTAACGCTTCTCCAATGTTTAGCAAACTCGTTCAGGTGATCCTGCCAGAACCTATCGTTATGCATCATGAAAGTAAAACGCTATAAAATTCACTTGGTTTTGAAATTTTCTCTAAGCAGAAGCATACACAGAGGTGTCAGACCCTAATGTACTGATTACCTGGATCAAGAGCAACAAGAATCCTCTACTGTGCAACGATATATGACAGTTTTACCAATCTTAACTAATATCATGCATCACACAGAAGTCCTGGCAGCTGATAGGAAAAACTTCATAAGGAAGCTTGAGAGTGACGAGATGCATATTACACCAAGGAATTGAAGGACATTCAAGAGTGTACCCAGAGAACCGCTCATCTCCAAGTTGTGAGAGGTCATTTCAGCTCCTCTCATTGTAAATGACAGGGCTGTCACCAGTTGTGCTGCTCTATTCAGTTGGCGCAATCTATAAACCTGTTAGAACAAAGATATTGTATTTAGAGGCAACCATATCTTAAATCAGATATATTTAAGAGTAGTTTTTTTTTTAATTTATTAATCTGCCCGGATATATTGATGATCCAAGTATGTAATAATACTTCTGATATGTGAATAAATTGTAGAGCTAAGAGAAGATATAAGCATTTTTTTCCTCCATTCTCCTAATCCATACATGGGAAATCTAAGAAACATTGGTCTAGAAAAAGTCCATTCCTTGGCCCCTTACTTGAAAGATTATAGGAATGACAGGCCATGAAGGTGACTTCCAAACTCTTGCATACTGCTCGAATGCAAACTGAACGACAATACCAACTAGTTATGGAGCAAGGGTTGCAGAAGCTGCGGGGCCAGTCCATGGCCATACCAAGCCCGTAGTCACCAAAGGAATTATAAGAGTCAGCACAAAGGCAGCAACAGAAGATATTCGCTGTCCCAACTGGGGAGACAGGGTTATGCCACCATTTGCAGCAGACTCTATCTTCAGGGGCCTCCTTAAATGGTCTATTATCAGTAGAAAAACTGCTACACCACAGTAGAAAAGAGCTTCTGTGAAGAATAATATGAGAAAATCTGCAGATAGAGAATAATGGATTTCTTAGAGGAATAAATCTGTCCTGCAATATAAGCACAATAACCAAAAACAATTTACTAACTTCCCTCTCTTAAACAAACTCTGGAATATTTTCAGTTTTTAATGCATAAATTAATTCATTATATTCGGTTCATAATAATACTATTCACTCTCTTGTTTATTATAGTATTAAAAACATTTCAGTGAATATAAACACCAAAAATACCACTTGCTAACTTGTTTAAATCTTGTCAACAATAGAACTTCAGAACCCAGAAAAAAAATTCATTAATTATAGAGAGTGAACGAGTGCCAAAGCAAGTAATCACCTGCCAGCAAAGAGTCCTCAAATTCTGTGGAGAGTATTCTCTGCTAATAAAGTGAGGGGAAAATGAAAGAGGCCACTAGGACAGCATCACAGCAGGGCCCATGAACCATAATAGGCTAGTCTGTTTCTTTTGAACATTAGATTTGCTGACCTCTTCCTTTATTTTATAAGGGCGATTATAAAATGAAACTAAACCAGGTTTTCCATCAGTTCCCTGAAATTGATTAAAGGAACTGCTTGTAGAAGAGAGAGTTTCAACTGTAGAACTATGATCTTCTTCAGCCTCTGATGTGTCTGATTCAGGTTCAACATATTGTGGCTTGTCTTGAGAAGCCACATAAAGCACATTTGCTGTTGCTCCATTTCTGTTTTGTTTAACAGGCCACCTATGAAATGGCACAAATAGACTGCTTATGATACCAGAAGAACACTACTAAAAGACATATTCAGAGCAATAGTAACGAGTTCAAAACATTGCATAACAGTCATGAAATCAAAGTCCAAATGACTGGGTACAGAGTATAACATAGAGAATTACCTATTATTTTAAACAGAACAAACCAAACCTGTCAACTATGGTATAGAAGTTCCAACTTCCAAAATTATTACAGTGGTAGCATCAGCAAAATCCTTTAGGTGCAAATTATATTTACAACTCAGAATTTTAGAGATTTTGTAACATTGCGATTGATGAAATGGCTTACCTTTGGTATTTCTAAGTTTCTGAGAATCAAAATGCAGTTGAACAAATGGTTTTTCTGACATGCTCAGCTGGGTAACAAAAAAATAAGAGTGATAAATGTTGGGAAATTTCCAGAATTAGTGAACATTCTTGGGTATGTCTAGTGTAAAATAGCACAAACAGTGAATATAATTCATTGAGAAATAATTAATCCATCACTATAAAGTGGAACTCACTGATTGAACTAAGCAATGTAGAAGAATTTGCATTATACAACATTTTCACAAGTGAAACCTAGCAACAACCTAAATAAGAAAAAGTTGAAAGAAATGACAAATTCCTATAGCATGGAAATAGACAACAAAGCTCATGAGAAAAAATGCAATTTAATCATCAATTAAAAAAGGGCTAACTTGGTCTCTTCCTACTACAAACAATCTTCAAATGCATGGTCAGATAAGAAAGGGAAAGTCAAATTAGTACTAAGTTTCAATTTTAAAATGAAAAAGAAGAAATTGAGATGTAAGTTGAAAAGAATAAATAAAAAAGGAATGGAGATAAGAGTATAAGAAGAGAGGTAAAAAAACATTATGATAAGTGCTAGGCATGCTGAGGCATATAGTTTCTTCCTTTTGTTGTCTTTTATTTTTCATTGGGGGTTTTGAGATGGGGTAGAAGGCTCATCATAAACAGATAATCGCACATGAATCAGCCAAAAAAAAAGGAGACTTTCAAAAGCAATCTCGTGAAGGGAAACATTTCATTGGCTGAACAACCTGTGTTATCACAACATGCAATTAAAATACTGAAAACCAATGCAAATAATGTGTTTATTAATATTATGCTTCTAAATATCCTGATGAGAAGATCTATCGATAATGTGTTTATTTATTACTATTATGCTTCTAAATATGCTGATGACAAGAAGAAGTATCAATTTAACGAGGGGTCAAGGATCTCACAAGGATATCAGATAATTTCTACTGCAGCTTGCCTTTCCAAATTTATAGCCTATATTGATGTTTTATGATCATGGAGAATAAAAATATGCTCCAAAAAACCTGATTAGAGGACAAGAATTCATACAGCTTGAAATTGAGGCTTAATAGAATATCAGAACACTTCTCAACAGCTTGAAACCATTGATATGAAGGAAATCCAATTACAGAAGAATGATATTCCTTCACATTAAGAAAAGATGCAATAATGAGTTTCTATGCTGTCTAAGGAAACTGTCAACCTTAATAAATCAAGCAAATGAGCAAGGAACACTGTTTATGTAAGTTATGGTACTTAATACTTAGGAAGTCCTAACAAAATTTCCGTTCCTAATGGAGGTAATAAATAGAAACAACCAATATTCTACACCAACATGACTGTAACAACTCCAAAGCAAGAATATTAAAGGAAAATGAACACAAGAATCCAGCCAATTCCCATAACTCTGAAAATGTAAAATGAAATTGAGAATCAGGTCCAAGACTAGGCTAGGGCTGAGGCCTTGCATGTCTATCTAGTTTTCCATAATTCTGGCATCTTAGAGGCAATGTTGTTATAGTGAAAAATCCCTCAAACATCATTGAGGACCTCAGCAAACTGAATGCCTGTGTGGACTATTCCATACTGTCCCAGGCACACACATATGCCTGAAAAAGCAATATAAAAGGTACACATCCTCATTACCTAGAAACTCTTATATATCTTCCTCATCTTCAATTCTTGTAACTTCTGCAATCAGTTTACTTTTCCATTTTATTTTTACTCAGCATGAAGCCTTATCGTGCAAAAGCCACCAAGATAAGTCACCTAACACTTAGCACTTCTATTCAAATTTCAAGAAAATGCACGCCGAAAAACCAAGGCATATCCTTTAGGCCATAACCATCGGACAGGCTGCATTTAAAAAAATTTGGTCAATTTGCAGAAACTGGTTCTCTTCTATTGGTTCATGTGAGCTTAAAGTCAAATAGATATAAATACATATATGTACAACTATAAGCATAAACAAAAATCAAATTCACCAGCCAAAAAGCAAAGCCTTTCAGCCAATAAAACATTGAACTCACATACACACATTAGCAAATCTCATTAATGCTAAAAAAAATTGAGTTTTGAAATACGGCCAAATGAATACCTGGGAGCCTTTTCTTGGTTTAAAAGGAGAAGAAAGTGAAGTGACCACACATGAAAATGAAGAGGAACCGACTTGAACGACCATATACACCTCTTTATCTACCTGTTCACGTGTATTATAATCTATATATCCAAATGAGAGTAACCAACACAGAGAGTCTATTACAAACTTAGCTAGTATACGTTGACTGTTTTTAACGCAAACCCATTAGAATTGAAGGGACTTCGAGGATGCCCGTATGAGAAATTTGGCGAAGGGAAGGAGACAATGGTGGGAAATTTGAGGAATTCGGAGACTTTGAGGTATTGGATTCTTGGAAATTCTAATGAAAGAGTGAGCGCAACAAGAGAGACAGAGAGAGAGCGACAGAGCGGCTTGCGTTATTTGTATATTTTTGGGCTTAAAGCAGGCTGAAGTTAGGACAAGACGATTACTGTATCATATTTGGGCCTCTCACTGTTAACCAATGCATTGCGGATTTTTCCTTCGTCCATCTCTTCTCCTCGTTTCTTTTTTATTTACCAAACATGTAACTGTTCGTTTGGTACTTAATTAAGCCATAGCATTAATCATTTCAAAAAATTATATTTGGCTTAATAATTTTATGAAATTACTTAACCCATAGATTAAATCTTAATTAAAACTTACATTTACCACGTCTTTTACTTATCTATATATCTAATGGAATTACTAGTCTTTATATTTATAAAATTATAAATCCTAACACGCCACAACCATATATATGATTTTTTTTATATATATATTTTCCATCATTTTCTAAGATGGCTACTTTTGGATTATAATCCATAATATGACAAAGTATCTATAAATTGGTAATTACGTACCTTTTTCCTTAAAAAAATCAATATGATAATTATGTAAAAACATATATCACATCAATTCATAATCCATATATACTTTGCTATTAAAAATTGTATAAAAAAAAAAAAAAGAACAACACATCAATTCATGTATCATATGGGAATACCCCAAATAATGATGATTCAAATGCACAAAAGAAAACACATATGGAAATATCCAAAATTTTTTAAAAAATAACAATAATCAATAACATAAATTATAAAAAAAAAATTATATGCAAAAAAAAAAATTATTGCAAAAATGGAGATTCAAACTCAAATCCAAAATCAATGTAGAGAAATTTGAGAATAAGTGTTGAGAACTATAAATAATAAAGAGGAATTAAATAATTTTTATATATAGGACAAATGGTATTCAAGTAATTTAATTATTTTACTAATTTATCTTATTACTTAAATAGTAGTACTAAATATGAGATTACAAATTTAGATTAGTTAATATAAGAATTAAAATATTTCTACAAGCAAGGATTAACTTAATTAACCCCATAACTTAACTAAACCTAACATTAACAATAATTCTATAGCTTAAGCAATCCCTCAACCAAAAGGACAGTTAGCTCATTTTCACTGTTATAACCCCACCGAATTAATGTTGTGTTAGTGTTAGTATGTGAATAATATATCACAAAATTAGAATATCATTTATTCTATTTTGGAAGGAAAATTAGGGAAAGTAATTTGCTTTTGTTTTCCAATCTTTTTTCTTCCTTTTTTTTTAAAACGGGAAACCCAATAATGGAAGGAAATTAAACTCTGCCCAACACAAATAAGAAGCAAACTGATTCTGCAAAAGAGTTTTATATTAGCAATTAGCAAAGTAGCATTTCCCTTTTCAGGAGTAGGTACTTCAATTTTACAAGGCAGTCATAAGAAAAGAACCAATTTGCTATACTATTCAATCCAGTTTCTGGTGCGAAGCATTTTATAAAGGATTCAATTCTGTCAAGCACCAGCAACTTCCCAAGTTGAACATACTCAGCATCAATACACAGAGCCAACTATTTTCCCCATTTCCTTTTTTTTTTTCTCTGCATTATCCTCACAAGCTCCAAAATGGAAAACATGCGTCACAGGCACCTGACATGTCCACGAAAAAATAAGCATAAAGATCAATCATGTAAACGTACAGATGCCCATTACTAACTCAATTATAGAGTAGAAACACTTCCACGGCCTTATGGGAAATTATCCTCAAAGAACAAAATACAAAACGCAACAAGATGACTGGAATCTTGCGCAAGAATGCCCTACAAAATTACAGAAATCGTCGTGATCCTTGGCTTGCCTGAAGACATGAAAGAACCCCCAATCTAAAATGGGTTGAAAAAAATATCAACCTTCTGAAACTTTTTCCAAAAAACCGAACAGCAACGCATTGCCCAGCCTAAAAGTAACTATATCAGATTAGCCCTCTTTAAAAATCTAATTGCTCCACAATAATAGGGCCATATAGATTCAACAAAATCAAGGTACTTATCCGTGAACCACTCTTCAAATTCCTTCTTCTTTTTCTTTGATAACTCTTTGTAGTCCAAGTTCTTAATAGTCATCACCGGCTGAAATACTCGAGCTCTTACATCTTCTTTAAGCTTCCCCTGTGCAATATAGCTAGAGGCCACCATATAGTAAGTAGGTAAGTTCCTTATTAGTTTCACTGTCCGCCTAAAGCTGAAGACGTATAGTGCCCACAACAACCGAAGCATTTTAATATAGACCCCAACAACGAGAGGCCCCAAAATCCACAAAGGAGTCAACTCCCTTGACACTTCAACACCATAAATCATGTTGATTGCCAGGTATAAAGGAACACTGCAGATTTAGCAAAACCATTAGAAGCAGTTAAAATTTTAATGAAATGGGACAATATAAGTTCGCAATAGATGTCAACTAAATTATTTTAAACTATAAGTGAAATGGAGGAACAAACACCCATTTTATTTATACTAAATATCTTGCACGCAGAAGTGCAGACAGTGGTGCTCAGTTGATTAAAAATTCAATGCAAATTCTGCAAGTTACCAACTTAAAACTAAGTATCTACTAAATATTTAACTTCTTGACCTACTAGCTTTTTTGAAGCCATATTCCCCTTCAGCAGTCTAAGTACTGAATTAAATCAATTTATCACTTTAATTTATTGCAACAAAATGCCAAACACCATTATTTAATAGGTCAATGAGATTGAACAATGAGTCATGATGTGCTGACACAGATTTTCCCTTGACCTTCTATTTAAAACCTTGCAACACGCACACACACAGAAGCTTGGAAGAAATTATTGTACTTACAAAATCAGTAAGGGTATCTTTATTGTTGCATCCAGTCGCAGAAAGTGACACCAAACAGCCTTTAAAATCTCATCTCTTTCCTTGGCTTGGATACTACTCTGACTTTGTTGCAATTCTTCACTTAAAGGCAGTTCTTCTCGCAAAATTCCATCTCCAATTTGTCTAGGTGATGGCGTGCTCAATATGCTCAACCATTTCTTGAATAATCTGTTTATAGCAGGTGAACCTACAATTCTCTCAGCTGTTGGTGATTCCAATATGGTCTTTCCACTGTCTTTTGGTATGTAAACCTTAACAGAGTTCTTGGAAACTTTGGATCCATTTGCTCTGTTTCCGGATTCATCATTTTGTGCACTACCTTTAAAGGCTGAAATTTTCAAGAGTTTCACTTTGGGTCCATGCATGCAAGCCCCTAAACTGTAAAACTAATTTAAATCAGTTTCAATGTATAACATCAATTAGGTAATCAGATAAAAAAGGAAATGTGAATTCAGAGGACATGCATATATCAGTAAGCAGAGCTTCACAATAAAGAAGCATTTAAGAAAATAAATATATCATAATTCAAAAAAACTCTTTGACATCATGTAAAATAAATAATATGCCAACCGGATGTATACTGAATCATTTGAAATTTGAAACCATTCTTCTCCAGGATGCAATCATCAGAGTGACTATAATATCCTTAACCTAAGCCATTTGAATAGCCAAACAAAAAACTGAATCATTTAACAAACATTTCTCACCTTAAATGAAGATTACGCTTTACAGGAAAACGCCTATCCATTTTTCCAAACATGTGCAATGTTGATACATATGGCTTCAATTTGAATCCTTTGGTCCATGATAATGGCCTAACTGGAAAGGTGGCATAAGAACCCTGAATAATAGACAAAACAAGTATCTCCGAAATTTAGATACTTCAAATCTAAATCTATAACTTGAGCATTTACTAAATAACAATATATTGAAATGATGAACACAGGAATTTGCAAAACATTGTGTACATAACCTCCTTTGCTTTAACTAAATTTGTGTAGGTGTCCGCACAAAACAGAAATTTAGAAAATCTGATGTTTTTTGAATGGTAAACCTACAATTCCTGTCTGATCATGAATAGATGGTAAACAAGACTAACTGATATATTCTCACATGTATTCCTGACGTTGGAACATTTGGACTACAAGAGGAATTGATCACAAGCAAAAAATAAAAGAATTAATTGCATATATTCCTTCATTAGACTTGCCTAAAGTACAAGATTCACTGAACTTCAACTAAAACAACTTATATCCTAGTCATGCATCAAGTATCAATTTTCAACAAATTCCAGGACTTGGCATGAAAATAGAAAATTATGCATGTTAACAAATCAACTTTGCCACCAAAAAAATAATTTACCAGAGTAATATATAAGAAATTTTGCAAATGAATACTCTCTTAAAATAGAAAGGTTAACTTCTCAGTGATTGATCATTGATTCAACTTCCATAAACCCAACATGGATACATATTAAAGTTCTCACACAAAATAACTCAAAAAGTCAATGAATAATAAAAAAACAGATGACATTAAACACAATTAGACCTTTAATTGCCACTTTGCAAACTCAAGTTATGCATCACATTTTATGACCAAAATGTTGCTTCATTGGCAGAATCAATTTCATTGACATGGTTGATAGTGGACAATTTTTTTTGTAAAGGGATTAGAGCTGAAAGCATCGAGGATAATTTGTCTACAAAATTATCATATTAAGGCCTAATTTCGAAAAAATTAGCAGTTCCTCCATTACAAAGACGCATGATAAATTGTCAGTTAACAGTTCTTGATATGACCTGCATTTGATGAGTTACCAACGCCATCTTCCCCATTTTAAGCACACATTCATCCACTCCACAGCACCTAATCCAAAAAAAAAAAAAAAGGACCCATTAGAAAGAAGCACATGAGAGCAAGAAGGATAAACAAGTGATTTTGACCCAAAAATAAATAAATAAATGTTGAACAAAGTTCATAAGGAAGCTTTTTCTTCTTTTCATTGTGCATATGAGAACTTTAAATTTCAAGCTCAATCTAACAATATCTAAGTTGACCTACAATAAGGGTGAATTATAAATTCTGCCTTGGTATCGGCAGAATTAAATTGAACGTCTCGTTTCATCCAAAAAAACACCATTCAAATCCATTTAAGTCAATTTTATCTTTCAGGCTAGGGCCTAAAGATTTTAGTTTCATCCTCGTTACCTTTCCCAAACATTTTTCAAAAAGAAGAAATAACCTAATTGCATATACCCAAAGAGCAAAAACCCTAACAGAAAGCAACCACTAGTAAAAGGGTAAAAAAAATTAAAGCTTTAATTCAAGAATTGGAGCAGAGCTAATAAGTAACCAGAAGAAAAACAGGAAAAAAAAAAACTAACCTGTCGAGTTCAATTCATGAGCTATCCAAAGCTTAATCCTTCGTGTGCAAGTGATAGCTGATAATGCCAAAAAACAGGGGAAAAAAATAAGAACTTTTTCTTGCTGTTATCTTCAAATTGATTTCTGATAGAAAGAGAGAGAAAGAAAACTGTCTGGTTGGTCAATTAATGATTTGGGGTTTTCTACAAACCCTTCTTTTCGCTTTTAACAGTGGATGACCATTTCGCAACAAAAGAATTCAAGGCCAAGGTAAAAGAAAGCCTTTCTGGTATTCCGCTCCCTTCTATTTTCCGGTTAAAAAATAAAATGTAATTAAAAATATAATATATAAGTGAATGGTTGGTGCCGCCTTTAGTAACACCAATAATAGGCCTACGTGCACAACAATTGTTTTGAGCAATCTATATCCTATCCTATTAAAAAAATATGTATATTTTTACTTTTTTTTCTTTTACATCTTTACTCTTTTTTTTTCTTTTTTTCTTTTACATTTTTTTTCTTTTTATTTTTTTAATTTTAATTTTTTCTTTTTTACCTAATATTTTATATTAGTATTTTTTATATTTTAACTTTACATATAAAAAATGTATAAATGACATTTAAAAAATGTAGTTTTTGAAATAAATTATTTTTTGGGTAAAAATATCAAATTGGATACTATATGAGATAATTTTATATTTATTCATTTATTATTATTATTATTATTATTATTATTATTATTATTATTATTATTATTATTATTATTTGTCTATGGTATCATTACATATTTAGGTAAATTTCATAAATTATCCCTCAACTTAATACTAATTTATAGAAATATCCTTCAATTTTAATTTGTAACACTAATATTTTTAATTTTAATTCATGTAACAAAAAAAATTTTCTTATTTGTTTTTATAAATTTACAGTTTATTCATAATGACTAAATATATCGCTGCTTATATAAAATATACTAAATTACTTAATTTCACATCTTCACCTATATGGAATACACATTTTTTTCTCGAAAATGTGTTTAAATAGATTTTTTTGTGTGCTTATGTAATTATGCTTAGATTAATTTTTTTAAATTCATTATATTATGTGATTATCATAGTATCGTCTTATCAAAATCACTAAAACACACAAAAAGTGAAAAGAATACAATCAATATGTTTATTTATTTGTTTTTTTTCTTTTATCATTTGATTCATTTTAGCTAATGGAAAAGAGAGAAAACTAAAGGTCTAATGAGTTTGCTACTATATTCTAGATTTTTCACAATTGATTTTCTCTTATTTTTTCTATGTTTCTTGCATTCAACTATGATATTTGGATTTTGATATATATGCAAAGGTTATTATCTTTAATACTAATTTTTGGGATAGAAAGTGAAGTATTTGATTGTGAACCCAACTATTAAAGAAATTGAATTTGGTTTTAAAAAATGATGGAAAAAAAATTAGTGGGACCCATTTTAGTGATGTAGAAATGTCAAGTGGATTTTCTTTACTGATATAAAAATATTACATCATCATTTTCACTAGCATAGTTAACAAGAATGAACAAAGATCAAAGTAAAAAGGGTTTTTTTGGTTATAAATTAAAATTTAGGTATTAAATTATTAGGCGTTAGAAAGTTAAAATATTATCGGTATAATTTATTCTCAATTTACTCATCATTTACTACAATTTAATATTTATCCTTTTATGTACAACAAATATTTTATCGATATCGAAATGATGATTTTGAGATACATTTTTTTTGTAATTAATAAGTATTAAAGAAATAATGCAATCCAAAACAAGCAAACAAAAAAAGTCATATTAGTTATTGATAGATGAGAATAAAAACTAAAAATTAAACTGTTAAATCAAATAATTGTTTGAAAAATGAATTATCAACAATTATAAATTTAATAGAATATATCAAAAATAATTATTCAAAATAAAAAAAAACTATCAACAATCAACTACTTTTGAATGTGGGAATCAAATTCAAATTGGGTTTTGACAATATTGCTTTCAACATTAGGATTCAACCTTGGATCAAATGCGGTTTTTGAACTTTTAAGTACACCCCTTTGCTCTTCCATTTTATGAGTTTGTGTCCAAATTTATTTGCTGCATACCAGAAAAAAAGAAAGGCCATGAATTGAAGCCTGCTAATTAATAGTTAATAAATGTGTTAATTGAATGAAATTTGCTCAATCAAATAATAATCAACAATCACACATAAAAATAACTTTTTGGTTTTGGTTTATCATGCATACACACTAATTTCAATTCTTACATCATAAAATTAGATTTATTTTACACTATATATCCAAATATAAGAGTACATTTATTTTTCAAAATAACAAAAATATTTATTATTTAAATAAATAATGCATGATAATGATTCGATCCTTCCATGATATAATTTGCGCATTAATTTGAGTCATATAAAAACAACTAACTGTATAATAGTTGTGTTTTTTAGCCTTCACTGCTCTTCCATCAACATGCTATTAGTTGGTATCTCTATATTTTATAACTTTATATTAATGTCTATAGAATAAAATCCTTTATTGGCAATGGGATGAGTTCGAGACATAATTTTTCGTCTCCAAAACATTGCCTTGTTCTTCGCTAAAAAAAAATTTTGATTCTGATTCTACACCACACATGGATAAAAATTCAACTAGATTCCCGATTTTTATTAAAATTTTTATTTTATTTTAATATTAAAATATTTTTTATTTTAATTAATTAGTTAATTATATAATTGTTTAAATAAAAAAATATTTTTTACTTTAAATGAGTGTTATATTTTATTTTATTATTTTTAAAAATATTAGTTATGTTAAAATATAAATAATTATATATATGTATATATATAATATTTGGATTGAGGATCGGAATAGGGATATATGCCTCATCCTAGACAAAAAAAAAATTGGAATTGGGATATGGGATAAAAAAAAACCATAAAAACTACTCTTTTCAGAGCGAAATCAAGACAGGACACCTCAAAAGTGGTTTAACTGTCATCTCTACTCTGCATCTGGCATCTACCGCCTCATTTTCCTTCCATTTCCTTGTTCCAGTTTCCACTCCCTAAAAATATATATTTTTTATATAGGTCCGGTCTGCACTTTTTGAGATGTCACCTGCAAAATCTCCAGGCTCAAAGGGTATGCCTACAATTTTCTTTCAAACTTATTGGTCTATTATTGATGATGATTTGTGCAATGCTTGTTTGGAATTTCTTAATAAGGATGGTAATCTTGACAATTGGAATAATTTTGTGATTACGTTAATCCCTAAAGTATATAATCCAGCTAGAGTAAGTCAATATAGACCTTTTAGTTTGTGTAATGTAGTAGAAAAAATTGTGGGTAAGATCTTAGCTAACCGATGCAAGTCCTGACTAAGTGAGGTTGTGAGTGAAAACCAAAGTGCTTTTGTTCCAGATAGACAAATCTCAGATAATGCCATTTTAGGGTTTGAGTGTATTCATTGGCTCGAAAATAGGAAAAAAGGCCACTTAGGCTTTTTAGCTCTCAAACTGGATATGAGCAAAGCGTATGATAGAGTGGAATGACGATTTCTAGATGGGGCTATGTTTAAACTTGGTTTTGGGGTCAAATGGATTAGAATTGTGATATGGTACCTATCAATAGTCTCTTATTCATTTTTGGTTAATAGGCATATCTCTGGTTTGGTATTACCCAAGTGATGACTCAGGCAGGGTGACTCATTGTCTCCATACTTATACCTTATTTGTGTTGAGGGTTTGAGTTCTCTCTTTTCATTTTCAGCTAGTAATGGTTAGTTACGTGGGATTTCCATTGCAAAAGGTGCTCCTCAAATCTATCATTTATTTTTTGCTGATGATAGTTTGATATTTGCAAAGGCAACTGTTGAATACTGTTATTAGCTGAAGCATCTGCTTAACCTATATGAAAAGGCATCAAGTTAGGTAATTAACTTTTAGAAATCAGCTATATCCTTTAGTCCAAATACTAAAGTTGATATTTACCCCAGTTTAAAGTTATTTTTAATGTTATTGTGGTTACTTTCAATGAATCAAATCTCGGTCTTCCTTCTACTGTGGGTAAGAAAAAAAAGGACTAATTTGGTTTTATAAGAGATAGGATAGCTAGGCGTCTGTCCAATTAGAAGAGCAAATTCTTCGCATGGGATGGTAAGGAAGTTATGTTAAAAGTAATAATTCAAGCTATCCCTTCTTATTTGACGTCTCTTTTTAAATTGCCTGAAGGAATTTATGATGATCTTGAACGTTTGTGTGCTAGATTATGGTGGGGTGGCACTAAGGATAAAAGTAAACTGCATTGGAAATCCTGGAATTTTCTTCGCTTGCCTAAAGAAGAAAGGGGGATAAGGTTCAGGAAAATTTCAGACTTTAATCATGCCCTTCTAGCTAAAAAAGCTTGGAGAATTATTAAAAACCCTAACTTTCTACTCGCAAGAGTTATATTTGCAAGGTATGTTAAAGATGGAAATTTCGTAGATACAAGGGCATGGCCAAACTGTTCTTATTTGTAGAGAAGTATAGTCTGAGGTATGAAGCTTTTTAAGAAATGTATAGGGTGGAATGTTGGTTCTCGCTCACATATTAGGATTTTTTAGGATTATTGGATCCCTAATTCTTCTACAAACAACATTATCAATTATTGGGGTTTCAATTCTGAGTTAGTTCCATTATATATACAGATGGCTCTTGGAACATCTTACTCATTCAAAGCTTGTTTGATCTTGTTACTTGTAGCGTTTCCTTACCCTATAGTCGTTAATAGTGTATAGAAGTGCTACTAAGCTCATTATTGTAAAAATCAATGCTCAAATTATTGTATTATTTTATTTTAAATTCGAGTTTGTTATTAGTGGAATATTTCTTACTATATATATATATATAATTTTTTTCAATATATCGTTTAAATATGTAATTAGTAATATAAATATTTTAATTTAAAAGTATTCATTCATTAGACTAATAATATTCAAAATTACATTTATAAATAATAACAAATATATTAATTACAAAATTCCTTTTTTTATAAATCCTACATGCCACAAATTTACTTCAAAAAAAATTTTAAAATTTAATTATATAATACAATACCAAAATATACAAAAATAAAATAAACTGCTACAATTTGATCATGGAGTTCTCATTTTTTCGGTCGTTCTAATGCAACAACTACTTCTACTAATCTGCGCGTGAAACACACGCGCTAAGCTACTAGCTTAGTTATATATTTGACAACTATCCAATAATTATATAAATATTTCTAAAATAAAATTTTAGAAACTATAATTAATTTTCTAAGCATGTCAAAACATTCAAACAAACATCAAAACTATTTACATCATGCAAAAATATAAAATTTATCAATTATAACATTTCATTCATTAAGTATGCTTGAAATTCTTTAACAATATAAGACATACAATTTATAATATCATTTTAAAAATTTACATTTTGTTATCTATTTATTTGATGACCCACGACATTTTAGATCGAAAATAAATACTGAATATAGGGTTTCTACTTTTCGAGAGTATACTTGGTGCCTACTTAATTATTTTACAATTCGGTATTTAACGTCTATATTTTCAATAATAACTCAACACTTTTTTTGTGTTTATGTAATTTTAAACTCAACACTATTTCTTAGTGTCTATGTAAATTAAATCTCAACATTATTTTCTAGTACCTACATTTCTGCCATTTTATTGGCATGTCAACTTATCTTAAGTTCTAGTTTTCGATTAGATGTTATAGGGTTTAATCACGATTGTTACTTTTATTATTATTTACTTTAATTATGTATGTAATACTAATAATATTTCACATAAATGCAATATTTTTTATTAAATATATTACAACATCATACCCACTCATTAAATCAGTATAAATATCATAAAAGTCAAATAATATATTTTTCTATCATAAAATTCAACTACATACTTATATATACAAGTTGTCATATTCTGAGAAGAATTTATGTCTTATATTGTCCTGTATTTTTTTATCTATTTTTAAATAAAATTTGGACAAATGATTAACTAACAAAATATAGATAAATGTCTTACATTTAATTACCAACTGAAATTACATCAAGCTGAATTTTTTAGCAAAAGTTATAAATTTTTTACTCAGTTATGTTTATTCCATTTTGTCCAATATTTTACTAAATAGATTTCCAATTTGAATTTTGAGTTCATTTTACACATAAATGAAGGTATATCCAAGTCTAATAGTCTAAATAAAAGTTGAAGTTATATGTCTTAACTTTCCAACTCCATAAAAAACACTCAAAAAATATTTCCAGAACTCAAATTATGTCCAGAAAAGTAGACATTGTTCATAAGATAAATTTCCAGCACTTTAATAAATCCTAGAATTTTCATCTTTATGCATCAACATATATTCTAATTTTTATTTTTATACTCATGGAATCATTTAATCACTCAATCAAAATATCAATAATTACATACACAATTATATATAATATCACAAAATCAAAAATCAACATTTTTTCATATTGAATTTTTTTCAAATGTACATATCTCAAAAAGTCTACTTCTCTTCACTCATCTTCCTCCTAATTAGTTTTCTCCTTACTCTTACTTGCTCTTTAATTATGGCTCAAATATTGTTCACCACCTTGGTCTAACAACAAATTTTGCACTAATCAAACACTAAATACACTAATCATACACTAATCAACCCCTAATCACTATTAACATACTAATAACCCTAAATTTCAAAATTTAATGGTAATTAATCTCAAAATCAAAAAATAGGAGAAGAAAAGTGGGAAGATGAAAAATCTAACCTCGCCTTTGTGGATCTTCAAAATAACCAAAATCTTTATTCTCTTTTTCTCTTTTTTTCTTCCTTCCTCCTCATTTGTTTTACTCACTTTGCTACACTTTCTTTGCCATCGAAGGTGAAGATCTTCTTTTGGAGGGTGTTGCATGATATTATTCGAACAATAGTTAATTTATTGGCACATCATATTCTTGTTCAGTCCTTAACCTGTCAAGCTTGTGAATTAGCTATAGAGACCACTTTTTATTGCTTGTGGTTATGTTCTTCATGTGATATATTTTGGGAGACGGCTATTTTTCAGACTTTTTAAACTAACTAGAATTTGTGTAATTTTTGGGATCTTTTGTAAGGTATAACGGTTTTAAGAGGAAAGAATGGTGTAGATAATTTTATTACTTTATGTTGGTCTAATTGGAATGCTAGGAATGTTGTTTTACATGGAGAAAAATCTCAGTGACTTTGTGTTCCAAATTAACTGGACTCGGAACTACCTTATGCAATATAAAAAGTCGTTTTGTTCAACATTAGGCAAAGTTCCAAATGAAAAAGAAAATCGACGACATCATCCTAAAAAAATGTGCTTTCAAGATTTTTATTGATGCCTCCTCACTTTTGACCGGATTTGAGAACGCTGGTATGGTAATGCTAATCGATGATAATCTATTCCTCGGAACAAGAGTTCCTTTCAGACAGTTTTTTTTAGCACAATATGTGGAATTGTTGGCCGTAGAAGAAGGCTTGAAAATGGCAGCGAAATTGAAGCTTAGAGACTGCTGCACCTTTTCTGATTGTGTTACTGTTGTTAATTTATTTACCGAGTGTGCTTTTTTTTCTCCTCTCCTAGGAACTGTTATTAAAAATGGTTAATTTTTGATAGACAGATTTAGCTCGAATGTTTTCTTTTTTAGTGTTAGACGTACAGCTCATAGTATTGCTGCTAAGACTCAATCAGTTAATGAGCCATTTACTTAGCTAATTGCTGCCTGTGGCCGGATATTGTCATGGCACTCAATGTTTCTTGACTTTAGATTTATACAATGCCCGATAATTTTTTTTTAAAAAAAAAGATAGAAGTTTGGTCGTTTTCCTAATGATTTTTATCGTGTGAGCTAAAAAGATAAAACAAGGACGGACTAAGGACTTAATCATTAAGGAACAGCGCCAATGGAGGAACTGTTGGACCGTAACTCTGGCCGTGACTGAGAAGAAATCCAAGCCAACCATCTCGATAACCCCTGCCCCTGCCTGTTATACTCGACGGTGACGGAATTGTTATTACTCTCTCTGCTCGAAAACCTGCTTAATCACGTGATTTCCGACACGTTTCTCGAATTTATTACGCTTCTGCCGTCACTCCTTTCCCCGCCTTCAATGCAGCCTTCTGCACCCCCGCCTCCTCCATCTCCTCCATCTCCACCGTCTCCAACTCTCTGTCGCCTTCCAACTGACGGCCGAGATCCTATGTCACTTGTAATCATTTCTGACCGTAGATAGAGTAGATCTGATGGATGCACGTCACTCCACCTATACTGGTGGAACCCACTCCCTGAAACAATGATCCGGTGATCGAATCTTGTCTTATCCGAACCTGCCATTGCTGCTGATCTTCTTGACCCACGAAGATCACTATCACCATCACCATCACCATCACCGTTGCTTAACAGAAGAAGCCCGTCTTTTCTTTGATGGGAGGGGTAATGGTCGAAGCATCCTCCAATAACGGACTCGTTATTCTTTCTTCTAAATCCAAAACTATCCAAAGACCTCCTTGCAAACGCCGCCACACCATGAGCGAAAGACCGAGACGGAACCCGCTCCCACCCGCCTGTAGGCCTCTGCACAACAATTTTTGATAAAGAAGCAGTTGCTTTCTCTCCAGCGGAAGAATGTCTGCCGGAAATTCGCCGATATCTATCCGACTCGGTGGTTTCTGTATCAATCTGGGTATCGGTCTCGACTCTTGCGGTCTTCACGTCGAACGCCAGAGGATCTTCTGGTGGCGTCGATGGCGTTACGTGATTGCCGTGGAGGAGATTGGTGGTGGCGGAGTGGTGGTCAATCAAGAGAATATCCTCCGGGTCGACACGGTTGCGGCAGAGAGGGCAGGTAGAATGGGCGTCGAGCCATGTATCGACGCATTCAACATGAAAAGCGTGTTTGCATTTAGGAAGTAATTTAAGAACCTCCGGCGAATTAAAGCTGGTAAGGCAAACTGCGCATTCAAGCCCATCCTTGTGGCCTCGAAGTAAGCTGAATCGAAATATAGGCAGTGACTCTATGATGATCCGATCAATCCCTGAGCTTTTTCTCCATGTGGATGTCTCCAGTCCTCTCGCCGGGGGATCGCCACGCTTACAGTGTTTGACGTAAAGAAGCAGAAGCAAGATAATAGAAAACGCGGTGGTCAAAACGCCGACAATGACCGCAATGCTGGGCTTGAAGGGAGATGCGGCATTAATAAAACCTGGCAATGGCGGGGGTGGGGTTGGGGGCTGAGGTGGTGGTGCAGAAAATTTTGAAGCGATCATTTGGAAATCATCTGGAGGAGGAGTTTTTCTGGAATCAACATCCGCAAATGAAGGTAGAAAAAGACGAGAAACCTGAAAAGGAAGGAGGAGGAGCAGGAGGAAGCCTTATCGTTAAGGTTGAGAATGAGCATGCTATGCGTACTGTGATGTTCGAGCTTTCGAGGAAAAAGTTATGAAATTTCTGGAAATGTTTTTTTTTTTTGAAAAAGAAAAAAGATTTAGGCTTTTAGAAATATATTATTTTATGGGATGGACTGACAGGCAAAGGACACAGAGAAAGGATAAAAAGACAAAAAGCCTTCATAAATGAAATTACTATATTATATTTTAATAAGTAATATTTGGCCAATGATAGAATTAATTAATTAATAAGGAAAATATGATGGGGGAAGGAAGAAAAGTGGAGAGAGAGTAGAGAGGGGTGAATGAAAGAAGCGAATAAGTTGCAAACTAAAGACTAAAGACACGAGCCAAACACGTGACGCATGTTTGGGGATGCACAAAACAACAAACCAAACCAAAGTAACACAGGGGATTGGTCCCTCACTTGCCACCAGAATCTCTTCTGTTTTCATTCCCTTTCTTTACTAAATGATGTCTACTTACTGCTCGGCGGTTCGCTCACGCTCACGCTCACATGAAGGATGTTGTATAATGGATAATATACAACTGAAAACCAAATGAGACTTTGAATGTTCGTGATATGAAAGAATGAATGATTCTTAGGGACCAATACCATCGTCGTCATCATCATAAAGCTTCCTTGCAATATGTATAGCTACTCGAGTTTCTTGATTGTTACAAGCTCAATCAAATTTTTTTCTTTTTTTTTGTTAATTTTGCTACACATCTGATAAGATCAGTCATGGCTGTCATCTCATAACGACTCGCATATCTTTTTCAACCTTTGCAAGTTTCTGCTTTGAGATCAATTTTTAATGCATTTTGTATTTTTCTGGACAATCTAAAATCTATGTATTATTTTAGAATGAACATACAATTTGGTCCCGCAGCAGCTTTCATTTGAAGAATTTGAGAGGTCTCAATTTCGAGCATCTTCGACTAAATGTATAATTCTACCCGTGATATCACTGACTTGTAATCTTCCACTTAATGTATTGTGTTAAAAAAAAAACAATTACAAAAAGGCTTGTTTAGAGACAAACCGACCTCTTTCGTTGATTGACTTCATTCATTCTATTCCGTTTTAAGAAAGCTAGTAATAAATAGTAGGCTAAATGGGCTGGAACCATGACCCAAATTTTAGTGCTTGGGGGCAAGTTTGATAGTTACGTATCAGACAACTGGCTATTATGACTGGAGAGAAGGAAAAATGAGAGGATGAGAGTAGACTCGAGAGGGATTGGAAAGAAGCACAGTTAATAGAGAAATCAATCCCAATTGGATCCATAGAAAAATCTTGTAAATCAGACTTTGATTATTGATTAGAAAAACATTGTAAATCAGAATTTGATTATTCATAACCAAAGAAGATTAATGTCTTAAAAACTAAGAAGCTTAATGCTTAGCATACCATGTATGCAACCTTCGTCCATGTTTGCAGAAACAGCATTTCCCTCTCTATAACTGAATGGTATTTTCGGCATTTCGAATCCATAGCTCACAAAAATTTAATTTTAATAAGTTTGTTATATGTGTGACCTCTAATCATTTTCTCCGACGGCACAAATCAAGGAAATCAGAAAAATTAAATCGCAAGCTCAACTCTTATAATTTTGTCAATGTCAGTTAGCCAATTCATGGTTTGCTGTCAATACGCTCTCAGACTAAAAGAAACTCTGCAATCCTAATGTAAAATGAAACAAAACTAACATTTTATTATGCAATCCTACAATCCTCAAACTATTAGGTAGATTACCATAATCTCCCAGCAAAGAAACTCAATTCTCACTAAATGTATGAAGACATTTAGGACAATGATAGAAGGTTGTCTGCCCCTCATCTGCCGATCTCATCTGTGCAGACAAGAGATAAAAGTGCACATTAGATGCAAAATTTCAAAAATTGATGACAGTAATTAAGCATGGAAATGAATATGGAATAGTAGAATACTTGTCTGGTAGAAAATTTAAGCTTCGTGTTGCTGCATTTTTCACACTTTTTATTTATCTGTCAAGGTAGAATTGACATTCAAAGAATTAGCAGCAGATTTGCATTTAAAAAACCACGCCTTTTATTGCCAAGAACAATGATGTGAGTTGGTTACCTCCATGTCTTTCACCTCAATTTTTTCTTCAAAATTTGTGATACCGAGATCCCTTCTCATATCCTAATACAATATTGGATATGTACAAGGCAAAAAGATATGACTTGAACGTAACCAATGAAAATAATCAAGATACTTGTACAAATGAATATAATGCACATTAATATAGCGATAATAGAACTGAAAAGGTTGCAACAACTATCTAGTAATTTCAATTAGAAGTGTTTGAGAAAAAATAGAAGATTAATTACCAAAGAGAAATAATTCTATATCCAGACTAAAAGCAGACTGCCATATCCTGATACAGATACCACCTCAAACATAACAACTTAAAATATGCATGTATAGTTTGAGATAACATTGGATAAAAACATAACAATCCATCTACACATAACAATTCACGCTTATGAGCACTTGGATTTCCTTTTTAACATCTACATAAGCTATCGGCAATGAAGACTAAGACAATGGACTTGCAAATACGTTATCCAAAGTGACTGCCATCTAAATAATGGATTATTAGTGGCAGACTAAATATTTTCATTCGATCAAATACAAGCTGCATACTGAAAACATAAACAAAAACTATGGCATGATGTTTAGGCGCAGTGGTAAACTGCAGACTGGAGTCTGAGGTTATAAAAATTTAACTGAAGCCTTCACCCAATTCCCTAATTGCCCCATGGGAAGAAGAATGAGTTTGTAAAAATTGACCTTGCATAACCCCCAAAAACCATACCAGATTTTCATGTTATGCTACTGCTTTTTGATCATTATCAACCAGCATACTCCACCATATTACTGTCGGGTACATTTCCAGTCCTACCTCCTAAGCATACTTATTTACTTTGGAAAAAACATGGAGGACATAGATAGAGAGATCGCTGGTATTTGATATTCTATTAACCTTGTAGCATTTGTCTCTTACCCGATCTGACTACATTTTTAAAGAAAACATATGGAAGACCATGTCAATATGGAAAAAGAAGAAAGGAAAAAAGACTCCATATGAGCATTATCGTCAAATAGACTTCAGTTTGAGACAAAAGCTCGCTCCTTCTGAATAAATGAGAAAGCCGTAAACATTTTAGGTGGATTCCCCAACCCACAGAAGGATTTCCACTGGGACCACTATCAACTTCCTTCGTAGTTGACTCCTCAAGCAGGAAGACTAAAGCTATTAAATAAACGAGTTTAGCTCCCCAATTTTTATATTTCCTGTGAAGATACTCTACAGATTGAAAATCTTTGAAGTCCTATGTATATATTTTACTTTACATTTAGCCACATACTGCTTCAAAACATGTATTAATAACATCAATCATGTGAGTCTGTTATAGGCCTACCTCAGCAGTGACTTTATAAGTTATTTCCTTTCCCAATACCTCTGAAACAATAAATAAGAAACGTTACAAGTCAAAAACTGTGCAGGCAAAAAGGAACAAATTAGACCATGATTCCTTTCAACATATAATATCGTAAATAAAACAAAAATCGAAGCATGAATTGAAAGGAACGAATAAAACATACAAGAAACTGATTGCTAACAGTGAAGATGAAGTGCAACCAATGAGAATTGGGTGCACGCATAGAAATTCACTAGCCATACCTTTCGCGTCTTTCTTAAATTTGCACAAAGGACATTCAACATACTCCGGTGTATTATAAGACAGCATAGTTCCGCAATAATCACAGAACATAAAACTGGCTGCTTGAGAAAGTGACATGGCGAATGTCTGAAACAAAAACAAAAGCATTAGCACCTATGATTACGAAACTTTAGACAGATTTTATTTATTTATTTATTTTTGAAAAAACAAATGAATCAGTAAATCAATTAAAAATTCAAGCTAAGCCCGTAAAACCCTTGCCCTGTGTTCTACTACCAAACCAAGCAAACCAATTCATACGGATCATGAAACACATAATTTGACAAAAAAATTGTCATGACTCCCGTAAATCCCTGGCCTTTCCAACTTCCCCACATTTCAAATACATGTATATCAACTCAAAAGCCACAATGACGAAAATAAATTAAAAATAATAAGAAAGGACCAATTTTACCAAAGAAATGCAGTTTTTCTTGTTTAGAGCAAAAGTGTAAATTGAAGTTGATTTCTTATGAGATTCTTCAATGAAAATACATTAAAAGAGTATGAAGTAATCTTGTGGGTATAATGAATAATATCACAATCGGCTGATTTGCAGCGAGAATGAAGAGCGTTGAACTCGGGTGAGAGTGAGGTGGAGAGAGGGAGATGAGAAGATTAGGATGTGGATTTCGTAGTGGTAGACGGCTGCGAGCGTAGGTTTCCGGCCGTCGGCAGCGAGAAAGAGATTAATGCGAGGGAATCACATAAACAGGTGACACGTACCTTCAATCAATTGTTAAGATGTGGAGGAAGGTTGGAACTAGGGTTTTTCGTGGGTATATATTTCCTATTAGGAAATGGATTCAATAGAGTACGTGACGTCTAATTAGGAATGCACCCTAATGGGCTGCAATCCCTCTTAATTACTAATATTATTTACAGTAAATACCAATCAAAACTATACTTATTTGTCCTGCCCTAAAAAATTATAAATCCAATTTCACAAGTAAAAATTTATGATACTATGTATAGAGTGTACTCAATGTGTCCGAGCCTATTCCACATATATATTAGCAATGATATCTTGAAATGGATGCATGTCATAAAATTTTAAAAAATATTATGTTCTATGGTTTATATATATCCATAATTGTTGTTATAATTAAAATTGAGAAGAATTTTGTATTGATGGATGTTTAGAATTACAGTTATACGTTAAAAAATAGATTTAAAATTTTTTTATTTAATTGATTTATATTTTTAATTTTTTATAAACTATATTTTTAAATCTACTTATGATAAAATCATCAATTAACTGTTTTTTTAAAAACAATTCTTAAATTTCAAAAAAATAAAAATATTTTTTTCAAAAAATATTTTTTTCTGCAATTTCAATACCAAAAGAAATTTTCAAAACTTAAAAATAATTTTTTTTCAAAAAAATATTGTTTTTCCAACCGCAATATCAAATAACGCCGTAGTATTTCATATAAACAGTGTAAACTGAGATCTCCAGCAAAACATAAAAATATGTAATTGTTTCACAAAAATTAAGAATGTTATTTAATAGATATAATTATATGTATAAGATGATTATATTATTCTCTTTTTAAAAAAATTAAAACTAGTAATGAATTATAATTACTTTAATAAAACTCATTTCTCCAAAGATATAGAAAAAGTTAAAAAGAAAAAATTTATTTTTTGTTAGTAATCTAAATTGAGTGTTGGAATAGAACAAATTCTAATTTTTTAAATAACAATTACACTAAAACGGAATGTGCCCTACCAAATATTCAAACTCTTTTTATTTTTTCACTCAAAAGTCAACTTAAAATAACTTAGTATTGTACTCAAATTAGACAATATAAGAAAAAAATTTATATAAACTCAATTTACTATATTATCTGTAAATTAATTTATATCAACTAATGGAAATAAAACAATAAAATACGTGTCATTATATTATTGAATTAGTCAATAAATGATATGACAAATTGAATATATCTAAAAATTTCTTGAGATAAATTATTCAATCTATTTCTTAACTATCTTGAATAATACAACCAAAAAGAGCCATTGAACCCGAATGCATTGCATTAAACACCTCAGACGGTCCATCTCAACCATAATGTTGTCAAACCCTTCATTGCTAGGCTAAATCAAAGCTTCTCTTAAACCAAGCCTCGGCAATTAAGGGAGAGAAAACACTTGTATTAAAGCCCAAAAAATCAAGAGATAAATCCGCCTTCATCATTTCGAATTACAGCGGCATATAAGCTGTGCAATTATCGGCCAAACTGCAGCATCTATGGTGCATTTTAGTTGGCTTCTAGCTGGTTTAGACCACCTCACAGACGTAGGATTGCTGTTGGGAACGAGCCGCGGAGAGAACTCCACAGCTTTAGCCAATTTCCAGTCGTGTCTACAGCTCTAGGCAAACCGGACAATCTGAGAAGGGGACTAATTCCTGCATTTCCATACACAGATTTCCATGGTCCCATAAAGTCCAAGCAATAAAACATGCCAGAATAATTTAATTTTCACTTGTATATAAATTAGAAATCACAAAATGTTAAGTAAAAAATACAAAATACACATCATCATTCATCATATATATAACATAAACGGCTAATCTAATTTTTTTGTTTTCTTCAAATTAGTGTTTTTATTTTTTTTATTTTTTTCTGACACGGGTAATTATTTTTGGGCCCGTTTTAGTCTAATATTACTCGATCGTTTCATGCTCCAGGAACTCTTGATCAATGCTGTGTTGCAAAGGGAATTACGTTTGCTAATTGCAATATTGCATCAACAAAACAATTTCACAAAATTGAAAATTGAGAACAAGCTACTAAATACAGAAGTCTACTCCTATTTCCAAGAAAACAAAGAAACGCCCGCTTGTTCTTTAATAAATAACAATAAGCAGATAGCCATGAAAAGGGAATGAGAGGTAAGTCTGGTGCATTTTGTTTGATGGATTAATTCTCTTCAAACAAATTAACAAAAGTTACAATGAAATTAAAAAAATGGAGCAGAAAGGAAAAAAGGACGACATGCATGTTATGAGAGAGATACTGAAAGCACAAAGCCACCACTATCCATGTTTGCATATCATAAAAACATGAAAATCAAAGGAGAAGGACGAGGAAAAAGAAAAAAGACGAGAGAAAATAAAGGCAGAGATAATGAAGAACCAGAACAACTGCTCCCCATTTCATTCTTTCAGTTGTACCATATTTGGAGCCAAGGAATTAAAGATCACTAAATACACTGCTCAAAAACATATCCAGGGTTGCCACAGCATACACACTGTGACCATTTTTCAACCTTTCACATCAGATCAGATACATTTGCAAAATTATGAAAAGAAATCAACCAGGTCAAGTGAGTCCCATCATCCCAATATTTCCTTTGCGGCCTTGTCACCATCGGTAAACTCCAAGCCCTGCTCAATGCACATTCTATCAGTTGACAGTGATTCAAATATATACACAATTGAAATGACATCCTTGAACAGAATACCTGAAAGTATAAGAGATCGAGCCACAATTTTTATGAAGGCTATTTTTTGAAACTTATAAAATAAACCCCATCTCTGAGTTTCACCCTACTCATAACCAGCATCTACTTGAACACTGCCAGTTTGCCGTCTATAAAAGTTACCCCCACCACGCCGTCAGTGACTCTGGCCCCTCTCTCTATATCTAGAGTGGGAATTATAAGGACGCTCTTTTGGAGGTTCAAAGTTGTTTGTTTTATTATTGTTCTGGGGCCCCACTGGCTGGTATTCGTAATGTGAATTCTGTCTCTGCCTTTCCCGGATTGCAGGTAGATTATGCTGCTTGTTATCTTTCCCAGATCCACTCCATTCTCCACGAGATTCATGTTCTCTTCCATATCGGCTATTTGCACTTCCATTTTTGCAGAGCGCTGCAGACTTGCGTTGGTCATGTTGAACATCCATAGTAGAGTGAGATGATAACTCAATGGGGCTATCACTCTGTCCTCTCTGTCCAGCCGTCTTCCTCTCTCTCTTAGGCTCTTGATGCCACCCAACATCTGAAGCTTCTTCAAATATGCTCTTTTCAGAGAGGGATTGACCATGGTGAACATTCAAGAACGACTCCTTATTTACCCTACCACTTTCAACAACATTCACACTACTGTTAGGCCGGCTTCCTCGTTGACTAGCAGTTGGTAATGCCCGAGATTTAGGCTGCCAATGAGAAGTTGATCGTTCCCCAACAATATGATTTTCTTTTGCAGCTACAGATGAATCTAATTGATGCACCTCAGGAGTAGATTGCATATAGATTTTTCCGGAGTCCACACTAACAGTTTGCTTCTCATCAGAATTATGATTGGCTCCCATGCCCTTTTGACCCTTGTGTGGATGCCGCTTCCCTCTGGCACTCACATCTTGACCTTTTAAAACAGGAACAATCACAGCTGTATTAGGATTCTCAGGCATGTTCCAACTATCAGAAGCATTCCATTCACCAGAATGCCTTGGTTTTTCTCTCATGGATGTTTCATCAGTTTTCTGGTGTTGATGATCCTCAATTGATCTTTGGGAATTCCTGCCTGTATTTGTAGTTGACTCAGTAGTACCACGTTGTCGCCATGATCCATGCACTTTTCCAGGCTTGTTATGCCTAAAATCCCCATTCCTGGACTCCATGGTGGAACCTACCTTCCCAGCAGCTGTGGTGGAAGTTTGGGAACTTTCAGCGCCCAAAGAACTAGATTCGGACATTTCAATGAACTCATCTGAAGTGACCTGATTGCATGAGGGTACAATTGCTTGATGACTACTACTGTGCTGAGACAGTTCTTTGGCTACAGGCTTTGGGACGTACCTCTCCATTTCTGCCCTCTTATTTCTTGGATTATTCTGTACCAGCTGATCACTCTTTGTGGATGAAACTACAGCCTCAACTGAAACATTCTGGTTGGCTTCATCAGAAACTTCAATTTTATTTTGTGATCGTACAGGAGCCCAGATAATGTTGTCACTGCCATGGTTTTTGTCAGCTGATCTATTACCTTGTGAGTTTCTCATCATCCTGCGAGCATGCTGAGATTTCCACTGGTTATTCACCCTGATATTACCTTCTTCATTAGCTAATGATGAGTGCAGCTCCAAGGATTGGTTTGCATCATTCAAATTGGTAGGGACATGAACAGAGCTATGATCTGACATCTTTTCAGAAGCCTTTGACTTAACACTTTCAACTGAAGTGTCTAAAGTAGCAGCATCTTTTGATTCTTTTGATGGCAATGCTGCTGCAGATGATGTCGCCTCCACTTTGTGCCTGTTCTTCCCACTCCTGTTCTTTCTATGATGTGCTGAAGGCTCAGCTGCAACACTCAGTTTGACAGACAAATTTGTCTCAGAGTTTGAGGCAATCTCATGAGCAGTACACTCAGAAGATGTAATGGTACTAGTTGCAATATCTGAATGGCCTTTAGATGCCTCAGTTACAGAGGAAGGAATTGACTTCTCATTAGAATTCTTCTCCAGATTCTGCTTTTGTTTATAGCCAATACGCTTCTGCGTAGAAGTACTACTATCCTGAACCCATGAAGAGCTGCGGTTAGGACTATCAACATAATTACCATCTTGTTGGAATGGCTTTGATTGCTCATGTACTATGACTGACTCGTTGTATGTAGTCTTTGGTGTCCCCAAAGATATACTGTTTACCACACTGGCAGATTTCTCAACTCTGTTCTCACTGCTTTTACTACTCAGTGCAATCATACTGTGACTGGAACCCGGAGCTGAGCCTGATGCTCTAGATTTGCTAGCAACCAAAGTTGGTGGTGCAGCAGTTGAAGATTCTTCGTGCCTATTCTGGATGACATTACCAGCAACAGTTTCCAACTTGTCCCTAATATGGCCAACTCTATTTGTACTAGAACCTAGAGAAGAATTTGGTGCTCCAGATTTACTTGCACTCACAGTTGGTGGGGCAGGAGTTAAGGATTCTTGCCTACTATGAATAGCACAAGAAGAAACTGTTTCCAACTTCTGAGTTACACTTTCCCCTGCTTGTGCACGCCTGTTCAACTCTTCCAATTTGGCAAGAGCCTTGGCTCTCTGCTCTCTTGTCCTTTCCTCTTCTTCCTTTTCTCGTTGTTTGAGTCGCTTGGCTAACTCTCTAATTTTAGCATGCTGATAAAGTACAAATATCAGTAGAAATACAAACGCATAATATTAGAAAGCATAAGAAAAAGCGAAAGAAAAGCACCTGTGCCTGGCTCTCATTCAGATCAGAAACAGGTGGCATGGATTCTCCATCATCCTTTCCTGAAGCATGTGACACAGAATTCTGAATGGCTTCTGCAAAATTATGGTCCGATCCATGAGAAACAGAAGATAATTCATTATGTGCAGTTGATGCTGTACTTGGTGGCTCTACAAAATGAGATTTTTTCCGCCACCCATCAGCCTCTTGCTTATTAAATCTTCCTTTACCACGATGATCAGCCTTGCCATGAGTGGATCTCCTGTGGATCAGCACATTAGTGTATTGCAAACATTGACAATAACATCAATGAAAGTGCGCAAGGTACAAACCAACCTAAAGATAGCTGTTCCACTAATTACTGTTGATTCAAGGCTTTTATCTCCAGCAGAAAAGCAGTCTTCATGGGGGGCAGAGTTGATTCCACTACCATAAGACTTCTCATGAGATAAAGAAACATTACCAGCTTCATTTGTAGAATGACATGCCGTGGCATCCCCAGTTTGCAAATTGTTCTTCAGCTCCTCCCCACTGGAAACAGATTTAACATCTTGCCTTACATCACAAGCCCGGGCTTTTGCATTTAAACCTTCTATTTTCTGAATCAAACTGGAATCTTTTGAAGCTGCATGATCAAATTTCTTAACTAAACTCATGTCAGATGCATTCCGACTTCCCACAGTTTCAGGTGATTTCACTTTCAGCAGGCCAGCTCGATTATCAACAGCCTCATAGGAAGCTCCTCCATCAAGTGTCATTCTTCTTGTATCCATCTCCTCGTCCTTCTTGTCATCTGATCTCCACCCATTCTCCCACGATGACTTTCTTGAATGCTCCCCCTTTAGGGAATAAGATGCATCAGTATTCATGGTTTCATCCCATTTGTGCTCTTCATCTTTTCCCTCCCAACTGTCATGCTGCTTCAGAAGAACCTTGTACGGTCCTTGAGCATCCTGTGGATGAACAGCTTCCACTTGTTCTGAAACCATCATCTTAGTAGTACCATATCCACTGGTTCTTACAAGACAATTGCCAGAATCAGGGACATTTTGACCAGTATACCTGTTATATGCAGCAGGGCCCATCGCCATTCCTATAAAAGGAACATCTCGGTCACTGGAATTACAGTAGCTCATGGGAGGACCATAGTAACCATCATAAGGCACTGGTCCAGAATAAAAGCCAGGCCCAAGTGGCATGCCTGGGCGAATATAAGCATCATGCATGTGAGGCCTGTACATGTCTCCATTTTTTGGGTGGGGGGCCCTAGGTCCTGTACCTGGTGGAGGAACAGGCTGTGGATTGGCAAGGGGAGGAGGGGGCATCTGGGGACGGTAATAAGGAAATGGCTCCATGGGAAAGCCACCGGGTGCAACTGGGGACCCAAATGGTGGACCTCCAGGAGGCCCTCTATACCAAACACCACTTGGATGACTATTTACAGGAGGACCATGCCAAGCATCATAATGCTGAGGGGGCATATTATTATTAGGATATGGTTGGGGATCAACATGCCATTTTTCTACATTGGACCTGGCTCCATCTTCACCATATAGAGAATTCTCTTTTCTCCATGCACCTGCAGTTCCAATCTTAACATTCACATTTACAGAAACATCACCTGAAAAACCAAAAGAATATTACACCATTTTTTGGTTATGAATAAACATTAAGCCATCATCATGAGAAAAAAAAAAGCATTGTGCTTAGAAATTAAATCAAGTGCAGGAACACATACCTGTAGAATTCCCAATACACTCTTTCCCTGAAACTAATCCACAAGATGAGCCTGGGCAACCATGAGAACCATGATCTGCAATAAATAGTACTTAAAGAAAAGAAAAATGCGCGAAGCATCAAATAAAATATGCAATTAATAGACTTTCATACTCCCCCCAGTTTTACCAGCTTATTCCTTTTATTATTACCCAAAAAAACCAAGAAAATACCAACATAAAGAATAAACCACATGACAAATACTAAACAGTAGAGCTGTGAAATATTAAGGAAAGCCTAAAATTGAAAGTTTTCTTGATGCTGCAAGAAGCCAAAAAAAATGGCTACCCTAAAAAACCACTATACCAATCACATAAAGAGCACAAGTCAAAGCAAAAGACAGCAGTGTTAACTTATAAGGTAACATTTAAGGACAAGACCTTGAGAGTCCGTGGTCTTTCCAGAATTTTCTTTTTCTGAACCAAGTTCTGGAAAATCTCCAGTACTCAGAGAAAACCCATCATTCTTGGAGGATGTCACTCCCTGCATTAATAAACAGAGGTAAGAGGGGCAATGAAAGAAACAGAACATACCAAAAACATCCCAGAAACACTTATAAAACAACTTTAAAACCAAATTCATAATTGGCAGTATAATTATTATCATCTAAAATTATTTTTTTAAAAAAAAAGACCTAGCAGCAAAGCTGAAAGAACCTCTCAAGCATTTTGGGTTAAATGTCAATATGGTTGTGAAAATATGTTTCTTTCACATGGTGTTACTTTTTATAACTGAAATCAAACAAACAAATCCACATGCTCAACAAGAACAGTAACATTATGATTTATTCCCCCCCAAATCAATAGTGGTAAGGTAGAGTGAAATAGTGCTGAGCCACACACACACAAAAAGGACATGTAAATTTCTTTACTGAAAAGGAGGAAAAACAATCAATCTGAGCACTGTAATCAACTCAATGGTTCAAAATAAAAGAAAGGAAAAACTAACAGTTGGAGTGTTGATATGCAATTATAAATTGCAGCATATGGAGACAAATAAATAGGAAAGTACAATGCTATAATGGGTTCCTATTAATACTTATAACCTTTATTCAGAATTATACTTTCTTTCTATGTCTTTACTCCATCTTGTCTTCTTTGCAAGTTTCCTCATTTTAAATTATTCAAGAACTTGATTTATATATGAAATACTTTCTTGGAATCATTCATCAGTCAATAAACTAGTAATAGATTTCAACTTTATCATTTTTGACACCAACCAAATCACAATTTTATTAATCAACGCGTACCACCTTGGGACCTTTATCATTTGACTGACTTGGGCTCTACGAATGTTTGACATACTGTAGATATAAATTTCCACCAACACAAAGAACTAAAATATTAACAAAATATTTAAAGATTAAATCCACTAGCAATGCCGACCAACACTCCATGAAAGCAAATAAACTAATTGTTTATGATCATGTAAACTAGAAAATACTCTTAAGACAAAAATACAGTAAAACTTCAATTTTAGAGCAATCATTATCAGTACATGAAGATTTAGACAATAGTCTTTAAGTAATCGTACCAACTTTTCTGATGTTCCACTACCACCCCATGCTAACGAGTTATCAGACAAAGGTTCTGCAAACCGGGATAAATGTGAACTACCAGGTCTTGTTTCTGCACTGCAAGGGCGCAAAGCTGTTTGTGATGTTTGATTTGATGTCAATACTCCAGAAGATGATGATGGCCTAGAATTTGAACCCCATGCAATAGTAATTGCGTCATTGGCTCTCTCGCTGCCTGCAGTTGATGGTCGAGTGCCTGTTCCACCAGATGAAGGGCGTCCACTGATATAACTAGGTGAACCAGTGCCACCGTCAGCGTTTGGAGACAGAGAGGAAGAACCCCATGCATTCGATGAGGAAGAAGATCTACTTCCCCAGATATGTGTTCCCCTGTTGGAGGCAAATGAGGAATCGTTCAAACAACAAATAAATCATTTATTAGCAGAAAGCAAACTAACCATGCCATAGAAATTTATGAATATTAAAAAGAATGATAATAGAATAGAATGAAAAGAAAAATCAGAAAACCCTGACAAATAGATAAGATTCTCACTTGGGAATAATTTCAACATTGGGGTCCAAGCCATGATTTTCTAACCTTGAACAACAGAAAGAAAACATTAGGTGTAAAACAGGTACCCCCTTAAATATATTTAAATTTCACTCAGCTGAAAACTGAATACCTTTGGCTGGGTAAGTTTATAGGTTTGGGAACAGCAACTTTCCCCAACACAGTCATGCCGCCTTTTCTTGCAGATGCCCATCTGCAACCAGTCATCATCAAATGGCAATTCATGAAAATTTGTTAGTTTAAATGCAGTTTAATTTTTATTTGACAAATGACTGCAGCTCTATAGTTGCAATTGGCATAGGTTATTTAAGCCATTTTTTTGGTATCCCAAAATTTAATTGGCTTCAACGCACATCAAAAGTCACAACTCTTCAAAATTCACAATTATTCACTACAAATAAAGAAAGTAAGAGAAACAATTGACAATTAATTGCAACATTATAGTTGCAATTAGCATAGGTTATGTAAACAATTGTTGGAATCCCAGAATTTAATAGGCTTCAGCACACATCAAAATATACAATTCCTCGCTACGATTAGAGAAAGGAAGATACAATCAATCCAACTCCATTCCCCATACTTGAGAGAGACAAAGATTTAATTTCATGCAGATTCACCATGCAACTAGAGAGCTGTCAAAACATTATTGCTAAAGATAGTATAGAGCTTCGAAGAACAATAAAAATTGAAGCTTATTAGCATACCTTCTCTCTCCGCTCAACATACTTGAAGCCATAATTCACTTGTCATATCAAGGTCATTCAAACGAATTTGACAGAACCTGAAGAATGAAGAGAATAACATTCATTCATGTAATCCAGTAAAAGAAATAGGAGAAAAATGCCACTGAAATTTCATGAAATATGTAAAAATTAATCTCTATACAGCAAAAACTTTTTTTTTCTTTTGAATTCCAACCAAAGAAACCTGTCACATATGAATGATCAAGACTGGCAAAGTCTGACATCAGATTGATAGTCAAAAAAATTTCAAGATGGAACTAACGAAATAGAATAGAATAAAAAATCCAAGAAAAAAATGATTTGTTTTGTATTGAAAAGCTAGGCTTTATAGGTTCTTGTAAATCTAATTCATTATACAGATGAGGCCCAGCACAAAACTTGGGTATATATAAGTCCAACAGATGGGAAAGAGAAGGAAAAAACTCAGATAAAGAGCAAGAACTTAAAGCACACTATAAACCTTTTTTAGGGTGTGCATAACCTGCATACGTGTATAAGCGCATGTGTGCAGGCAAATGTGTAGTCCATACAACGTAAATTGCCCAATCTCAACTTTGCAATGCTTTTCAAATAATTAGTACTGGGAAAAACGAAAAAAGAATAGAACTCAACTGCAGTTACTCATGATCAGTCCAATCTAAAATAAAAACGAATTTTTCTTAGGTCTATTGGATGAGATATAAAATGGGGAATGCAAAAGGATATACAAGTTACGTAGCATTCACCATAAAGCTAGATGAGAACATTAATCTCCATAAAAAAGATAAGAACTAAAACACATCATCAGCTTTTATCATTAATGGAATCAGTTATATAAAAAAACTTCTAAAGGCAAAGCAACAGTTAGATGGTCCCTGCATTCTCTCTGAAAGATGCTACTTGTCAAGGGAAAAGTACTGGGAAAGTACTTTGGTGAAGAACCCAACTTATATTAATCTCTAGTTATTGCATAAATTTTCTAATCTCTAGTTATTCAATACACTTTCTAGACTACTTTAGCTAATCTCTTCTAAATCAGCAAAAAACCATAAGGATGGTCCAAATTGCTATTCATCTTCTATTTCCAATTTTTATTTGCTCCACCAAACTCAAAAAAGACTTCCTCTCCATAAGTTTTCGTTACCTTAAGTCCAGTTTCAAGATTCACCATTTCTCCCCTTCTATTAGAGGATAGAGTTTGGGGAAGAGGTGTGGAGGATCATTCTCATTGTATGACAGCAAGTCATGAAATCACACTCCATATTCACCATTCTTTCTTTGACTTAAATTCTGAAGCTATTGATATCATCTTCTAGTGCATAACAATCCTTTACATATTGATGAATCCATAGAAACGAACCCTCAGCAAATCACTCTCTCAATTTAATGTTAGGCATAAAATAATGCAAAGAGCTCATCCCCATTTGCTAACTAGCAACAACTTTACACTCATTAACCACGCACTCTCTCTCATAATCATAATATAGCCCAGTGATAAAAACTTCACCATCAAAAAGAGCTAACATAAACTTCTTTAAAAGTATGGCTCTTCCAATAACCACTTATAAATAGGTCATGATGATAGCTTTTTAGATCCTCTAGTTTGTCCCCCGAAAGGCACCTAGGGAGAAATTTTTTAATGCATGGAATCAGCCACCGACCAGGCTCCCATTTTCTAAAAACAACAACACACAAAATGATAATGAATGGAGCAGTAACCCTCCAAAATAAAGCCAATACAAAAGAAAAAAAAATAAAGAAGCAACTTTCTCCAGTTACCCTGAAAGATAAAATCGTTGCTGTACAAAAAATCCCCGAATCACGGGCAACAAAGCATGAACCGAAAGAATTGCAATTATATTATGTAACAAGAAAACTAAATAAACGCAGCGGCCAAGTTGCAATTATGCAAAAATCCCAAAACATTTCGTGGTTCATTTTCCATTTGTTTTCCCACGTTTTCCCGGCAAACAAAGAGAGCTACAAATTAACAAACAAGTTCGTAAATTTTAGAAAATTACTTGGCTGGAGATTATTTTAATTTCTTGCAGGAGAAAGATAGGAGCGTGTACTTTGAAACCCTAGAAAGGAAATAAAATATGTTTCAAAGAAAATGAATGATTTATTGGAAACAGATGAGAAGAAAAAAAAGGATATAAAGCTCTCACCGGTTCTAACAGATCCCGGAGAAGGAAAGAGATCTGTGCCGATGAAAGTAACAATCCAGTGTGATGATTCTTTAGATCGCAGGTGGATAGGAAAGAGGGGAAGAAAGAGCCCAGGATCATTACTTATTTGATATATTAACTAATATATATTTCTATTAAATTATATATTAATTCTGTTAAATTTTAAGTTATTTACTAGAAATATAAATGGACGGATCTTTCTGCCTTCGACTCCGACATTTCATTTTATATTTTATTAGAAAAAATTTTTAATTTTTCTATTCCTGCGTTATATATGGAAATGAAAATCTTTATCTAGTAAATAAAATAATTTATTTTATTTTAATATTAAAAATATTTTTTATTTTTTATTTTTATTTATTAATTAATTATATAATTTTTTAAATAAAAAATATTTGTTATTTAAAATAAATATTATATTTTTATTTTATTATTTTTAAAAAATATTAATTATATTAAAATATAAATAATTATTATATATAAAAATAATAAAAATATATAAATATATTTTCAGCACGGATTGAGACGGAAAAAATATTTTATTGAAAAAACTATCCCGTTCGAAATGAGATCCAAGCAAATCTAAATTGTCATCCCTATTAGTACAGCAGATCAAATTTTAAAAAGATATTAGTATAATAAATCAAATATATAATAATATTAATATAATAAATCAAATTTCTAAAGGTAAATAATAATTTTTTTATCATTTTACCAAAAATATAATAAAATAATATATTAGTAGAATATGATAAAATAGAAGGGATAAATCATATAATTTTTAATCCTTAAAAGTAGTAGCACAATAAATTAAACTTTAAGCAATAAATAATAATTTTTTTAAAGAATTATTTTCCTAGAAAAAAATTGTTAATTATGAAATAAAAAATATATAATAATATTTTAGTATGCATCTTATTGCTTACAAACAATATTACAAGTTAAAAATTGTTTTATCATAGTGGTATGTATATTATTATTTAAGAGCAATATTAGATGTTTCTTTTCCATCACCAAGCAAATTTAATAAAGGAATTTTGTAACTAATTGTAATTATAATCTCAATTAATTACTTATTAAAAAGCTCTATTTTTGAATTTTTTTCACCTAATAGTTGATTTAATTTTATTTTTAATTTAAACTATATTATTCTTATTAATTTTATTAATTGTAAAATACTTATTTTCTCCAAATTAATTTTTCAATCAATAAATTATCTATAATTACAAATATAAAAATATTATAAATAATAATTAACCTAGTAATAATGTTTATTTATATATGATAAAAAATATATAATATATTTTTAATTGTTATATATGTTATTTGACATATTAAACATAAGTTGTATTAAAAAATTACTAATACCCTTATGCTATGTTTGTTTGAGGTGATTTAGGAGGGCGATAATGGAGAAAATATTTTCTATTTTCTTTTTCTAAATTTCATTTTCTTTTTTCTAGTTTTCTAATTTTTGTTTTCTAAAAAGAAAACTGAAAACTGTTTGTTTTCTATTTTTTTCTAAAATTTATTATTATTATTTTTAAACAATAAGTAAATTTTTGTTATTTCTCACATAACACAAAATAATATAATGTTATTTTTGATGTAATGATGTTGCACAAGAATTAAATCATTGTCATAAGCAGCAAGTTATTTTTCTTAAATTCTTCTTTTTATTTAATTAATCAAATTAATAATGAAGGTTCAAGACATGAATAGTAAATATAATTGTACAAAAGTTGCAACTTCACCGTTTCTCATTCCTAAATCATTAAGAGCATTATCAAATGAAATGATTTGTTTCAAATTGTAATTTATTTTTCATTATCAATGGACCTAAAAGAAGAAAAAAATTAAAGTTAATAGAGCTTCCAAATTAACTCCACCTTATCCTATTAAACCATCAGAAGTGCAAAGAATAACTTAAAATGACTAACATTAAAAAAATAATAATAACATTGTTAAACTACAAATGAGTTAACACAAAGTCCACCCACAATCAAAAAGTAATATAACAGAAGATACTATTGCAAATAGTGTAATCGTACATTCATCCTGTAATTGAATAAAATATATGATTTCTTGGGGACAATTCTTAATTTATGGTAATTAAAAAAATAATTTAGGTAAAATCTAAAATTTTTTCAAATTCAGAGTGATTTTGGATAGTTAACTAGTCGTTTCACTAGGGAAAGAGTTGCGCCCAATTGAAGTGGCTTTTAATTATTATTATTATTATTATTTTCATTTTCATTTATTATGAAAGATGTAAGCATCTTTCCAAATTGATAACAGAAAAATATTGTAAAATAATTATAGGGTCCATGTGTCTCTTTTAATTATCATTATTTTCATTTTCACTTTCGTGTATTAAAAAATATTCTCACTTTCTTTGTTTTTACTAAACTATTTTTTAAATAAAAAAATTACCTTAGTGACATAATCCACAAATCAAGCAACAACTGCATTGATTCAGAAGAAATGTTGGTCCAAATTCGGATGAAATGTTGGTCAAGTTGTCAAAATCAAATTACCAACTTAAAATATAAAATTTTCCCTCCTCATAAAATTTCAGATTCCCAATAATCTGCATTTTTTTTTCTGGTGAAGGATAATCTTTTTTTCTGGTCAAAGATTACCAACTAAAAAGTTTTAGTAATAGCTAATATGCTAATGTCCTTATTTTTTAATGGCTTGACATAAAGAATAACTTAATTATATAAATATTTATAAAATAATTTAAAAAAAAAGTTGTGCCCTACCTCATATGGCACACAACTTTTATTCTACAGTACAACTTTTCTTTTTGCCATATCAATTTTTCTACCTTAAAATTATAAATATTTTTTCAAAACACCCTAAATCTAAATTTTTTTTAAATATAACCCTAAAATTGTAAATTTTTTTTAACTATCATAATCTAAGAATTTTCCCTAAAATTTCTCTCTCTCTCTTTCTCTCTCTCTAGTTTCTAATGCTTGATCTTTCCCTTACTTTCTTTTACTTTCTATCGCATATTCTCTCCTCCTTTCTTCTCTCGTCAGCCTCATTTTTTTGTTTTCAATGCTAAACCCAAATTATGATATAAGATTATAACATGCTCCATACCTCAGCTTTTTATTTCTTTTTGTCAAGGTGTTCAAAATCTGATTTAGTTTTACAGCTCCTTCCATGTTGCCTATGATTTTCATGTAAAAATGGAACTTTGATTTAGTACTATGGATTTTCAGTAGAATAAAAAGGTTGAAGAGGAACTCATGTGGAGTAGGCCAACAAATTTTCCCAACAGATTTTGTTAACTTCGTATCTGGTTAACTTCATCAGATTCCTATGTTCCTCTCTTGAAAATCCATTTCCTCCTTTCTCTCTATCAGCACTAACCAATACTTGATGAAAATTATAATATATAAATGCAATTGCAATGCTAAAACCCATCATGAAAATTATAATTCGGTGCTTGGAAGTCTCTCGTATCATACAAATTGGAAAAGGTAGATCGGATGGAGAAAGTGAATAAGTTAACGAAGCTCTTATTGCCTGAAGAAAATCTGTCTTTACCCCCACCCTCAACCCAATAGAATTCAACCCCAAGTAGAGAGAGAGGTAGTTAAATAAATATTTTGTTTGTTAGGTTTAGGGTTTTAACAATAAGTGATGATTAGAAAACAATGTATTTTTTAAGTAGAATACGCACATACTTTTTATAAATAAAATTATGAAATCACCTTCTTTTAGTTTTCTAGTTGTAGTTCATAATTTTTTTAAAAAATGAAAATTTGTTTCCAATTTTACAAATTAGAAAATAATATAACTAATTCTAGTTTTTTTAGAGTAATTTTATAGAAAATTGGCATTATTTTCCACAATTAAATACATCTTAACATATTCCACAACTTAAAGAGTAAAATTTATAGAATACCCTTAATAATATAAAATAATGCATATGTTCAACTATCAATGCTATTTTATATGTTAGGAATCTTTTTAATGTTTTCATGAGGGGTATTTTATTTTCTCTGTAATTAATTAGGCAAATCAAACAAAATAAAGAAAATATTACTTCATTTCCTTTTTATTCTCTTCATTTCATTTTCATTCATTTCCTTTTCATTCTCCTCATTAAAGTAAATAATAATTCTCTTACACCAAACATCGTGTTAATGGTCATTTAACATATAAACAATAACCATTGACATATATATTTTCACCAAACACAAAAAAAAATTTCTAGCCGACTATTAACTACATTTCCAACCGCTAAATCAAACAAATCATAAAAGTGATATTTATATGGGCTAGAAAAATAAATATTAAAAATTGTATTTATATGGATTAGAAAAAATAATTTTTATTAATTATGATTTATTTTGAACTATTATCCGCAACAACATTTTCCTCCTTTAATATTATTATTTTGCATTATCTCCAACTACATTTATCAAGAATATTTCCAATTAACTATTTATTTCAGCTATAATTTTGTATTTTAAAGTGTCATTCTATATAAAAAAAAGTCTCAAATATATATAGTAAAAAGTGAATTTAGTTTTCTACATTTAGATGGTTAAATTTTACTATCTATTATAATTGTAATTAATAAACTTTCATCTATGTATGTTTTATATATTTTTATTAGTGTTTATCTAAAAATATTTGTATTTTTTATAATAAAAATCATTTACTTTTTCTTTTCAGTAAATATTAATTTATATGTGATAGAACAAAATAAAGAGTAAAAACATCTCAAGGGAGAAGACATTGTCTTTGCATTGAAGACATGTCCTTATTATCTATATGGAGAGAAATTTTACATCTATACTGATAATAAGAATTTGGAATATCTTCTTACATGAGATTTAAATTTGAGGTAGAAAAAATGGTTATTATTGATAAATAATTATGACTGTGTGATTGATTTAGAAAAAGTACTTGTAGTAGTCGATGCTTAGGAAGATTTTAACAGAATTATACATCCGACTAATAGAATTTATAAAAAAATTTACTCTCTATATTTAAAAATGCTTTAAGATATTATTAAAAATAAAAATCAACATTTGAGATGCTATAAGTGGGTATTCGTGCGGCTCAAGTCACTTGGTTGTCCATATTTTTTTTCGAGTTTGAATCGCTTTTGAAGGGCCTAACTTATGCATACTAGTTTAATCTCGAGCGAGCCTTGTCCAAAATAATTAATTCATATATTTAATTAAAATTTTATAATATTATATTATTTTTATATTTAATTATTTTTTCACACTGCATTAGATTATTTTAGATTTTAATAGCATATTTTATGATTTTAATATTATATATTATATTATGTTCACTTTTTATTTCTTTTATACAAAGCTCAATTGCTCGAACTGAATCCAATCTAGCTCATTCTAAGACCAGACTTGACGACTTCTGTCTACCTCGGGCTTGGACCAATTTCAATAAGCTGAAATATATAGGCCTGGACCTAGTTTAAATTAGATGAATTTGATATTATATTTGAAAAAAATGTTTTTAAAAAAAATTTATTTTTAATTTTTTAAATTTTAAAAATTATTTTTGGAGAGAAACAGATAAATAATTTTTTCAGAAACAGTTTTGAAAAAAATAGTTTATAAAAAATTAAAAAAATCAGTTAATTAAATAAAAAAATTATAAATATATTTTTTGAACACCAAAAAGCAACTTCAAACACCCTCTTAAAGATCAATTTACTTGAATAACGGTGATCGATGCTAGCTGTTAATTATTAGTGGTGGTGGTCAATTACCAATATGCTTCAACTGAATATTTGTTTTTGGTAAAAGAAAAAAAAATATTTTTTTACTCAATGAAAAATATTATGCATTATAAAAAAGTAAAATAATTATTTTATCTGTTAAATATTTCAATGCTATCTTTTGATTTGAAATTGAAGATTTCAAATTTTCATAAAAATTAGATTTTTAGAATAAATTTTAAAAACTGTTAACTTTTTCTTTTATTTTAATAAAACTCATTTAGCTTTTAATTTTTCTGATCCCTAAAAATTTAATTTTTTATTTATTAAACTATTAAAAGCTATGAGTTAAAGTTAAATCAAAGGAACACTAAATCTTGTATATATATATATATATATATAATAAGTAGTATGAAAATTATAAATAATTAAGTAATTAGATTTATTTAATTTTACATTTTTTTCTGTAAGTTACATAAATAGTTTTCATGAAATTTAATTTTTTATTAAATTAAAATCATAATATATGAATATTAAAATTTGTAAAATATTCAGCATATGAATTTATGATTTAGTTTCATATTCGTTTTACATAAATTATTTTTTAACAAATTGAGGTAACATGAACACGACTATAATTATATTTGGTACTAGTGGATTTTTATTTTGTCATATATCAAAGTACTTCTATATAAAAAAAAAGTACTACTAAAATTTGAAATTGTCAGTCTAATTTAGTGATATAAAAATCTCAAATTTACATATTTTGTTCATTTTTAATTGTATTATAATTTATAATCTTATGATAAATCAATTTAATGAGCAATATTAAAAATATATACAGTAAATTTATATTTCTAGTAAGTAAAAAATATATTTTATGACGAAAAATATTTATAATTAATAAATTATTTCATAAAATATTATATACAATGACATATAAAATACAATAAATTGATTATAATTTAAAACATAAAATAAAATAATTTATTTTTTTATTTATTGAGCATAGTTAAATAAATATAAATTTTGATTATTGGTATTGACCAATTATTTATCACAAATTCAATTTCATATTGCATTATAAGCTCAATCTATTTTTCAAATATAAGAGTATCTTCATTTTTTTTATATATTTTAAAAAATTTTAATTATTTAAATAAATAACACACGATCCATTATGAGGTTATTATATCGTAAATTCAAGTTCGTGTTGTATTATGGACTTTATTTTATTTATATGTGTGAAATAAAATTAAAAATGTCCATTTTTCTGGAATTTGATTTTGGTAACTAATGAATATAAACATATTATTCAGTTATAATTTACAAATTTATTATTTTATAATCATTTATAATTTAAATGTTTAGCATTTTTAATTTAAAAATTCATCATTTTTGACTTACAAATTTATCATTTTGAACTTAAAAGTTCACATGTTTTATTGTTTATAATTTACAAATTTATTGTTTAGAACTTACAAATTAATCGTTTATAAATTGTTATTTAATTACTTACATATTTATCATTTACAACTTGCAAATTCATTATTTTGAACTTGTAAATTTATTTTTTTGAAATCACATGTTAATCATTTAGAATTTATAACTTTATTGTTTAAATTTTGCAATTCATAGTTTACAAGTTTATCCTTTACAACTTACAATTTATCGTATAAAAACTAATAATTCACTATTTAAAATTTGTAAATTATCACTTACAGTTTCATTATTTTTACAAAAATATATCATATTCAATCTCCAGAAATATGATTTTTTTTATATATTACTAATTTTTAGTTCAAATATTTTTATTTTCAACAATTTTATTTCATAAATATATCAAAATTAATATTTTTCATTACAAACAATAAAAAAAATAATTAAAATATTCAAAAATACTAAAAAAATTAAATATATAAATTATTTTTTTTTTCTCTTTAAAACAATTATGCAATGAAAAATCATATACACGGATTCCCAATCTAATTTGTCAATATTGCGGATAGGCATTGAGCTGAACGAGGGCTAAAAGGGCGCCCAACCCAGTGATTGAACAGAAAATAGAATTTAACCGATGAATGGCATGCCCTTTTAGGGAGAAATGGGAAAACGGAACATCAGTCACTTTCTTCAACAATGTCGGCGTGGACACCCAGCTGAACCGCCATATCTCCTCCTCTCCCACCATTCCCGTTGGATCCTCCCCTTTCTTCTACTCTAAAATTCCCAACAGGCTCTCTATGATTTGGATGCCTTCGCTGGATTTGGAGTCACAATTTGAACAATCATTCTCTATTATTTGAATATAGGTCATTCCTCTCAATTCCTCGGATTCGTGACAGCGAAAGCAATGGGGCGATGAGCGAGAGTTAATCCAGGTACATTAATTTCGTTTTTTGAACCATTGGATTCGATCTGCGGACCGTCTATTCAGGAAAGAAGTTGCATTACTAAATTCCATTTGCAATGCAGTTTCGTTGCTCAACAAAGTAATGTCATTGTTTGGATTGGATTTGGAATTTCAGTCATGGAACCCAAATCGCCTTCGAAATGTAAGCTTTTGACCATGGGTTTCACTTGGTATAAAAGATATTTGAGAATATTTTTAGCTAGTAGTCTAGTGGTTTTGCTATTTTTGGCTGGTGGTTTTTTTGCATTTAAGTGGAAGAAAGCTCATGATTTAGTTGAAAGAGATTATTATACGGTTGTTGTGGATTGTGGAAGCACTGGAACGCGAGTGATTGTATATAAGCGGAGAACAAGGAGTTTAGATAGATGGGATTTACCTATCTTGGTTCAGTCTTACCCTAACAATTCAAATGAGAGTCTTCTTTCTACGAGTTCTTGTAAGTATCACTGTCTGCAGACAGAGCCGGGTTTAGATAAGTTTGTTGGCAATGCTATGGGAGTGAGAGTATCACTGGAACCGTTGATTGTGCGGGCAGAAAAGTGGGTGCCTATTGAAAGACATGGAGATACTCCTATTTTTGTTCTAGCTACTGCTGGAATGAGGAGGTTTCCAACTGAGGGTGCTAGGTGGCTTTTGGATGATGCAGAGCATGTTCTGAAGAAATACACATTTGTTTATAGGAGAAGTTGGATAAGAGTCCTAAGTGGGAAAGAAGAAGCTTATTACGGCTGGGTGGCTTTGAACTATAAAATGGGGCTTTTGGGGAATTCATCACAAAGGTCTACATTGGGACTTCTAGATTTGGGGGGGTTCATCGCTGCAGGTTGTCATGGAAGTACATGGTGGAGCAAGGGATGATATGCACTTGATAAGAACAAAGATTGGCTTAGTTGAACATCAGATTTTAGCATATTCATTGCCATTATTTGGTTTGAATGAAGCATTTGATAGGACAGTTGCCATGCTTAGTCAATTGCAGGCAACTAAAGGAAGTACTACTGATAGATCCAGAATCAAGCATCATTGTGTAGGTTTTGGTTCTGTGGAAAAGTACGTTTGCCATGCTTGTGATGGGCAAAATACACTTATCAAAAGAATTTCAGAAAAATGAACAAAAGTGAATGTACTTATTTGGTTGGAGACCTAGATTGGGAGCAATGCAAAGGATTTGCAAGGGCTTCCGCTATCAATTCAAGCAGTTTAGATTTGTCACAGCCAAAAGTTGGTACATATTGCAAAGCAAGCCTGTCCTCTTATGCTGGTATATTCAAAAATTTTACTGATACTCAAATTTTTGTCTGAAAGATCCATCGACGGATGACCCTTTGCATGACGGATATAAAATTCAATATGTGAGGTTAATACTTCCTTTTTCTTAGCAAATGGCATTGATGAGAATCAAGAGTAAACCGCCACTAGCCATTTCCCTGCCCTTGCGAAATTTTTGTCTGAAACGCTTCACTGACACTTGGTCTAGAAATCTGCTTGACCCTGTGGTTCTAAATTTTTTTGAGGGCCGCAGTAGGACTGCTTAGGCATATTTCTGAAGATTCTATATTGTAGATTTGGGTTCTGTTAGGGCAATAAAATTTGAGTTGTTGTGCATATAGTTCATGTGGTTTCATAAATTTGGGGACCACCTCTATGAGGTATTCATACACTTAAAATGGGCAAAGCTTTTTCCAGCATCTGTGGCATGACATCAAAATTAAGGAAAAACATTACTAAAATCTGAGTAATTCTTGGTACGCTTTTGCCAGCATTTGTCTGTTAGATACAACATTATATTTAGATTACAACAAACATCAAATGATTTAGCTTCTGCCTTCCAGTTCAGTCCTGTCAATACGCTCACTATTTGTTTGCATACTTGATAGGTTTATGGATTATCACTTTCTTTTATATTCAAAAGTTCTTAATTGCAACTTTTTAATTTGTTTCTGCAGGTGGTAACATTCTTAATTTGACAGCTGGCATCCTCCCAACAGGACGCTTTCATGCTTTGTCTGGATTTTGTGCAGTTTATAAAATATTAAATCTGGCCCCAAAAGCAAATTTGAGTATGATTTGGGAGAAAGGGGAGCAGATGTGTTCAAAATCATAGGGTTACTTGAGCAACATTTCTGGAAACCAAAATTACTTTGGACGATACTGTTTCCGGGTTCCTTATATGGCATCACTCATTGAGGATGCTTTGTGTCTTGGGGATACAGAAATAATAATTGGTCCTGGGGATATTTCTTGGACTTTAGGATCTGCATTAGTTGAAGGGGATTACCAGCAAAGCATTTCCAAGACATGCACTGCATCCCTGCAAGGTCTGAAAGTCATATATTCGCCAATTTTTGTTTTTCTTCTTCTGTGTCTTTTATTTATTGTTTACTGTAGTCAAATCAAGCTGCCCATGCTGGGAAAGAAGGTTCCTACTGTTGGGCCATCTTTGCTATCTTACCTTTGTTCGAAACATCGACCAAACTAATATTTGGTCGCACCTGTATTGAGTGAAGAAACTTTTTTTTTTGGGTGCAATTCACAGATTCATTTACCTTTAGATCAGGGATATCAATCAAAAGTAGGTATACATGTGTAGAGGATTCTGAAAATTGTTACTAATATTTGTCAGCTTTCTACGTATTTTGAGAATGCCTGAGTAATGCAAGTATTGTACCTCAGTGTAAGCAGGGGCATGAGTTGAAAAATGTTTTAGATATCGTGCAGCCTTGGTATCGATTCTTGTCATGTAAGAACTAAAGAACATGAGATCGCAAATTGCGTCAGTTGCATTAATTGTGTAAGTTTGTATTTGACATTGCATTTGCAAAGAAATTTTTTGGAGAAAAAAATTATTTTTAATTTTTAAAAATTGTTTTTTGAGAGAAGCAAATGTTTTTGTCAGAAACAAATTTGAAAAAAATAATTTATAAAAAATTAAAAAAATTAGTCAATTAAATAAAAATAATTATAATTATTTTGACTTTCAACAGTAATTACAATCATACTTTTCACGTTGGTTTCTTGCAAACTTCTTTAGTAAGCATTTAAAAATGTTAGCCATATTGAAACTTCTATATATCCTTTTCTTTTGTAAGTGTCGACCGGTCCTGTTATACAGTATTTATTAACCAATGCACCGAACCACTAGACATAACTGCAGAAATAGAAATAAAAGTATTGTTTGTTTTGCACCGGGATTCCCTCCAATAAGACTTTGCCACGACCGTTATGCCTCAATTACTTGAGGATCTCTGATCTGCTTATAGCTGCTCATCACACCAGTAGTGGTTTTTTTTTTTCAATAATAATAATAATAATTACTATGGGCTATAATCCACTTCTATGTCCAAATAGATCGAGCGAAAATCAGTGCTCTTCTGCTTGCTTGCAGAGGAGAAGCTACTGAGTCATGTTTTCGGGAATAACACGATTTGCTGGTCATGGATCAAACCTAGCTACCATCAGATTATTACGTAGGCTAAGGGTTAATTATTTTTAATCTAGACAAAACAATTGATGCTATGCCACGGGCATTGATCGAGAAAACTCCATTTTTTATAAAGTGAGGGCAAATGGTGACAAACAGAAACCTGGAATTATCACAAGATGCAGTGTCAACTCAAATTTCTAATGCTCCAGCAAGATGACTAAGTGGATCAGACGGGAACTTGTAGCTGACTGAGAAAGATTCAATCCACAAAGTGTCCATCTATTTATTCCTAGTTAATTGCATTTTTTTTCCCTCGATAGAACTAGAAAATAGCCTGCGCACGGAAAAAAGATGCTTGCATGCATCCGTTGCGCAAACTGGGGATCCTGTACATGCCTACATCATTCTTATATGTGTGATAATTTTGATTCTATGGTTCCTTTCTACTACTTTGTTATGCCATATTGCATCAAGTTCACATCCAAAACCAGAATTTATTATAAATGCACAAGCTGCTGAACTGAAATACGGAGTAACAAGTTTCAGGTTCTATGTAGGTATGGTTATATATATACGCAAGGATAGCACACATAACTAACTCCACTTTTATCGTTTACTGGTTCATGAACCAGTGTTTTCAATAACACTTCAGTAACTTGCTAGTTTACTGTATTCATGACCAAAAAGACCAGTTGCATTGATATCTGTCCACACTTCATTGACACGTCCGATGAAACAGAATGGAGGATCATACTGAGCAATGGAGTAGGCATAATTACTATTTGCATGAGTTTTGTTAACCCATGGAGACCTTCTCAAGCTGACAGCAAGTTTTTCTGCTTCTTGGATAATGTTATCATCCTTTGCATACCCTGAGAAGGACCTCACTGCAACATAATGACTCTTCCACACGTATGGCTTCAGGTGCAGTTCTGGGAGGGGGACTGGTGGGTCGGCTTGAAATTCCACAGGCAAGTAAAACAGAACAGAGTAGGCTGATGATCGAAATGGGCCAGCGCCTGGGACTATACTAGTCACAACAGGGCCTGTCATCGGAACTCTACTCCAATTTAGATTGGCACCTTGAGTGTACAGGTACAACCTGAGAAGAGAGCAACAGGATAAATCTGAATGCATCACTTATACCTTGCTGTATGGAAAAGTGAATCTTGAAAAGGCTGTATTACATGTCATACAATTATTCTATACAGAAAATATTCTTTCTACATATACCAATCCTATGGTGCTGCTTGTAAACACCTGTCATCTTTCCATGGCTGTTTCCATTCCACTATCTTTCAAAAATCAAAGCAAGCACAGTGTTTCACCTTCAAAACGATCTAATCTATTTGAAACCGGGAGACACAGTTGCTTATATGAAATCAAGCTAACTGGAACTCTGAATTCCTTTATGCATCAATATAAGCAACGTGCCAAGTGCCAACCCCACTCATTGTTTTTACCAGAAATCCTACTTATTGCACGTTTGATTCAACTTTTATTTCCAGCTTTTGGTGGTCCAAAGCATTTGATTAATTCAACTTTTAGTGTTCCAATAAATTAAAATTTGAGTTGTTATTTGGTAAAATAAAAGCAAAAATCAACGGTTAAAAATATCAACTGTTAGTTTTTAGAATTTGTACCGACTTTTTAATGAAAAAAAACTAAAATTTTCAATTTTCCATATCAAAATAAATTTTGAGTTGTATTTGGTAAAATAAAAGCAAAAATCAACGGTTGAAAATTTTAACCGTCAGCTTTTAGAATTTGTACTGATTTTTTAATGGAAAAAAACTAAAATTTTTCAGTTTTTCATATCAAAAGTTAGCTTTTAAATAGTTAATATAAAAATATTATTTATTTATACATATATCAATTTATAATAGTTTTTTATTGGCTAAAAATTATATTTTTATTATAATTTTATGTTTAGCTTATAAACAAATAAAAATTTATGATATATATACATTAATAATATTATATAATTAGGGGTGTGAAAAACTTAACTAAATTCAATTTATTCAGTTTTCAGTTTATTTGGTTAAATTATATATAAAAATTTAGATTTATTCTGCTTAATTTAATTAAAAATATTAAAAAACCGATTAAATTGAAACGACAAATTATATATATATATATATATATATATATATATATATTAGAAATTTTACAGTAATCAATTCTAATTTTTAGATTAAAAAAAAGAAATTATAGTTTATAATAATTAATTTTGATATTTGATAGTTGATAAAATGATAAATTATGACAAATTATTCTAATTTATATTAACTAATATAATTTATGGTAATTAATAAAATTATGATAATTGAGTTTAATTTATACTAATTTATAAAGTTGTGAAATTTATAAAGTTATGATAATTGATTTTAATTTATGATAATTATATTAGTTGATCAAATTATGAGTTATGACAATTTAACATTATTTATGTTATGTTATTTTAATTTATTTTAATGGATAAAGTTATATTAATTTATTATAATTCATATATTATTCATAAAGTTATAATAATTGATTTTAATTTTTGTTAATTGATAAAATATGATCATAACTATGATTTATGGTAATTAATAAATTAATCTACAAAATCGATTAAACCAAATCAAATCAAACCACAATATTTTAATTCGGTTCAAAATATATTTTAGTTCGATTTTCCTATTATTATATAAATTCAGTTTGGTCCATAGGATTTTGGTTTTATTTTAAACTGAACTAACCAATTGTGCACCCTAAATATAATTATTAATAATTATTTTATAAAATAATAATGAATTTTCAACTGTTAAATTAACAAATACTTTAAAATCAATTGTGAATCGTTACCCACTATAATTGATCATTGATAACTGACTGCTACCATTGCCTATTGACTGTCATCGCTAGTTATTGATAACTGACTGTCACTGTTGAATCAAATAATCCTTACTTAAAAAGAAAATAAATGTCAATTTTGCAAGCTAGTGAGAGAAGAAGATATTGGACTGCTAATATGCAAAGAGTTTGTTTGACATTATATTTGAAGAAAAAAATTATTTTTAATTATTTTTAGTTTTGAAAACTATTTTTAAAGATAAATAGATATTTTTTTTGAAAGCAAGTTTGAAAAAAATAATTTATAAAAAATTAAAAAAATCAGTCAATTAAATTAAAAAAATTTTAAATCTACTTTTTAGATAGCCAACAATAATTCTAAGCACCACAAAGTAAGAATTCTTATCCTGATCGTATTAGATTACATAGTCTGATTCCTGAATATTCACCACAAATAAAGGACAGCACAAAATGGTCAATCTAAGAATCTTTCTACATATAAGCTTCACTAAGAACCACTCAACTATATATTACAAGAGAAACAATGGGTCAGCCCTTATGGAAATGTAAAATACACTTACAAACAGAAACCACTTTTAATATGCACAACTATGGATGTGGAACGATAGAAATAAGAGAGAACCAATATAATTGATTAAGCAATGGTCATCACTCGATGGTTCAAACAAAGTTTTGCTTTGAAGTTCAAATTGAGGAACATAAGTCGTATTCCACGCTTAAAAATTAAAAATTTATCATCTGGATACAGATAATTGAGAAAGGTCAAGAAAAATTCAGTAGTAATAAAATCACTCTAACCTTTTCCTTTTTCAAATATTTTTTTCCCTTTTCTTCTCTGATGATGATATAATAGTTGCAAATTTTGGTTCTCTGGTTTCCCTACAGCATTTAAATAATAGTTGTAGCAAAATAATTCTTTTATCTTAAAACCGTCAAAATGAAGCCCAGGTTCTGTTCATAACATGCATATCAAAGAAAAAAACGACTTAAAAATACCGATTCTATTTGTTTTCCTAAGCTTCATCGGAAAAAACTGGGATTAATGTTTGGTGAATTGTCAAATCAAGGAAACCCAGAAAAAAAGAAAAAAAAATTCTATGTTAACCAAACATCAAAATTAAAAAAATAATTTATTAATATTGTGGAAGTTCACCTGTTAAAGCCCTCCAAGGTAGCCTTTTCGAAGGAGATTTCACTAACAGGAGCAGCAATCCATGTGGATTCTGTGTATAATCTGATCTCAAAATCTGATTCTAAGTGTACTATCTCGTACACTGGTTTTTCAATCGCATAGCCTTCCATCAGCAAAGACAGCAAAGTGAACAGTAGAATCAAGAACCTTGCTTTCTCCATTTTTTTCCTTCCTTCCTTCCCTTTGTTCCTCTCTCAGGAAACGAACACTCCTCTCGCTTGTATAATAATCAGTAAATCATTTCTTTGATGAATTTACTATTTTCTCCCTGTGGAGGTTAATAAGTTGATTGGTCTCAAATGTCAATTCACAAGAGGTCGAAAAATAATTGGCAAACGAATGAGCTATCAGCCTTTCATTGTATTCATAAATTTTTATTTATTTTGAGTTAAAATAATATTATAATAATTTGGAAATTTTCTAACCATACAGAATATGTGGTCATGGCAAGTATAATAATGATGTTTTGGTGCTATATATATTAGTATACTTCATTTATGTGAATGATTTTAATGTAATGTTCTTCCTCATTTTCCCTTTTTTGCATGCATACAATGATGTCATCCAAAATGTCTCTGAAATATCTTTTAACCTTATTTAATATGTGGTCACGACCTGTATTATAATGATGTTTTGGTGCTCTATATATATTAGTAGTTTTGTATTTTTGTTGTTTTTTAAATTCATTTATGTGAATGATTTTAATGTAATGTTCTTCTTACTTCTTTTTTGGATGCATACAGTGGTTTATGCAGCATGAATGCTGAATAGGATTTATGTATTTTTCTAGTTCTAGAAGGTCAATCATATTACCTAGCAATTAATTATTTAATCTCGACGGATTGATGATCCAATGCCAAATCTTTAGAGTTATTGATCTTCACAGATAAATTTATCTAGAAAATAATATGGGTTTTCTGCCTGTTACATTGATAATTAGTGATGATAATTTGTTCAATAATTTTAACTAATTACTGCCCATAAAGAATCCCTTCCTATGATTCTAAATTGTATTTTAACATATTCTTCCTCTTCTTCTTCTCCCGTATCAGCTTTTTTATTGTTTATACAATTGAATGTTCTCCTGCCAGGAACTGGAAATCATTTTCACTGCTATTGCCTTTTAGAAAACCCATTTCTGCGTTTTGCCAACAAAAATGCGATCAGATAAAGCTTCAAGGCATTTTTTTTTCTTTTCACCATTGAAATACAACAGTGATAGATTGCATCTAAAAATCAATCTGCCATTCAACTGATTGTCAGTACTATAACTCCATTTCCAAACCAAATGGAGGTTTGAAGGCTCAAAATGCTCTTAGGGTCTGTTTGACATTATATTTGTAAAAAATGTTTTTAGAAAAAAAATTTATTTTTAAATTTTTTGAGTTTTAATAACTGCTTTTGGAGAGAAACATAAAAATAAATATTTTTTTCAGAAGTAGGTTTGAGAAAAACAGTTTATAAAAAATTAAAAAAATCAATCAATTAAATCAAAAAAATTCTAAATTTGCTTTTTGCACACCTAACAGCAATCTCAAACACTCCCTCAATCTCTGAAATTCAGTGGCACAGTTTCTTCTGTAAAATATTCCTTCCTGACCGTTTCCACATAGCAAAATCTCACCTTTCCAAATAAATAAAAAGTTTGAGATAAATAAGCACACAGAAAGCAGAAGAGCAGAATTCAAAATAATCATACTATCAAAGAGCTGTAGAATGTATCACACTATCACCACATATAGGCTTCCAATCAAAGTTTCTTTTTTGTTAATCTAATTTTCGAATCTCACAAAGAAATACGAAAAAAGGAAGATAGAATTCGAAAGAAAATTGTCAGCACTTAAATCTCAAAAAACTACAGAGCTAGAACGAGATAGGTTAAAGCTCCATCACCTGTGGTGATAATGTAAAAAGGAAATTCTGGGTGTTAAAAATCATATTTATGCTTAATACCAGTTTAAATGTAATCCAAGTGTAGTTAAAAGCGAGAAACGCACTTAAAGTAATATACTTATTTATCACCAAAAGCGCAAAACACAAAAAAAACTCCAACTTCATTGAGAAAAAAATCTAATTTATCTAAAACAACTAAATAGTACTATAATATGTCAAAAAAATCAGAAATCATTAGCAAACAAGTAAAATTCATTATCAACCCTTTGATTATCAAATTTAGATTCGTATCCTTCACAAACATGGTTCCTTCTAGACAATTAACTAAAAAAATTAAACAATGTCTTGTTAGTTCTACTAGTATATCCATCTAACATTATAGAGCAACCTTATCTTATTCATACATCTATGTGATTCCTTAATAACTCATTAGTATATACTACTTCTTTTTTCAAAATTGGGACTCTTAGTTCATGATGGCTAGGAGACTTCAGATTTGGACCATATTACCCAATTACTTCAACCATCCATTTAAAGGAATGTAGTCGAGCATAATTAAATGAAAATATTGGCATGCTATGGCTCTCTATTTCTTATCTAAAGAATCATTTATACTAGTTTGCCTTAATCTGCCTTGATTCCTTAGTTCAACTACTATTTCAAATTTCTTTAACACAAACGTATCCATAGGTCCTTTCAACTTTGACTTCTTAATTGAACCGACACCTATATTTCCAACATTTTTACCTTTAGCTTTCTTCCAATTTAAATTAAACTCTTTTTCTTCAACTTTAATTTCAATAACGATTTCTAAATCATGAAAGAGAGGACACTTGTCATAATTCACCTTATCTTGTTGCTTCTTTCTCATATAATTTTCCAATTCTTTCCTAACATGTTTAGGGCATTTAAGATATTTTTTAGCGTTCTTATTACCTCTAATTTGATGCAATTTTGCTCTATATATCCCACACTTAGTAGCTTTACCACAAAATGTACATGTAATAACATTTATGTCTTTAGGATTTACTAAAAAAATTATACGTCCATCCAGGGTATCTTTTAGTGTCAAGCGATTGAACACTAGAATTATAATCTGTTATCTAAAAAACTAAAAAAAAAAGTATTTAGAAAATTAAAGATAACAATAATACAACAAGTAATCAAGAAAAAGAACTAACTGAGAAACTAACATCCGAGAATCATAAAAAAGTGTTTGTCTTTATGACTTTGTTGAAGAAAACGTAAAAATGTTTTGTAACATACTATCGAAAAACAGCTAATGTATTTTAAAAAATAGCAAATATAGATATAAAGAGTAACCAACTTTTACTAGAAAAACTATTTGAGAAGTTTTATAAAGAATTAAATACATAAAAAAAGGCAACTAACACTAATAGGAATATAAAAAGTCTCACAACCCAAAAAAAAAATCTGTTTGTAGGAATATAAAAAGTCACTGTTTACTATGAACACTGATTAATAAGTGAAAGAAATATAAAGAGGCACTTTTTACTATAAATGCTTATTAACATGTGAAAAAAATGCAAGCTCTTTTTGCTTCACAGAGCATTAGCTTAAGTGCAAAAAGCTTGAACTTCATTAAAAGAGTGTGCTTTGACGTATCAAATAGCGCTATAACATATTGTGCTTCGCTTCAATGCTTAAAGTGCTGAAGCGAGCACTTTTGACTTCACTTATCCAAACATGGGTTTAAGGGGATGAATAAATGATAAAAGTGTTTATCATAATAACCCATGACTGGCTTAGGTTATGTGCATCTAAATTAGGTAAACTTATGCTTGAAGGGACTTGTCTATGGTTGGCCATGAAATGACATTCATATGTGGTTTGACTTCAATTACAAAAGTAATTTACCTTGTTATCACTCAAGTCAATAATATAACAAAATATCAATGGCTAAATGGGTCATGCTTATTAACAAATTAATTACAGAAACCATCATGTTAATTCATAAAGAATTTTTTGTATGGCTTCAGTTAGATGAACCCTCTTTTCTAGGAGAAGAGAAAATGTCGGGTATACATTAGAAACACTCTATAGGCATGCACAACATTGGCAATCTAAGATTACTAGAGTGAACCGTTAAAATGCCTTCAATAAGAAAAGCAGTTTTTTTTTTGGTTTTACTATCCAGTCTGAATTCTCATCTGACAAATCCATTAAGAGATTAAAACACTCTTTCTTAAGTTTTAAAGATGCTCCATACTCAGAATTTAAATTTGAGACATATGTTTAAAAGAGAAATGACCATTGTCATCTGATCCCACCCTTTGAGAATAGAAAATGAGTTATTTATTGCAACAATATGCATGTGAAGTGGGCTTAGTGTTTTCTACTTGACTGAGTATTTAATTTTTACTTGTAAATAAATCATTTGTCACCCTTCTAGAATAAAACAAAATAACATGGGCCTAATGAAGATGGTAAGGGTAGTGATCATAAGCTCAAATTTATTTTCTCTCCTCTTCTTCTGAAAAACAAAAAAGAAAGAAAAGAAAAGAAAATCACATGACACATAGGGAAGTTCCTGCGTGAGAATTCAGATATGGAGATTTTCAACCATACCTATAGTAGTAACTATGCACGCCAAACATCCATCCAATAACCTAAATATTTTTATGCATTGCAAGCAATGACCGCTTTGCTTGAACTTATCAATCAACAAACTAAAGATGAAAACTGCAAGAATTTGAGAAGTACAAGAAATGCAAAAGGAAAGTAAGATGTATCACTTGATCCTAATTGTACAAAAGCAAATTAACTGAGATATTACAACATAAATAAGTAGCAAGAGGTCATTTTAACAAAAGCTTGGCTAACTGCCAAAATGGCTTAAATATGAATGGAGCATCCACAAAGAGGACTTCGCCCAACCGAATTGGATAACAGTAGCAAAACATGTCAAACTGCCAAAATTTATATTAATAGATCAACCAAACTGTCCTTGATATGATTACCAGGCATTTATGCCACAATAATTTTTCAATAATGTAATGATACAAGAGAAATTCAAATTATGATATAACACTACGAGAAGGGAGAGTGTGATGCAAATATATTTTTTTTTGCTTCAGATACCTATGCTGGCAGCATCAGCAATAAGACACAATGGATAATATGCAACTAAGAAAAATCAAGCAAAGATGAATCCATCTGATGCAATTAAGATATACTAGTGCTAAGATTTCACGCTTTCTTTAGGGCATAAGAAAAAGACATTGGTTCTATGGGCTTAATGGATTCACAAATTTGTAAACCATAGAACCCTATAACTTTGTTGCCATTTTAGGCAAGAAAAATGGTACAAAGACTGCAACAGCAAGAAAAAAAAAACAGATTTTGCACGCCATTATGTATCCAAAATCAGCTTCAATATTTGAAAATTACCACAAAAGTCAAGAACTTGAGATCTGCATTTTCAGCACTAAAGTCCCTGAGATCAAATACTCCAAGTATTTGCTCTTTTCCAGCTGGCAGCTTTGCCAAAGCTTTTCTACTAGAAAGATACACCGTTTCTCATTCTCAACAGGATCATGCATCTGACATCATTTATTTTACGCCTATTGTTAGAGCCCATGCTAGTAACAAATGAGTTAAGGACAATTCAAATTAATCATCATTTGAATTTACAAAAAATGAAAGAAAACAAGGTCATGAGATTTTACAGTATCCAACAGCCATCAATATTCTGTCATTAAGAAATATCATTAGAAGCTGGAGAACAAGTTGCAAGAGCATAATTAAATATAGAGTGCTGCTGACTTCATAAACTCATACATCTATAATATACTAATTAAAATATAAGACATTTTGGAACTTCGTTAGTAAACCCCAAACTAGTTTGGAAATTCATTAGTAAACTCTAACTAGTTTGGAACTGAGGCTTACTTGCATTGAATGGACCCAATTGATGATATCCAAAAGGAGAAAAACTATTATTATTATCTTGGCAATCTTAATCTGCAATCCCCATTCATGAGGTCTGGACTAAGGTTACAAATATTTGGTGGAGGAAATGCAGCCATGTCAATCCAGATTTTGTAATAGTTTAACATATACTCCGAGTATAAGTTGCTTCTTTCTTTGTGGCTGCAGGGACTACTTTACTCAATAGTGCATTTATATGAAAACTGATATAATTAGATAAAAGTTTTCTATGAAAGTCAAGAGATTGGTAGAATGGGAAAAGGAGCACTTTACATCAGGAAAATGCTTGGAAGCCACCACTACAAGAACTGGTCTGTCATATACATCGAGAAAGTCATGTACGTAGCTTTTTCCCGTCTCTGCTACAATTTTCACAGACTCTTCAGTCAATTCGGACACTCTAAATTCTCAATAGTGTAGAAGGAAAAATACACAAAGGTGATAAGTAACAAAAGGGTGTAATTACAGCCAATACAACCACTTCAATTTTATAATTTACACATGTTTGGGCTTTTACCATTCTATGAATAGATCATTTAAAAGCAGCAGAATCAAACAAGTACACCTATATTAAAATATCAGCATTCTGAAAAATGAGATGGTTGAGGACACAAATGGCCTTGGTCAATTTTGTATCAGCTCCTTCAATAGGAGATTTACGGTCTTTTAGATACCAAAAGATCATGTCTTCATAATGTCTTCCATTTTTGCCTACTGGGGGATTAGGATACTCCTTTTCAAGCTTATCCTTTACTTCTAAAACTAGCTGCTAGACAGAAAGAGTGGGATATAAAGATCCACCATATTTTGAAATCACGAAAAATTAGAACCAACTTATTCTTGAGAAACGCATATTTTGTTGAAGATAATAAAGTTTAAACCCTAGTTGTGCGCCACAAAAGTTCAGAAATTTTCCGTTCTTTTCCTTAGCGTTTCACAGCAAAGAAACAGGCAACAAAAGAGTGTAACCCAAAGAAGAAGTGAGAAGAGTTACCTTATGAGAGTGCCTAGGATCTAAACTACAATTCTGAACTGGGAAATTGCATTTCTGGAGGCAGTTTTAATCAAATTGATGGGAGGAATTAATGGGCGTCCTAGATTGTGGTAAGTGCGAAGCGCCATTTTCTCAAGAAATTCACTGGTTTATTCCCGTTGCTTTCGGGTTCAAGCTAGATAATGCAATCGGTAGTGTTCCTTTTCGTGCACGTTTGTTTAGCGGGAAAATGGCTGGAAAATGAAAAACCGTTGCAGGTGGAGGTTGGTGCAGAAAATGGGTTCCCAGATCTCGCAATCAGGTTGGGTCAACTTGTTGGACTTTCGAGATTAACATTTTGGGCCAGCAATATTGGTGTATGGGCCCAGATTGGGCTTCTGTAAGACGTAACAGCGAATTGAAGGTTTCGCATAAGACTTCCTCTTCGGAGTTTTGGGCTTAATAAGACCTATTTAAATTCGGTTTATAATTAAAAAAAAAAAAGAATTTAGATCAATTATAAAATATTATGTTAGAAAATAGTTATTAAGGAGATGCATATTCTGAGTTTTTGTTTGATTGTTTGTAGGCATGGTGAATTTTTCAAGAATTATCTATCAAAACTCTTAGATGCGGGATAATGCTATATGTGTTATGTTAACGAATTTTCCTTAAAAAGAAAAGGAGTTGAAGAATATGTAATTACATTTGAAAACGTTATAGTATTAAAAACAAAACAAAATGAATATAATTCTGTTGACATGCGTACGATAGTCATGTAATGAGGATTCATAAAAATGTGTGAATAGATGAGCAGTGACGACATCAGTAATTTAATGTGTCTAATCTCTCTCACACACACACACACACATATATATATATAGTTTTGTTTTGATGGAAAAACCTGCACACATGCATGTGATCATCTCCAAGATAGATATTCTTCAAGTTTTAATTTTGTCCTTCATATTTCACAAGGACATCATCATCATCTTATAGCTACCCCAACTAGAAACAGAAACCTTCCTTTTTCCAACAGATTTAACAGAACCAGTCCTTTCTTGCATAGGCAATACGAGGGAAGCGCAGGTGACAAGTTTCAGTGGATATAAGCTGTTTTTTTCCATCTCACTTTTAATGAATATTCTCTATTTTTCTGGCCCACAAAATGTCTCTTATATATATATATATATATATATATATATATATATATATATGCTTATTGTATGACAAAATTTTGTTGCCTGCCAATATCATAAAGAGCCAATATATACAAAATTGTTGGTTTCTGGCTTGTCTTTGAAGTTCTTCATCTTGTCCTTTAATGGGGTTTCTTCATAGTTTGCTTCTTTTAATACACATGTAGCTGTAGGGTCCACTGGCTCCGATCCGGAGCCATGCATCAGATTTTGGTTATTATAATTCTCGTTCCAAGGGAATTTGATAATTAATGGATAATAAAAATTAGTGAATAGCAACATTTCTTTGCTTAATTTTAGAATAACCATGGATTTGTTCGTGCAGCTATCATAAAATTCTTAATATAATTGAGTGAAAAGAAAAAGCTATGTCATTGGATTTTACTTCTGAAAAAACTTCACTTTCGACATTAACTATTACTTTCACTTAATTAATATGTGCATTGGTTATACAAATATATTATTTCTTTTTTTTTTTTTTCTCTTGAAAGAAGGATAGAATAAATTATCATATCCATTTATGCACGCTTTAGGTCCTTTTCTGTTAAATTTGTTCTTCTTCATTGGCAGTGAAGAAATCCTTCAACTACCCACTGAGCTATTTCTTTCACTTTCCAATGCTTCTCTTCTTTTATTACTTTTCTAAGTGGTCTGTTCTATAAAGATTTCAATTCTTCTTTAGTTTCGACTTTCTACCATTTATTGGGTATAGACAGAGGAATAAGCTGAAAATAATGAAATTTGATGAAGAAGATTATCACTGTCATCACATCATATATCACATAATTTCCATGCCCTTTGTTTGTATTAAGATAATGATCATAACTTTTCCATATATATTATGCTGGATACAGCATTTTAATTTCAAAAAATAAATGTTATTATGATTGTCTACCAACTTTATCTTTTTGGATATAGCTAGCATAGGTAGGATTTGGATTTCCATTCTAATCATGATTAACAATGATTGCATTTGAACAAAATCATGGGCAGATGAGATTGAAAGAAATATGGCGAGATAAGAGGCAAAAATCAAATTTTTTTAAATTCTTGTGTAATCACCATTAAAATAAATGAAAAAGCCTGACATGATAATGCTTCAAGATTGATATAAATATTTTCATCACTAGAGAATATCATTTTATATAATAAATAAAAAGAAACTTATATTGGATGCTAAACAATTTCTGCTTAGTCATTTTCGTACAAGAACTAATGTAAGTAGTAGTATCACAGAAGCTCAAGGAAAAGGGTAGCTTTAGGGTAAAGGCCAGCATCCTTCAGAGTCATTCCCAGCTGATCAACACCATAGATTCTTCTAGGGAAGCTTGATATCAATCTGTAGTTAACAGTCCCAGGTAGGCCTAATGAATCAACGTATTTATAGATTGATTGGACCTTATCTGAGCACAAGAAACTCTGCTCTTTTCTTTCTCCATTTGGAAACCGAATCAAAATCTGAAGTTTAACCCATTATTTTAACCATAATTAGTATAAACATCAAGAACAAAAGTTCATCAAACAAGAACAGAATAGTTACATATATAATTAAATACCTGCGTTACTTGAGCATCCTTTGATCGACTCATAGTTTCATTATTTTGAGTTTCTCTAATAGCAGAAGCTTTACCATATTGTTTTTGTGCTGAATTGTGTCTGTTTGAAGTGTTAAATGATTTCTGTGCTTTTTGAGGTAAATGTTTTTCTTTTTCCTAGAAAGGAGGCAAACAATAAGGTTACTAATTGTCAATTTGTTAGCCTAAAACAAAGCAAGCTAGTCATACTCATAAAGGCAGATGCACACCTTATCTATCTTTAAAGCAGCAAGATAGGCTGCATCTTGTTCTTCTCTTAATTCACGATCGGCTCTTATTTTCTCTTCTTCCTTAGCTCTTGCTCTCATCTTCTCCTCCTGCTTTGATCTAGAATTGCCAAAGGCTAATCCCTGCTCTTCCATAGTTCAAGTTGGGCCTTCCAACTAAAGAAAATCAGTTAGAAACTTATGATGAAAGAAAAAACCAAAAAAAAAAATGTTAAGAAAGGTATAAATTTGACTTTAAAATTCAACCAACCTGTTGTAGTACAGCAAGGCTATTACCATCAGCAGGAGCAACTACTGCACAGCATGGAAAGGTCGAAGGCTGCAGGGTCGTGGCCATTTGCAGACCTTCTCCTCTATCAGCAAGTGCTCCCCAGCAAACAAAGTTTGCATAAAGAAACTGTACAACAAATTCTGAACACAGAGTCTCCCTACAGAAAGAGGGAGTGAAAGGATGCTGAGGTGAATGAAGATACATGAACATAAACTTATGCTCATCTTCTGCTATCTTTAAAGCCTCCATGAAATGGCAGGCATAAAAGAAAGGGTGTGTTGAACCATACTGCTGCTCAAAACTGGAAAGAAAGGCCCATTCTTCTGCTGCAATAAAGGGTTCTTGTAGTTGAGGAGGTTGAAATTGAAAGTTAAGTGATAGATTTTGATCTCTTCTTCCTGCAGATCCTAGTCCGATTCTTGAAAATCCTCTTGAAAATCCTCCAACTATACTCCGTGGCAGATTCACCATCCGGCGAACAATTCCATTGAAAGAATTAGGCTCTCTCATTGATCTTGTACTTTCCCTCATTGTTGATGACATTTTGCCCTCTAACAAATTTGATCAAGCAGAAAGGAATTATATGTATCATTATCATCAGAATCATATTCATATATAATTCCTTTCTTTCATTAAGCTTTAATTAATGTAGAATAAAGAACTTTGTTAAAGAATGTGAAGATATGCTCCTTTGTTTATTTTTTTGTTCATTTCTGCAAAGTTCAAAGAGGATACTTTACTTCAGGTAGAATCCTTTATGATGTATATAGAGGATCAAATTCTTATTCTTGTCATCAATCCTTTTAATCAAACCCAAAGTTGCAAAAATTCTGTTTCTATTGATATGTAGACTCAGTTCAGACCCCACTAACAAATGGACGATCTAGCAATTGAAATCAATTTTTCTCTGAACATTGTGTGAGTTATGGTACTTTATGATTAATGTGAGTATTGTAGGAACCTAAACAACTTGGCCATCAAAGAGAGCTACACTTGCTGGTCTTTTCATTTTCAGTTGATATCAATCACATACACATAATCTTACTGTATATGATAGATTAATTGTCGGTGATCAGGATCTAGTTATAAAATCTCTATCATGCATTTTTCGTTATTGACTATCTTATCAAAGTTTGATAAATAAATGGTATCCCATCAACAATTGTCAAAGTATAAGGCTTTTTGATAGCTAATAGGACATTAGGACCCAGCTTTTTTAAGTGTGGGCCTTAATTCTCCCAAGCATCATTTTTGCCTCTTTTAAATTGTCAAAATAGAAGACAATAATTAAGTATTTTTTTTAATATAGAGTATGTTGCTATAAAGCAAAGTGTATAAATAATCATATATGCTTTGCTTAATTAAAAATACAATCTTTATAAATATATAGCCATGTGATGGCCTCCAGCAATTTTTAAAAGGTTTTCTACAGTGTGGCTTTTAGAAAGCTAAAGAAATTGCACAGCTTTTCTTTCATAAAGAAAAAGACGGTGAAAAAAACAAAAAATAAAAAAAAATGCAGAAATAGTTTTATCTTCACATTCAAAAAAATAGATGATCAATCTCCATCTGCAACCATCAAAGTAGGCACTAAGAAGGTTTGTGGAAGTCTTGATCATCAATTCGGCCATTATCAAGAGTAGGGCAAACTATTCTTTTTTGTACAATTGTACCCCTTTAATGATATCCTATTGCTTTCTCCCCCATGTGCCTCGTCCTTTAACAATGCTTTGCATTGGCTCTCATCAATGGTGCCTATTGCTGTTTCGAAAAGTTCTTCCCGTCCTAACTCTTTGATTAATTTTTCAAATTAAATATATAGATTTTAAATTCAAAAAGAAATCTCTACTAATTAGTAATTATATTCCTATTTATTTTAGCTTGCATAAGACAATCACTCTCAATGGACCGTTTCAATAACCAGTTTGATATTTAATTACTTGTAATGTAAAAATTAAATTATTTAAGTATGTGGCATCTATTATTTAGCATCAAAAAGATTGAGGTGTAGCCTACTAATTAAAAGCACCTTCAAGAACTTTTCAATTAGTCTAAATATTTCAAGCAACCCGAATGATTGATCTTCTTGTTTTACCATTTATGTTTCTTAATTATGTGTACGTACGGGTGCATTTGTGGATTCTTAGCTTTAGAAATTATAGACACTTGTTTATGCATTTGTAACCTTCATCACTACTAGCCAATTATGTATTCATTACTGTCTTCTTGTTATATAATGGAATGGGTAAAACACGTAATTCATAATACCTCTAAAATCTCATGCCTTGTGCTAGCTTGCTCTTCTTTATAGTAAAGGGCAGCAGTTTTTTGAGGCATACACACACACACACACACTCACTCTTTAATTCTTACCTTTACCTTTATTTCTCTATTTTTTTTTTCCTTTTTTCAATTCTTCTCCTTTCAAAAAGCATGGCAATGGCAGCCTTATTACAAAAACCCAAGAGTTATAATCAATACCAAAAAATCTAACACAAATTTGAAGATAATTCATGGAGTATAATATTAGTAGTAGTAATTAATACTAGATGAGTTCCACTCAAAAATTGTTGAAAATCTTATATACATACACTTATTTATATTCTTTTTATTCTTGATTGTTGGGATGGAATCTATTCTCTTATAGAGTAACTTTACAAAGGAGCATTGCATGCTAGCTCCCACTTCTCATGCCTTAATAATAATCTTCACAGCCAGTTGCCAGTTGTTTTTTTGATGAGGTGACTCTTAGTGGACCATTATTATTATTCTTCAGAAATTTTCATTTAATTTCCTTGCAGAAGGTTGGTGAGAGAGAGAGAGATTAATTGTTAGTGGGTATTTGTGAAAAGAAGAGAGAAAATAAACAACAGCATATGCTAATACTTAAAAGAAACTATTTCTAAGTGGCAAGCATTATATACCCCATAACCCAAAAAAAAAAAAAAAAGGAAAAGGTGAATCAGGCTAGGGCCCATACCTTAGTGTACCTACATTCTATGTCAAGCACATATAAACAATTTCAAAGAAAACTTAAATGGTATAAAATTAACCAACTTCAACTTCACTTTACCTTTGGATGCATAGCTAGCTAGAGTATTTCTTTTCCCATTTTCAATACTTTACATTATCTTCTGATTAATCATCTTACTCATAACTTAATATAAGCTCAAAGAATATAAGTAATCATCATATACCTCTAATGGGACAAAATTTAAACTATTAAACCACATAGAAATGCAGCCAAAGCCGTAACTTTTTTAAAATTTTAACTTCACTTAGATGAAAATATTTATGTTGATGTTATTCAAATGAAATATTTATCGAATTTCATTTTTTAAAAAGAATCTTTAATCAAATTAAATCACTTGTAATTTTTTTTCCTTTCTAACTTAATTATAGAGATCAACACTTATCTGACTACGTACGTACCAAAATTGCTTATTTGGTCACTATTAGCAAGATGGTGAACTTTAAATCACTATCAGTGCAAAGAGGCGTGTAATATTGAATGGATTAGAAAGATAGAACTGAGTTAATTTTTTCAAAAGAATTAAGTTGTAATACATGAGGCATACGCACTCAAATCTAATTGACCATGACATCACATACAGTCATACAGTAAACGGTGACTTCATTGGCATAAAAAGCAGACTGGGCTGGTGATTTAAGTTGGATATAGGTCCCAATGCATTAATTTTGACGAGTGTTTCTTGGTGGTTATTAATTTAATTTCAGCTTTGGGGAAAGCAAAACATTGGCCTTAATGATAATTCATTTTTTTGGTGGCCTAAGGACAAACTATTGGTACTGAGTTAGGTGGACAGGCCAATTTTAATATGGTATTTGATGGATATGGTAACTGTGTTTCTCTAAGGACCTTTAAGCTTGTTTTCCCAATCTATTAACCTAATTAATTATGTTTTCATCTTATGTGAGAGTAGAAATAAATCCGCTCCTATTTTAATTTTCATAAGTTTATGAGTAAGTAATCATTTATTCCCATTAAATATTAGCTTCCTCCATATAATTCTTCAAAATTTTCAACATTCTGATAAAAAGTATCCATCTTTCAAGTCTTTCTACTTTCTTAACAATATCCACCATATATACTTTGGACCACTAATCAGTAAATTACACCATAGAGCTTTGACCACCCAACAAGCAAATTAGAGGTTGGAGTGAGAGGATAAGAATTTTATTAAACAGAAAATAAAAAGAGGGCACATGCCACATGGGTTTTCTGATTTTATTGAAATGAGTTGGTCCAACATATTTTATTATTATCAATAAATATGCATGTTAATTGTTAACCAAGTCAAGAAGAAATTGCACTCATCAGAAAAACATATAATTCATTATGATGAGTTCTTTAATACCATCATTATATTTGGCCCACCAATTTGCCAGTTGAGATGTACATAATTTTTTCACTCCATGCTCATCATACCACAATGGTATTAGAGGCTTAATAGTACAAACCTTTTTACATTTATACATCCTATACCAATATTTCTAAAGAAAAAAACATATTATAAGAGAACAAAATACCAAAAAGAATTTTATGACTAAAAATAAAAAAGAAGTAAAATTGATTTTTGATTCCCTTTTTTTTTTCCATCACAAGTCACAATCAAACTAGAGAATTAAATGACTGATAAAATAATAATTCAATACCAGAATTTAAATTATTAAATCTTTGCATTCTCAAAGTTTGAAATATATCGCTCTGTTTCTCTCCCTATGTCTTTAGATATACAAAAGTGTTTATAAAAGAGAAATAAATTTCCTCTTTTGACCACGACTTCAACTTGTATTGGTTAAAACTTAAAAGTACAACTCTACCCATCCTGGTATAATTTAATATGCTCGTGCCCGAAGTTTCTTGTGTGTCAGACCACAAAACCAAGACATAGAATCTCTCTTATAGTCTTTTATAGAGAGAAAAAGAGAGAGAGGTATTATTTATATTTTGGAAATGGTCATAAGCTAGTGAACAAACAAGCTGTGCTTTCTTTTTTCTTGGATGGGGCTTCTGTTTCGTATGGATATGAAATTAGATTCATTTCCATGGACAAAATTTAGGAATGAAAAATTTTGTATCCTTCACAGAAGAAGACAACCCCAATGTATACAAACACAACTTGTTTCAGCAAAACAAACAGCACAGAAAAAACACCAATATTCCAGTAAAATGGCAGCTTCTTCCTCTCTTACTAGGCACACTTTCACACCTTTTTTTATTGCTTTTTTACTAGTATTTACTTCTTCTATTAGTCCTATCTTGTGCCTACAAGTTCTCTCAGATTCCGGTCACCGGATTCCGGCCAATCAAACTTTCAGGCCAGGGAAAGAGATATTGAAACTAAAAAGAATTGATGCTTATCTTAAAAAGATCAACAAGCCTGCGGTCAAGACAATTCAGGTAATTCTATTTTCCAATTTCCAATGATGGGTTGATTTTTTTCTCTTGCTATTTTCCTGTAAGTTCTAGTGATCTGGGTTCTTTATCTTCTTGCTTACAGAGCTCTGATGGTGACATAATAGATTGTGTTTTATCTCACCTTCAACCAGCATTTGACCATCCAGAGCTTATTGGACACAGACCATTGGTAAATTTTTCTGTTTGTTTCTACAGGAAATGTTTCCGATAATCTTTCTTTCCTTGCTCATTTCTAATTGGTATTTGAAATATTTATGATTTGGATCATCTTAAGGATCCACCACAAAGGCCAAAAGGCAATGCAACCACAGAGACAGTGATAGAGAACAATCAGCTATGGACAAATTCAGGTGAATCATGCCCAGAAGGAACTGTTCCAATTAGGAGAACTACAGCAAAAGATGTATTAAGAGCAAGCTCCATAAGAAGATTTGGAAGAAAAGTTAGAAGACATGTAAGAAGAGATTCAACGGGCAGTGGTCATGAGGTTAGTGAATGGAAACCCAACGTAATATTATCAAAAGCAGCTCTTAAGTTGCAACAACTGAGAAATTGCTTACTGTTATCACAGTTGAGGAAAAATTTCTATTGTTTTTGGTGTTTTTCTTATTAGAAATCTCAATTTTAACTTTCACAGCAAATTTAACTGTCAATGAGTGTAAGAAGAAAAGAAAAAGAGAACGAAAAATAGTGCAGGCATGGGGGAGACATAATTGTTGGAAAAAAAAAGTCAGTTTTAGTTACAGAGTACTCTGCCCACATGTCATAAGCATCTATTTACCGGAGAAAAAGAAGGCCAAAGGAACTGCATACTGAAAAATGTTACAGTTTGTTACAGATTCTTATATGAACACCTTAAATTAATTATAACTTGTTATTATTGCAGCACGCAGTTCTGTTTGTTAATGGAGATCAATATTATGGAGCAAAGGCCAACATAAATGTATGGGCGCCTCGTGTCACTGATCAATATGAGTTTAGTTTGTCACAAATTTGGGTCATTTCTGGTTCTTTTGGCAATGATCTAAATACCATTGAAGCTGGTTGGCAGGCAAGACTTCCTATTTTTAGTACAATTATGATACAACTATGCTCATAATGATTTCTCTAATTTTCAATGGAATCAAATTTCAATATATCATTTTTTAGTCTCAATGTTATTTTATAGTGTGCTTACGGAGTTAATATACTTTTATGTGCCCTAACAGGTTAGCCCTGAGTTATATGGAGATAATTGTCCAAGATTCTTCACTTATTGGACAGTAAGTCTTGTTATGGTTGGTCCTTTAATTTTAACTTAAAGATTATATAAATAAGTAACAATAATAATGGGTATTGATTTGCAGACTGATGCATACCAAGCTACAGGTTGCTACAACTTACTGTGTTCTGGGTTTGTACAAACCAACAACAAGATTGCCATTGGAGCAGCAATATCTCCAAGGTCAAACTACAATAGTAGACAATTTGATATCGGCTTAATGGTTTGGAAGGTAAACATATATTCTTATCAACTTTTGCTTGTTAAATTTAAGCTATAAGATAGTCTGCTTCTTTTCATCAAAAGCTTAGACAAACAAAACATCACCATCCAATCCCGTAACTATCATGTCTTAGTTGATTATGTTTTTAAAACAGTGGTTGATTGATTAATAAATTTGACTAGAACACGTATCTTGGCTTTTTCTGGGTTCTTTTCCTTAATCATCATTTTAAAATGCAAGATTCTCTCCAATTTTCTTGTCAATGTGTTCCTTGATGTTGTCAACTTCTTGAAATGTATTCTATAATAAAGTAGGGTTCTTTAATTGTTTGACTCCAACCGGCTTTGGGGTCTTAAAAGGTAAAACAAACATATTCTTCTTCTCTCTCTCTTTTTTTAATTATCTTCATTTTTGTCTTATTTTCTCATTTAGAAGAAATAACACACAGACACACACTCTCTATATATATATACACTTTATTTTCCTTCTATTTTCTGTTCATGTTATTAGTACTAGATGATAAATAACAAGACATTGCAATTATTTAGTCAACCACATTATAAGACAGAAAATCTGATGTTATCAGATCAATAATTTTTGCCCTAAATAGTACTAACATACCAATACATATATTTATGTAGGACCCAAAGCATGGAAATTGGTGGCTGGAATTTGGGTCAGGACTATTAGTAGGATATTGGCCAGCATTCTTATTCAGTCATTTAAGAACCCATGCAAGTATGGTACAATTTGGAGGAGAAATTGTGAACTCTAGATCCTCAGGCTATCATACATCTACCCAAATGGGTAGTGGTCAATTTGCAGAAGAAGGGTTTGGAAAAGCATCTTATTTTAGGAATTTACAAGTTGTTGATTGGGATAATAATTTGTTGCCCTTAACAAATCTTCACCTATTGGCTGATCATCCAAATTGTTATGATATCAAGCAAGGGAAAAACAATGTTTGGGGAACTTACTTTTATTATGGAGGTCCTGGAAGAAATGTAAGGTGTCCATGAAGATAAATATTGCCAAAAGATAGAGAAGATATGAATTTTGTGCATTTTTTTTTTCAAATTTTTTGAGCTATTAATTTTTCATCCTAGGCCTTAGTATGGTTTGGGTCATTTTTAGATTTATTTTTTTGAATATAAATGGCCATTTTTTTTTTGTTTTTTTCCCCCATAACAGGTGAATATAATGTTCCCATTTCTGGGATTATGTAAATTTTGGGAAATACAGGTTGGTAATGACAGAGGATTGTGTCTCTTTGCTTTTCTTCTTTCTTGTCTCCGTTCTTTCAAAATAGTTAGAGAGAGAATGAGAGAGAGAGAGAGAGAGAGAGAGATAACGAAAGAGTTCCAAATGACAAAAACACCTTTAACATCTACTTTGTAAGAGAAGTAGACCCACTAACACTGGATTGATCCTAGCAATTAGAAAACCCAGAAAATAACCTTTTTTTTTGTTCTACGGGATCTCGAACCTGAGATGTAATATTACTTTTTAAGAAATCCCCAATAGAATAATATGTTTTTGTGGAAATACACACTTTCTGTATGGCAGTGCATGTGGGAAGCATCAAGAAAGATAATTTTAAATATGTATTAGAAAGACCTTTTCAGTATTGTATCTATCCCAACTTGCAACTTCATTTCTGAAAAATAAAATAAACTAAGCAGAACAGTGTATCTCAGTGGCCACCCCAATATTTTTTGAACAAATGATATTTAAATTAGTCAAACCCAACGCAGCAAACTTTCTCCTCTAAGGTTTGTCTGTTCCTACATGGATTTCTGCCAAGTGTTGATTAAACTAGAAATATTAATTCTAAATTATCATAATGTTCTTATAATAATTTCTAAGAAAGACCATAACTAGGGTCCTATACTCCTATAACAGGTGGACTTCCCTTCAAAAAGTTTTTGCAACTAATACACAACTAATCTCTCTTGACAGATAGGTACTGTCCAATGATAAAGAAAATTGCAGATTTAGAATTTAAGTAATTATGAGGTAAAAACATTCTAATGCAATTGATGTGTACCTTGGTTTTGATGGAGAGAATGTTTGATAAAGATTGATGTGTCAGGGCGGGGCTGAGTTGAACTGGAAAGGCACCAAGAGAGGATATGCTTTAAACATCAAAAGCGAAGAAAAGCAAAAGCTAAAGAAAAGCTGTGTTAAAGCAATATTTCTTGTCTTGTATCGCAAGACAAAATATTCTGTTTAAAAACATAAAATAATCTTTCTTTTCCATATTGAATTTCAATATTAAAATTAACAAAATTGGAAACAAATTTTTAAAAAACTAATATTTTTTCAATCATAAAATATTTATTCATTTGATACTGCATAAATTTTTAATATTATAATGCAATATATTGCATAATTTTTATATATTTAATATGTTTTTGTTATATATAATTTAATAATTTTTTATAAGAGTTTAAGTCTTTTACTCGTTATCAACTACTGTAATTGTAAAATAGCTAGCACATTCAAGTCTCAATATTTTTAATTGTTATCTCAAATAATATTTTTATCAAAAGACAAGGAGGCAAACGATTGTTTTTTTAAAAATTTGTTTATGTTTGTAATGTGTTAAAACATAAGGGTAAACTTATGTTAAAATTAATAATACTAAGTCCAAACTCTGCCCAGGAGATGCTGCAAATAGAGGTAAAAATGAAAGGATAATTTTCATAAGCGTAGAATCAATCACCTTAGGGTTCCTCGTAAGGGGATAATCCGTAAGCTAAGAATATCATCTTCACATCTGTAACTTTCAGCGAAAAAGCACCTGACAGGATGAAATCATCTCCGCATTTGGCCCCCAATTTCAAGCCCCATTCTCGTTTAATCTCTCCATGGCTTCGCGGACTTCTTAAGGGGATAATATTAAATATAAGACGACGTTTTTATAAGGTTTGAACTTAGAACAGCGGTTGGTTTTACAGAGATTAGTTTCCCAACCATAATTAAGATGGGGATTTCCACGTCAAATTCATAAAACCAAAACCAGACGTGCAAAATTTCATTTAAGATTTTACCCTAATTGATAGGCAGTGGTACAGAGCAACATTTTGCCCAAGGATGATTTGAAAGTATTCTGATTTAGATATCTGCAAGTTGGTTCTCTGGGATAATTAATTATTAATTCTATCTGAAATGAAGTTACAAATAACAGAAACAAGCCTTCTTTTACCGCTAAAGATTTCAGAATTGTCTTTTTTTGGGGCATGGATTAGAGCCACAATGTCTGATTTGGTCTCGATCACAAGGTAAACTATCCATTTAATGAGAAACGTTTGGCGCTTCCCATTTTTTCCTTCCCACATCGAATATACTTGTTCAAACAATAGCCTTATTCCACGCTTTGCGCGGTATTTATTAATGGATTATAATCGAAGGAAAATGCAAACACAGATAAATGAAAACATGTTTTTCTTCTCGTTTTTCTTCCTTTTCCCATAATGCGAACATACATACATACATAACAATGGAAACATCACCCCCAGCTTTCCTTTTCGGGTTCCCATCTCAGTTACAAACTGCATCTGCAAGGCACTCCATGCACATGAATTCCTATTGCTTTTTTTGCGAGGTTCGTGCTATTGAAATCTCATCTTCACATCAGAATTTATCAAGTAATCGGTGCTTCCTGCAGATCTATGATCTTGGCGTGCAAAGTAAAAACATAAGAGGTAGATATGCACCACTTATTACTTTAAGTCTTCGAGAGCCAAAAGTTGCCAAGTTCCACTGGAGGAGAAATCTCGCAGCCCAAATAATAACCCTCAAAGACCACTAGCCATCCAATGTTGACAGCAAAAGCATATCCTCAGAGCAAATGTTGCCAGGTTTTGCTAGAGCATGATCGTAAACTTAACAAAATCTTCAAGACTACAGATGGAAGAATCATAGTCCAGAATATCAACTACCAAAGAATTGTCTATATGTCCATTCTTATTTTGTTGGCCATGTATCCTCCCATAAATTCTTCCCGCACCAATGGGCAGCTTAAGAAACTTGGGATCAACCAAGGTTTCCTTCAAATCCACGAAAAAGTTGCGGCTTCCAATCACACCTTCAGTGGGTTTCATTTTCGGTGCAATTTTCCTTATAGATGCTAAATTAAATGCTAAATGTTGAGTCACTTTAGATGAACTCCAAGGTGATATTTCATTGTTTCAGTCATGACAGTAAACTTGGACCAAATTGGCCGGAAGAAGCGAGCAAGAAAGACTAAAAAATCAATGAAGTTCATCCTTAATAAAAAGAACACAAAGCGATCAGTAAACAGCACAGGTATCTTACCATCTCATGCAACAGCCTCTTGTAACTTTCTATGGGCAACAGCCCACAGGCAATGGACATATATAAATTGTCAACAGAACCTAAACCAATTACTATGTGCTGCTAATCCATTCTTAAATATCTGATAAGATCAATAAGAAAACAGAGAGTAGACGAAGTCTTTGTTATTGAGCCCATTGCAGCAGCGAAGTTAAAATGGTCATTTAAGCAACATTTAGTCAGTACGTTAAGAAGGGTTAGATAAATGTAGCTTCACACTAAAATTTGACAATGAAATATTTTTGAATCCAACAAATTTGGGCTGATATGTTTTAAGTTAAACTGTTCCACATTAAGTAAACTGCATTCAGACAAGTTTGCCTTGTTGTTTTTTTTTTCTTTTTTGTTTAAAAAAAAGTTTGACTTGTTATAAGATGCCCCATCCTACAGGTTATTTATCGCCTTATGCAGAAGAGTCAGAAGTATTTAGTTTCTATCAGTGGCTAAAGTTTAGGTTATTGCAGCATATATTAAACATATTCATCAAAAAAATGAAAGTGGCAACAACATATGCTGTGATAACCATTTTATCACTTGCTAATATTTTTACCTGTATTGGCAGCAAGGTTGCATTGGCAGATACCTTCAAAATCATCACATATTTCCCTGATGTCTTGTATGTACTCCTTTGCCTCACTGTCGTCTCTCCAAAGCAAATCCCACTGAAGCAATGAGGAAATCATCATCTCTCTCTAAGCTTCCCAAATTGTATTCAAATGTATAGGTAACTTCATGAATTACGTCACTTATCACCCAAGAAAGGTTGTAAGCATTGAACCAATTGTGATTTATTGATATTGTATCTTCGTGAATCATTACAGATGCATGTTACAGAAGAAAATTTACAAATAGATAAATATATGAAAACTAGAATTCATTGTCCCAATTGGAATACTTGAAGTCATATTTTTCCTTATACTAAGACTAAACTATACAAACAAAAATAACACAAAAAATTGACATTTGCAAACGAGCTTCTAATGACCAGTCTCATTAATTTTATTTTCCTTTCAAGTTAAAAAAAATGAGATTCCTATTTTTTTTAATCTGTTGGACACTCTCAAATTGAGAAAATGATAAAGAATGGACAGTATCATATTTGTGTATCAGTGTATCTGTGCAAACAAAAATGAAGCAAACAGAAGATATGTATGATACCAGATTATGAACTTGATGATACCATCTGCTGGGCACAGAGATAATTTCATTTTGATCCTGAATGCCTTCCAACCAGATAGCCTACACTCATGCCATGAACAAACAGGATATATGAAAGAAAGTAGAAGAATGTGGAAAATAGAACATAAAACATGAAGATATATATTAGCTTCTTACCTTCTTAAAACCTGAAAATGTTGTTTCGCTAACATTATCGAAAATGTTATGAACTGTGCTCTTCAGGTTCCTGAACCAAAATATTAGACACAAGTACAAGATAAATATATAGAATCAGATTTACCAAAAGGAAATATTGATAAAGAACATCAAAAAGCCAATGTTTTCCAGCGGATTACATAGGAAATTCAACAAAGGTCATTGATGTAGCAGGCTGTTGGATAAACAATAGAATTACAACATGTGACTGCTCGATATAATGAAGGAACAATTGATGTTTCATGTTGATTTCCAATTTCCATTTAGCATTGCGAATGATTCATTTTCCTCTTTTAAGGGGAAAAATAAATTTCATACTAGGCTGAGTTCCATTTGCAACATGAGATGGTCCCTTACTAGAACATCTATCTAGTTACGTATACATGACAAGTTGTCATAGGCAAACCTGTCAAATATAAGATGACTTTGGGAAGAAGATAGAAAAAGCCATTTCTTCTTCCCATAAACATTGGCTGGCCAACTGTACGGCTGGAAAATCAGCGTGAAGAGGAATCCAAAATCCTTTAAAGAAAAACTAAAATAAAGAAAATACAATTGAGTCTAATCATATCTAATAAGAATAGTCATTTCTTCAGGTAAAATGTTCAACTAAACAAAAAGCAAACTACATGTAAGCATAGGAAATACAATTGAGTCTAACCATATCTAATAAGAAAATAAAGAAGGCATCATATCTTTCCTCAAACCCTTTGCTCCCATATATACAAAACAATAGTCAGAGCAACTAATTCCATGTTCTCCTGATAAGTATCAGGATTCTGATGCATATGATGATGGTCAAGATACAGGTTAAGTCAATCATCACAAAAAGGTAGCGGGGTTTTGTATGCTAGATATTCTGGGTATTCCTGAGAATCAAAATCAAAGAATATAAGTGAAAACAATCAAATGACGAATATCTAACATATGCATCTTAGAGGCCTAGACACAATGGTGCCACAGGAAATGGGCAGACCTCTAAGGTATTGAGATCATGTTTTCAATAAAAGAATTACAGAACAAGGCATAGCTCAAAGGAAACTAGGACATGCAGAAAGAGTTCAAATCCACTCTAACCAAATTCCATGTGAAGAGGAAACTACCATAGGAGGATAATCTGAATCAATATACTCACGTTCACGTCCAATAAGGAAGGAATTACAGATGAACTAGGCAAAAGCAAGAAAGAAATTACCCAACATTATGTTATAAGTTCATCATGTTACATTTTCAATATTATTTCTCTGTTGATTTTTCAATTGTTTCATTTTCTCTATACCAATTGCCATTGGCATCTACAGCTTCTTTTCTTCAGTCTGCTTTTTTAAAGGATATGCTAGCCATGTATTTCATCAGCATGAGAAATCAAAGGGAATCAAACACAAGGAGGCTAAAGGATAAACTGTAAATAAGATTTAAATGTATAGAATGAAATGAGAGCTGAAACGACCTGCTCCTTTTGACTATTGCAGTTCACTTATAAAAAAGGCGAACAGATTTCTTCACAGTCATCTTGAAAACATAATATATTCTTAAAATTGCTTTAGGAACTCATTTAAAAATGATAGAACCACAAAAAGACATTATTAATAGTATATTGCCTATTTGGCATGATGACTAAAGAAGCACAAAGAGAGCTTAATTGCTCAAGAAATTAAAACAATTTAATACATCTTGGACCAATATACACCATCCCCAAATAAAAACCGATCATTCTAAGAATAATCCATGCAACCAAAAGTTGAAAACCATGGAAAACCAGCTATGTGCGAAAAGGAAAAATAGCCATCACAAATTAAGGAAGAAACTAAACTTAAAGTAGTACCTAAACAAAATGCCAGTCCTTCAAATATAGCACAGACTTGCTATCACCCTTTGATGCACTATGCTCAAGCCAATGCTGAACTAACTCCAAAACTGTCATTTCTACTCTCTTCTGATCCATAAATTCTCCAACGCCACAATCTGCAACCTTAAAAACAGTAACTACAATTTTGAGAAGGAAGAAAATTTGCTGAGTCCTAAAGTGATAATATGGGGTCCAACGAATAAATACCTGAACTTTGGAGTTGCCAAAATAGGTAGAGAAGAATTGAAGATTAGGGATGCCATTATCACGGACCCAATCTTTGCAAGCTCTCCAATCGTCCATGAGACCTGTTAGCAGCACTGGTTAGTTTTTCGCCAAATATCTCCCAACAAACTCATTATAGCTTAGTTCTTTGCCATTCACCTCTCTATTTGCCCTCCAATCCGTACACCCATCTCTCTCCTCTCTTCGATTTCAGACTTATCAAGGAGAAATAAACCAACTTGGCATTTAAATGATAAATGTTTGATTTCCAAAATACACCAACTCAGCAAGACTGACAAAGACACATAAAATTAAGAGTTTTGGGTATCAACTAAAATAAAGTTTTACATCTCACAATAAATCCACAAATACTAATAGCACTAATAATTTTTATAAAGGATTTTCCAACACATTGGCTTTGCTACTTTACTTCTAAAACAGTATAATCTGGCAGACAAGACAATACCAAGGGAATTTTTTTTATTCACCAATCACCCAATACCTATGAGAATAATAAAAAGCATCAATTCATAAACTTCTGATGATACAAAGAGAAAGAATGACGATGCCGTAGGCAAATCGAAATTCTATGCAACGAGAAAACGGTAAAAAAATTTTCCTCTTATTCTAATCGAACAAGATGATAATGGCAACTCAATGCTGAATCTCAACAGTGTTCACACAAATCAATTTCATTTCCACATATTCCAGAGAAATCATGCAAAAAAAAAAAGACTTAATCATAGAGTTGCGGCCCAAAAGTACTTGAAACCTAACCATGGGCAAAAAGCCTCAAGATATAAAAGGTCTTATTCATTATCATCGCTGCATTTTCCCTTCAAAATAACAGACAGGCAAACAGGCAACACGTTGCTAGCACTGTCTATACTATTTACACATAAATGCATTTATCAATATCAAAATAAATTTGTCACGGAAATCTAAAGCTGAAGCTTGCCATTGAAATCCATCCTCACACTGAGTTCTCAATTACAGTGCATAAATGCCGAAGGTACAAAATTGGCCTCGAAGTTTGACAGAATGCCATTTCTATCCCAGCAGTGCAGAGTGAAATTAGAGGCAAGCGATAGCTCAATTGCATCTGGAGCCGTCCAAGTCAGGATTACAGTAGTTCAGTGGTGGGTCCTATCCACCTTCGACTGACGGTCTAGATCAAAATTGGACGTTCTATTTCGTCATTGGTTTTTCCGCTGGTGCTGACCTTATACCTCTCTGTATTAACATTTTGGAAAATTGTTACATTTTTTGTTTTGAAGGTTGGAAAATTGTTACTTGAGAATTGGGCTTGTGGGATTATGGGCGATGTAATTCTCCTTTTCTAAGAAATGATGTTTGCTACAGTGGCTTCAAATTTGATCCCAACATGGCCAACGAACAATCACCGCCCTTTCTCGCGTGAGTTGTGCTCACTCAACCGTGTGTTAAATCAGACAACATCATCCTTTTCCTCAATAACTGGGGAAAATTGTAGAATGTAAGCTGCTCCTTCTCTCTCACGAATTTTCACAGGCATTTTGCTTGCCCGATAAAATTCATCTGTTGAACTTCGATTTTGCAGGTGTGAACTTTTTGATTTCTGTAAAGAGCTAGTGCCATATGGTGATGCGTGGAATTGGCAAAAAGAAATTGTTAGAGAGAAAAGGGCATTGATTGAACGGAATGAAAATTGCCCAGATACGCTGATTGTTTTGCAGCATCCTCCCGTTTATACATTGGGCACAGGTAGCTCTATTGGGTATCTGGATTTTGACGTAAAGGATGCTCCTTTTGAGGTCTACAGAACTGAACGAGGAGGAGAAGTTACCTATCATGGGCCTGGCCAGGTACTCTGTTCTGCTTTCAGAATTTGATGTGATTACTTTTATATTTGAGTGATTAATCTTTGTGGTTTTTGTGCTTAATGTAGCTAGTTATGTACCCGATTATCAATCTTCGAAATCATAAGATGGATCTTCATTGGTACCTCAGGACACTTGAAGAGGTGGTCATTCGTGTTCTTTCCTCAACGTTCTCTATTGAAGCTTCTCGCATTGAGGGTTTAACTGGGGTTTGGATTGGTATGTTTTTTGTCCTTCATTTTGCAGTACTTTTTCATTGATGTAGACCCTCTTACTGTAGCAACTGAGTCCAGATGAAATTTAACCAATCTTTGTATTAAACAATTTAGTTCAATGCTGTTGATTGATGTGGAGTTTATATGTCCAATCTTGGTATGGAACTGATATCTTGGTATTCCAACAACAGCCAACAAATTCAACGCAAACCTTCTGAATCCAAATTATACATTCTATTTGATCATGATGAAAGATGATTACCGTACTAATCTATGGATCATGATGAAGGATCTCTCTGAAACTTCGACTTTAGATGTTGCAAATGTTTGAAGCAGCATTTATTCCTATAATATTATTGTCCATTTGTTACTCGGTCTATTTTGGTTCTCTGGTTGATCTTTATTTTTCCTTATGTCTTTTATGTGCATTATACAGTCAAAGATTTAGCATTCTCGTCATTATTGTGTTCAAAATTGTGCTTCAGGTAACCAGAAACTGGCTGCAATTGGGATAAAAGTATCTAACTGGATAACTTATCATGGTGTGGCACTGAATGTCACCACAGATTTGACACCATTTGATTGGATAGTCCCATGTGGGATCAAGAACCGAAAGGTTGGAAGCATTAAAAGGTTGCTACAAGACCTCCATTCATGTAATGGACGCGAAAACAAAGATATGCTTGATGATTTCCAGCTGATTGATATCACTTCCAAATCTCTGATCAGGGAATTCTCTGACGTTTTCAATCTTAAAATCCATCATAAAACCATATCCAGCGTGGAGTTTTTGCAGAATAATCCAGAAAAAGATCACTGATGAATATGCGCGGAACATTTGTTTATATTGCTCTATGCAGTATAATGTTCAAAATTTTGCATTATATGTAGTTGTGTACTGTAATTCTGTTTTCATTTAGAGTAAACCTTCTACTTTTAATATGTGATTGACCCTCCCAAAACAGCTTATCATCGTAACAAACCCCCATTGGCGAGCTAGAATGAAGTTAAACGATATTAAAATGGGCTATTGAGGTGAGGCTTCACATAAACGACAAATCGTTGCTGACTGCGAGCCATCAATCTACAGACTTCGCGTTTCTTTCGCCTAAAACGCCACCTATTCTAAAAGCACACGTGTCTTTTATACGACTAACTTTTTGTTGCCGCTTACATTATACGAGCTGGATGTGCTAGAACTATAAGGAATTAAGGACATGAAGGACAAATCGTTCGGTTTCCGGTTAATTGAAGGGTCACAGCATTCTCCGGTCAAACCTTCAATTCCAAAGGTTGACATCTGATGTGGCGATTCATAATTGCAAACAAGACTTAGCTGGTAAGAATTTACTGGATAAAGCCTCGTGTGTCGGAGGGGCGGCAACAAGTTTCCGGTATGTCAAATGAACTCCAACGTCCTCCTACTCAAAAATAAAAATCCTAATCCGTAAAGGACATGGCTTTCTAATCTCTATAAATATCTAACGAAGTTGGCTCTTAACGCTCCTAATTTAAATTTATCAAACTTTTCTGCTCATTGTGTAAGCACACAACTCATAAAATCTGTAGAAACTAGAAAGAAAATAACTGTTAATAATGGCGGATCAAAGCTCCACACAACCCTCCTCATCCTCTGACCCGTATGTGTAATCTCAATCTTCATATATCTTCTTTGATAAATTTTTGAAGCGTATAGAGGCTTTGATTTACTGATTGGGGTTATTAGAATTATGAAAAAAAAATTTAGAGCAGTGTAGTATGTGTTTAAAAAAACTTTAAACTTTCCTTTTCAACCGACCTGAGGTTTTTGGTCGTGTTCTAATAATATTTTTGCTGGTTTTGATGGTTTATTTGAGCTTATAATAGAAATTGCTTTGTATGTGATTTAATGGGTTTTTGCGTTTTTATAAAAAAAATGCAGGAAAAGTGGTAAGCAGGATTATTCCAACGCAACTTTGGAGCGGAAGAAGTCTTGCAGCCGTCTTGTTGTTGATGAGGCCATTAACGATAATAGTTCTGTGGTCTCTCTGCATCCTGATACCATGGAAAAGCTTCAGTTTTTTTAGAGGTGACACTGCTACTTAAGGTAACGTTAACTTTCCAATATGGCCAATATTATATTAGTTAATCTACATATAAGAATTGTAATTCTTATTTTTTATTTTATTTTTGTTTTCTAATGCACAGGGTTAAAGAGAAGAGACACAGTTTGTATTATTCTAGCTGATGAACAATGTGAAGAACCGAATATCAGAATGAACAAAGTTGTCGGATCCAATTTTAGAGTGCGCCTTGGAGATGTGGTGTCTGTCCATCAGTGTCCTGATGTCTAGTATGGTAAACGAGTACACATTCTTCCAATTGATGATACCATTGAGGGTGTTACTGGCAATCTGTTTGATGCATATTTGAAGCGTAAGTTTCTTTTTGTTTTTGATGGCTTCAGTTTTCTTCTTTTTTGCAATTACATAATTTACATTATTTAATTCTCGTTATTCTTTTTTTTTTTTTTATCTTCTGTCAACAGCATATCTCATTCAATCTTATGGGCCTGTCAGGGAAGGTAACCTTTTCCTAGTTAGGGGTGGTATGCGCAGTGTTGAATGTAAAGTAATTGAGACAGACCCTTGTGAATATTATGTTTTTGCACCAGACACTGAGATCTTCTGTGAAGGAGAGCCAATCAAGCGCGAGGATGAAGAGATATTGAATGAGGTTGGATATGATGATGGTGGTGGTGTTAGGAAGCAAATGGCTCAGATTCGTGAACTAGTACGACTTCCTCTCAGGCACCCAAAGCTTTTAAAATCAATTGATGTGAAACCCCCAAAGGGTATTTTGCTCTATGGCCCACCTGGGTCTGGAAAAACTCTGATTGCAAGAGCTGTAGCTAATGAGACTGGTGCATTCTTTTTTCTGATTAATGGCCCTGAGATCATGTCGAAGTTACCTGGTGAGAGCGAGAGCAAGAGGAAGGCATTTGAAGAAGCTGAAAAGAATGCTCCATCCATAATCTTTATTGATGATATTGACTCTATTCCTCCTAAAAGAGAAAAGACTCATGGTGAGGTGGAGAGACGTATAGTGTCACAACTTCTGACTTTAATGGATGGCCTTAAGAGTCGGGCACATGTGATTGTTATGAGAGTCACCAATAGGGCTAACAGCATTGACCAAGCTCCGAGAAGATTTGGAAGATTTGATCGAGAGATTGACATTGGTATGCCCGATGAAGTTGGACGCTTGGAAGTCCTCAGAATTCAAACCAAAAATATGAAACTAGCTGAAAATGTGAGTTGATCAATGACTACCTTCTCATACACTACATAAATTATTTTCTAGGATAACAAAGTGAACATTTATATTTTTGTTTCAGATTGATCTTGAAAGAGCTGCAAAAGATACCCATGGTTTTGTTGGAGAGGATCTTGCTGCCCTTTGTACCGAGGCTGCTCTTCAATATATAGGGAAAAAAATGGATGTCATTGACTTGGAAGATGAGAACATTGATGCTGAAGTGTTAAATTCAATGGCTGTGACCAATGAACACTTCCAGACTGCATTGGAATCTTTGAATCCATCAGCACTGCGTGAAATAGTGAGTAAATTTAAAATTTTGTTTTTGATGATGCTAATCATAAATACCTCTTGAAGAAGCTTGTACGAATAGCATTATTCTGATATTTTTTCCTGAGAATAACATTATTCTTTCCTGTTTGATATTTTTCATTATATGTTTGTCGACACTGGAAAAAAATTTTGTTCCTGTTTTGATAGGTTGTGGAGGTCCCCAATGTCTCATGGGAAGATATTGGTGGGTTGGAGAGCTTCAAGAGGTCAGTGACTTAATTCAATTTAATGTTTTCACATATGAAAGATATACACATTGATTATCCTATCCTTTCTTGGATTTCATCTTACATCAATATGTCTACTTCTGGCAGACTGACCAATATCCCGTGGAGCATCCAGAGAAATTTGAGAAATTTGGAATGGCACCTTCTAAAGATGTTCTCTTTTATGGACCTCCCGGCTGTGGTAAAACTTTACTTGCAAAAGCAATTGCTAATCAGGCCAACTTCATCAGTGTTAAAGGCCCTGAGCTGTTAAACTATGTGATTTGGAGAAAGTGAAGCAAATGTGAGGGAAATATTTGATAAAGCAAGGCATTCTGCTCCATGTGTACTGTTCTTTGATGAACTTGATTCCATTACAACACAGGTAATTTTGCTTTCTAACTTATACTAATTTTCATTTGCGACTTCCTGCTTCCAGCGCGGCAGCTCTGTTGGAGGTGCTGGGAGTGCTGCAGATAGAGTCTTGAATCAACTTCTGACGGAAATGGATGGGATGACAGCTAAGAAGACAGTCTTTATCATAGGGGCAACAAACAAACTGGATATTATTGACCCTGCATTGCTTAGGCCGGGGCGTTTGGACTAGGTTATTTATCTACCTCTCCCTGATGAAGCCTCGGGCCTTCAGATTTTCAAAGTATGTTTGCGCAAGTCGCCTGTCTCTAGAGATGTTGACCTGGCAGCTCTTGCAAGATATATACTCATGGTTTTAGCGGTGTTGATATCACTGAAATTTGTCAGCGTGCTTGCAAATATGCTATCAGAGAAAATATTGAGAAGGTAATAAACTCTCCTTCGAAATTGCAATGTTTTTAAAGTCTTATTCATTCGAAATTGCTTGTCTGTTCTACTCTTACTGTAATAGGATTATAGTCTACACCGGTTCTCTGGTGTATATCATTTCATTTCACTTAACAGTTTGATAAATGTCCGGATATTGAGAGGGAGAAAAAGAAGCAAGAGAACCCTGAGGCCATGGAAGAAGACGATGTTGATGATGTCCCTGAGGTAAGGGCTCCTCACTTCGAGGAATCCGTGAAGTATGCCCGAAGAAGTGTGAGTGATGCAGACATCAGGAAGTATCAGCTCTTTTGCTCAGACCCTACAACAATCTCGCGGATTAGGAACTGAGTTTCGGTTTTCAGATCGTACTGAGAATGCTGCTGCTGCTGCAGCTGGAGGATAAAAGCTTCTGCTGTTGGAGAAGATGATGATCTGTACAGCTAAACCAAAACTCAGTCCTTAAGCTACCAGTTACTGTTTATCATGTAATTCCCAGCGTGTGGCATTATAGATAGTAACAGATAGATTATATATTAATACCAAATATCATATATCGATTTCAATTTCTGTGAGATTTAATGTTCTATTCTAGGTATATATATATATGTATGTATGTATGTATGATACCTATATTTATCTATAAATACATTAAAGTTGGTTGGTTGACACTGTTGATTATTGTAGTAAAAACTATGGTTACCAAAACTGGTCCAGACTGGCCGGTAAATCTGTGAATCGATCTAAAAACTGGTTTGGTTAACACTATAAAACCGGAGATGCTTTTGATCCGGAAGGAAAATTAGTCAACTAGTTGGTTGGTCTGTGATCCAGATGGACGGACTGGTTAATTAATTGCTGAAAATACTAAAAAATGTTGAATTTGTTTTCACTAAGACTTGAAACTGAGATGAGCTGTTAGTTATTAATAACTAAACATCATTTGACCACTTCTTATAAAATTTTATGTAGAACACTGATATGTATTTACAAGTATAAAATTAAATATATTTGAAAAAATTAAATTTACTTGTCTTTGCATAAATTTTTATATAAATTATTTTGATATATATTAAAAAATATTATTTTAATTGAGAAATGAATATTGTAATATTTAATTAATTTTGTTATAATTAAAATAAAAAACAAAATATATTTTTAAACATAGTTATGTATTAATTTGAACATAAATACTAATATTGTATACATATTATTTTGTATGAATACATTTAATATGTATTTAGTATGTAATTAAATTTGACTGAGTAGAACATTAAATCATTAACCATCTATCTTTTCCCATTGTTGTCCGGACAGAATTTGATAACCTTCATAAAAACAATGTCATGCCCACAATGCCCTTATCAATTCATTAAAATGTGTGATCCCGTATTGGTGCTTTTTTTTCCCTCAGGTGCCTATACAAAACGACATAATTCCACATTAAAAACCAAATGCTCAGTGTAACACGCTGCCATTTAAAACTTCTCCAGCAAATCATCGCCCAACATGGCACCAACCCATACGCCGCCGTCACACCCTCATTTCCCTCGCAGCAAGTTCAATAGTCCTTTTCAACTTTTTATGAAAAATTACTAATATATCCCTACATTTTAATATCACTTCAACTGCCCAACGTACATCCAATGCCCTTTTTTGCCATTTCAACATTAAGGCGCTTTGTTGTCTTTAAGCAAAGCCAATTTCACAATCCTCTCACCATTCTTTCCCCAATATTTACATAATTCATTAATTATACTTTTCAGGTTTGCTAATAATTGGCCTCTCTTGGGGTTCATTCCTATCATAGTGTCTTTTTTTCAAAATAAAAAATAAAAAATTATATCAATTTTTATAAATGATGTTAAAGTTCTTTATCATGTTGTTTCTTTATATTATGCAAATAACAATTAAATTTATTATATATCAATAATTATTTAAACTATTGCATTAATATTCTATTATCAATTTCCTTTTTTTAAATAATAAAATAATCATTCTAATTTTATTTTTTAAAATAAAAATATAATCATTGATAAGATTGCATCATATATATATATATATTATCTTTATTTATATTTTTCATATTTTTTATTTAAATTTAGAATTACATACTAATTAATATATATATATATATATATATATATATATATAAGCACACCAAGTGAATTTTGACATATAGTTATTAAAATTTGGAGAATAAAAATTAAAATAAAGGAAGAGTATAAGTTTGCAAAACAAACTTTTGTAAAATGGATATACTTTTGGTAAGGCATACTTCAAGGTTCATAAAACATATCTAAATTTGTAAACACATTACAACTCAATTATTAAGAGTTGAGGAATTATTGATCGGACTTAAAAATTAGTGCTTAGTAGAAAATAACTCGCAACCTTAATTATCTATGGCTCTACTCATACATCAAACTTATCAATCATATAAGAAGATGGTGGGATATTAGAAATGAACTTATCATATTATTGAAGTGAAAAAATAAAAATAAGAGAGAGGAGAAGGTTCATCAAAAGTTTATATATCTTAGATTAAGATCTCCATTAAATTGATGTGAAATATTGGAATCATTATATAAAACCTTCGTCATCTCTCATACATTAAACCGCTCATTACTACTTTTCATCAAGAAAATGTGGTGAACATTCTACACATGAAAACAGACCATTGGCACCTTGTTCCAAAAGCTGTTTCGAAAGTGAACCATCATGATGTATCGTTTACATCAATGGATCATATGCCACCATAATTTCTTCTCTCCCTCTCTCTCTCTCTTTCTCTTTCTCTTTCTGTTTTTCTTTGTCACATCTGTGAGTTACACTATGACCATATACGTGTACTGCGGTTATTTATACTACAGCATAAAGGCATACGATCGGAGTCTAAATATGGATAAATACATAAAAATTTAATTATTTTAATATGATAAAATGAATAAGAATTTTAACGAATGAAACAATGCAATTTCTTGTTATGCACGCAAAATCGAGACGACAGCCCAGGCTGAAATTTGGGTTTTTCGCTCAGTAGTGAAATTATAATTTAAGCATACCAAAATATGAAAAATATTATTTTAAGGTCATATGAGAATTAGAAGGTGAAATTTTAAAGTTAAAGGTTTGAATTATGGAAATATTGGAATTAGATTAAGATCTCCATTAAATTGATGTGAAATATTGGAATCATTATATAAAACCTTCGTCATCTCCCATACATTAAATCGCTCATTACTACTTTTCACCAAGAAAATGTGGTGAACATTCTACACATGAAAAAAGACCATTGGCACCTTGTTCTAAAAGTTGTTTCAAAAGTGAACCATCATGATGTATCGTTTACATCAATGGATCATATGCCACCATAATTTCTTCTCCCCCCCTCTCTCTCTTTCCCTTTCTCTTTTTCTTTCTCTTTGTCACATGTATACGTATATTGCGGTCGTTTATATTACAATATAAAGGCATACGATCGGAGTCTAAATACGGATAAATACATAAAAATTTAATTATATTAATATGATAAAATGAATAGAAATTTTATTGAATGAAACAATACAATTTCCTGTTATGCACGCAAATCGAGACGACAGCCGGGGCTGAAATTTGGATTTTTCGCTCGGTAGTGAAATTATAATTGAAGCATACCAAAATATAAAAAATATTATTTTAAGGTCATATGAGAATTATAAGGTGAAATTTTAAGGTTAAGGGTTTGAATTATGGAAATAGGATCCTTAGTCCAGATTTACAGTATGATATTTCAGATCAGGAGTTAGAGAAATACAATCACGATCACAATGGAGATGATGTGATCGAAATTTAATTTTAAGATTTTTGAAACTGATAAATTAGAAATTGGACGGCGGATGAATTTTTATGGGCAAAATTAAGAAAAATAAAAACTTGATTTTTGTACCGGTGGTCATTTTTCACAATCGAAGAGACCGTTTCGAAGAGAAAATTATTTTATAATTTTTGGAATATTTAATTTGATGAAATTGAGTTGTTTAGAGGTTGAATTTTGGAGAATTAAAATTAATTATGAAGAAAATTTTTGATTGGTTGAAAAATTTTGAAGTCAAAATTAATAGAAATGTGATTGGGTCATGTGTCAATATTATGGGATAATTAATCATGCTATTGGCCAATGAGGAGATGGATTAAGAAATTAATTGTGATTAATTAAGTTAATTGGGTATATATATATAAGAATAATTAGAAATTCAATAAAAAAAAATCACAAAACTCATGTTCTTCCTTCTCTCCTCCATGGCCGAGAATCTCCAAGTCCCAATTCCTTAAGTTGTTCAATTTTTCTTCTTCCAATCATATTAATCACCAATTAAAATGATAAAAATAAAATTGGTGTGGAGAAAAAGAGATAAATGGTGGAATTTTAGCAAAAAGAAATAAAAAAAAAATTCTTGATACTCATTTGAAGAAGGTGAGATTTTGTTCCTTTCTCTATGTGATTTTGTTGGTTTAATTATTTTTATAATTATTTATTTAATTGTGGTGTGATTTTGTGATATTTGGTTGATGGAAAAATTAGGGTTTATGGTAAAAATCTTGAAAAAATAGAGAAAACTAGAAAATGAAGAGAATAAGGCTTGAGGATGATGGATTGAGTGAATAATTGATGAAAATAAATTTTAGGAATTTTTAGAGAATTTCCATAATTATGGTTAAATTTTGGAAAAATTATTTTAGAAGAATTTTACCTTAAATTGAAGATAATGGAGTTAATTGGAGTGTATGGAAGTGGAAAATAAATTTTGGGATAGAATAAAATTTTAATAGGATTTTTGGGAAATTTTAAGATTTTTAGCCAAATTATGGAAAATTTTATTGGGAGTTGTGAAATATTATTTTGGTGAAATTGATGATGGAAAATGAAAGAAAATGAGTTAGAGTGATGATAGGAATTTATTTGGAATTTTTAGAGTATTTATTGAATTAATAAAAATTCTTGAATTGGAAATTGACACTGGGAGAATAAAAGAAATAAATGGAGAAAATTAGTTTTGGAGGCAGAAAAATAAAGAAAATAAATTATTATAAACGAAAATTAATATTTGAATTTTTGGTTTTACCGGAAAGCGCGATAACGACCAAAATCGGAATTTATGCATTAAACATGCATAATAAAAAAATTTTAAATTATAGGATATTGATATTCGTGAAAGCGAAAAATTTAAATTTTGTTATATTTTATATCGTAAGGGGTTCAATAGTTAATCAAAAAAATTTTATTTCTAGGCGCGACATTAGACCGGACGCCAACCTAAGATAAAGGGAAAGAGCCGGCAAAACGTAAAAAAGTTAGTGCAACTATCCTTATAATATTAGTCATATAAATATAATTTATGTGAAAATTGGAATTTTTGCAATTATTGAGTTATATATATATTTTTGTATTCCAAAAAATTTAAATGTTAAAAATCATGTATGATAATAATTATTTTGGTATTGAAATAATATTTATTTATTATCTGAAAAATGAAGTTAATTGTGATTTTGATAATTTTTCCCACATGTTAGCCTAGACGTGAACTAGAGTATTGTTGGCATGTCAATATGATAGAAATTATGGTCATGTGTATTTCTGTGGACTAATGAAATATTGTGATCTTGTGCATTTTTGTGGATCACATGATACATTTTTCAGTCATGTGCATTTCTATGGACTGAGTCATATTATATTTGGATATTGTGCATTTATGTGGATCCTAAATTGAGATGTAATATGATACCCCTTTGATTCCTTAAAAGCAAGTTTAGAATGTCATAATATGTGGGTATATGAAAAATCAATTATTTTATTTATAAAAATGAGATTCAAATTTTGAATTGATTATATCTTAAGAGCATGTTTTATTTTAATGACTATTATTATAAGAATTTTTGCACCACTGAGTTATATACTCAGTGTGGGAGTTTGTTTTCTCTCGCGTAGATTACCAGATTAGCAGAGAGTGTCCAGACTAGTAGATAGAGACGCTGATTTGAGACCCGCATTATGGAGCACAGCAATAGCAGTGATAGCCATCCAGAGCGGGTTGGTCTTTTATAATATTTTGACATGTATATATACAAGTTTTTAAATTTTATTACAGTATGTATATAAATAAAATAGAAAGTTGTATATGTATAATATTTTAATATATATTTTAAATTTTTTTATTAAATATGTTTAAAATTAAAGAAGTATTTTTGAAGAATTTTATTTTATGTAGCACATCCTATCCGTCTGGCATACAAATGGGTGTATGAAATAGTAAGGGGTGTTACACTATTTCTATGTATAGTTAATTTTCTTCAACCTTACCCTCAACAGAGAAATGTTAAAAATATTTTCTATACTCACCTCTTAATTTGGTGAGGAAAGAAAATTTTTCAAAAATAATTTTTCTTTTATGTCTCAATCTATTTTTAGATTTTTCTATTTTTTTTACTAATTAATCAAGAAATTAGTGTGAAAAATTATCTGAAAATAGAGAATATTCATTGCATTCATTTATGTAATCAATGGCGGCTCTTATCCTTTATTCTTATCAGTTTTTTTCTTATTTTTCTTTTTTGTTCAAATAAATTAAGATTATTTTAGATCTGAAAATGATTTTCTGTCTTTTTTTTTCTTTTAGCCTCCTTGGGAGGTGTATTTTTTTTCATGCGAGTTTTCAGCTTCTTAAGTAGAGTTATAAAATGTTTTATAATTTTAGAGGTTAAGATATTCGGTATAATGACCATTTTGTTTTTGATATTGTTTTTTTTTTCAATTGGTCTAATTTAAAAACAAAGAGATTAATTAATTTATGGTTGAATGCCGCATAGAGTGGGATTAATATGGCTTCTTGAATGGGCGAGAGGAGGGAGAGGGTGAGACTAAAGCCAAAAGAGATTTCATCACAAATTTACAATACAACTATTATCTTAATGGTATAACCGTATAATTAAGAATTACTAAATAATTTTTCGTACATACATAAGTATCTCTTATCTGTATCGATTGATCTTGATGTGGTCCTAAGTATAAGCTGTAACCCATCATTATAATTTATGGTCTGTACATTTATATAATTCAGTTGTTATGTAAAAAGAAAAGGTAAAAAATAACGAGTATTGATTTGATTGCCAAAATAATAATAATAATAATAATAAAAATAAAATAATTGAGTCGACATTTTAATGTAGAGTTACAAAACCTCGATGGATTTCGTTCAAAAAAAGAAAAAAATGGAGACGATGGATTGGCAATTTGGCGTGGTAGACAAGACAGTGTTGATTGAACATTGAAATGACATTTTTAGGTACTTATTGGTGATTCTGATAAGCACTTTCCCTTAATTCTAGTTTGTTGTGTTTCTCGTCACCTTCACGTGGTGGGGATTGGAGAATAATAAAATCTTTGTAAATGAAATTGAAAAATAAAGGAAGCTCAATGCTTTCTCTCTCCCTTCTCTTATTTATCAATTTATATTTTTCGTTCTTTTTGAGGAGGTAACAAGTGAAATAGAAAGATTGAAAGAGATAATAGTAATAATAATCTATTATATTAACTAGATGATTCGATAAAACACTTTTAAATTTTGAAAGAAAATATTTTATTTTTTAATATTTTATTTGACTCGAATCCAGATTGAAAAATTAAAATAAAAAAAAAACTATCATAAATTTTTTATATTATCTTTTCTTTTATTTTTTTATCTTTTAAATGACACATTTTTTTCAACAAGGATCCATCATATTAAAATATATAGTATTTGTTATCAGTAAAAGGAATAATGTAAAAAAGAGAGGCACTAATGTATCTTTTTTTTATGTGTTCTCATTAAAAAAAAAATTCATAATAGCATTAATAAGATAACGTATAATTTTTCAGTTTAACAAGAAATTTTAAGTTTAAGTCTTGTATATACAGCTATTTTAAAATTTATCAATAAGTATTTTGATGTTTTTGAAAAAGTAAAATTAGTTTTAGTGTTTATTGATATATTAGTATAACCCAAAAAAATGATTCAGCTGGCACAAAATACTCTCGGAGGGAGGAGAGAAGTCATATTCCACATCTCTTTTAGATATTCACAAACACCACATATCTAATTCGCACATTTAAGCGAAAAAAAAAATCCAAAAAACATAGAAAATGACTCCTCATTCAAGCAAAATTTGGTCTCTTTCTATACCGTGTATTGTCTTTCTTATGATTACAAATGTATGTTAATTATATAGTATGGGAGTACGAGTTGAAAATTTCAAAAAAAAAATGATTATCTTAAATCTCAGTTCCATTCTAGTGGAAATTGATAACCAAGCCGTAGTAAATATGATTTAGGGTTTTTGTGATCCGAATGTTCATAGTTTTTCTATTATCAATCAAATTCGCTCTTTGGCGTGTTTGTTTTCCTCCTTTTATATTCGCCATGAGGCCAATTTCACTGTACATTTTATGTTGAAGTTGACTTATAATTATTCTATTAGTACTCGCATCTTAACAGATCTCCCACCAGGAATTATTCATTGATTGTAACATGACATTGTTGGTGTTTTCTATTTTAAATAGTTTCTTGTTGTTTTTGTAAATTTTGCTCACCCCAAAAAAATTAACAAAAAAAAAAAACAAAGTCAAAGTTGCTAAACATACTTGTTCATTTACCACCTCACTAGTCACTAGCTACTCAAGAAAGAAAAAGAATTTGCTAATTTTATGATTATGTACCCTAATGATAATCTCTTGTCGGTACAGAGCAAATGTGTTAGCCATTTTTAGGAGCAAAATTAGCGGAGGAAAATGAATATGCAAGTGGGCAATGAGAGGATCCCTGAAGAAGTAGCAACTGACCTGGGGTGACAGAGGAGGATGAATACGATGCCGTTTCCGTGGTTTTAGAAGATAAAGTGGTCGCATGTTCCTGTCGAATTTCTCTCAATAATGCAGCCACATCTTTCATCGTAGGCCGATCCTCTGCGCGATTGCTGGTGCAAAGCAGCGCAATGCCCAATGCTTGTAGCATTTCCTGTATTTGTGTATCAGGATGGCCTTGTAGTTTTTGATCTAGGATCTCAACTGGATCCTTCTTAATCTTTAGGTGCTCTCTCACCCATTGGATTACATGTTGTTCCTCGCCAAATGATGGATCCACTGGCTTTTTTCCTGTTATTATCTCTAATAAAACTACTCCATAGCTATACACATCGCTCTTCTCTGTGATTTTCACCATGCAACCGTATTCTGCAATTACCCAATCACATTAGAATTTGGGATTTTAAACAATCAACCACTTAATTTGTCATTAATTATTGCTCACCTGGTGCAATGTAGCCATACGACCCTGCAAATTGTGGGTTGGCTGAGAATGAACTCTGCTCATCTTCAACCAGCCTAGCCAACCCGAAATCTGCAAGGCAAGCCACGTGCAGTTCCCCTAGCAAAATGTTATGAGCCTTCACGTCTCGGTGCAAAATCCCGGGCACACAATCGTGGTGTAAATATGTTAATCCCTCCGCCACGCCCAACGCTATATTGAACCTTCTCTCCCACTCTCCTAATCCAATGCCTCCTTCGTGTAATACTGCTCCTAATGTGCCATTACTCATGTAATCATAGAACAGTAACTTGGTTTTTTGGTTTGCTCCCCACCCTATTAATCGGACTATATTTCGGTGACGAATTCTCGTGAGTGTGGCAATCTCGGATGAAAAGGCGGCTGCCGAGAGTTTCTCTGCTGACTTGAATCTTTTGACAGCCACCGTTAATCCCGACAGCAGGGTAACTTTATAAACGACGCCGGATCTACCACGCCCTATAATGTTGCCAGCTGTTAAGGATCGCACCACGTCCTCAATTGATAAGTCGAGTTTCTGGTATAAAGTCACCTCCCACGGGGGACCCAGCTCAATGTCGGGGTCGCCATCGAGATCGCCATGGTGGGGCCCAGAATGTCGCTTTTTGCTTCCGAGGATGATGTAGAGCGCCGCCAGGAGGAGTGCGCACGCGGTGCACAATAGAACGATAATAGCCACACGCGCCGCTGTCGCGTGTCTCATGCTCTTGTTGTCATTAGCGCCGGCGCACTGATTGCCGGCGAAGCAAAGCTTGGGGTTCCCAGTGAGGACACTGAGGGGAAGCTTCGAGAAAAATGGCGTTTCAGGTAAGCGTCCTGAGAAATTGTTGTGCGAGACATTGAGGACAACGATATTTTGCAAGGTCGCGAGATAGCGAAGATCGCCGGTTAGCTGGTTGTGAGAGAGATCCAGGATCCCAAGCTTTTCTAACTCCGTGAACTCCGTCGGAATCGCATCTGTGAGTTGATTGCAGCTCAGATTCAATGCTATTTCCAGTGATGGAATTTTCCCCAAACTCGATGGAATATTCCCCGAGAGCTGGTTGCTACTCAGGTCCAATAACTGTAGCTTGGAGCAGGAACCAAGTTGAATCGGGATGGGGCCTGATAGCCGGTTCTTCGCCAGAATGAGCTTAGTGAGTGAATTCAGCAATCCAAGACTTGGACACAACGTGCCCTCGATCAAATTAGCAGAAAAATCCACTAATTGCAGAGAAACAAGCTGGCTCAAACTTTGCGGCAAGTTGCCAGAAATTGAATTGGAATGCAAATCCAAGAACGTGAGATTCCCGCAACCAGAGATTTCCTCAGGTATAACTCCAGTGAGACGATTGGATCCTAGGTCCAAAAAGTTCAGATTCTTCAAGTTTCCAAACTGCGGTGGAATCGAACCAGTGATCTTGTTGTCACTGGCCCGAAAGCGGATCAGTGACGAGCAGTTTCCAATCTCGGGAGGAATTTGGCCGGAGAGATTGTTGGAGAGGAGCAGAAGTTTGTTGAGTAGCTTAAGCTGGAAAATTCCTCCAGGAATGGGGCCCATCAAGCCGTTTTGAGATAAATCAACAGCCTCCAAATTGTGACAATTGGAGATGGAAGCTGGTATATTTCCTTCAAGCTTGTTCTGCCATAGAAACAACAAAGTTAGATTCGATAAGCAACCCAATTCGGAAGGAATTGCACCGGTGATTTGGTTGTTGTCGAGTTCAATGTGAATGATCTTCTGACAATTGCCCAATTGCGTAGGAATTTCCCCGGAGATTTGATTGACGCTAAGCTGGAGTTCTTGAAGCTCTATTAAATTGCCGAATGATTGAGGGATGACTCCGGTGAGTGAATTCATGGATATGTCGACAATCAGCATTTGGGTGCAGTTTCCAAGCTCTGGAGGGATAATGCCGACCAGATTGTTCTGCCAGAGCAACAAGCTTTGCAAATATTGGAGATTACCCAAGGTTCTTGTGATGGATCCAGTGAGGGAATTCTCGTAAAGGTAGATGTTTTCAAGCGAGGTACAGTCACCGAGTTCAGGAGGAATTTGGCCGGAAAGGAGAGAAGTGTAGATGGCAATGGTCTGGAGTTTCTTTAGCTGGCCAAGGCTTGAAGGAAGAAAACCTGATATACTGGTTTCAGCAAGGCCTAACAGGACCAAATTGCTGCAGTTGCCAATTTCTTGTGGCAATGGACCTTCAAGATTTTTGTTACCACCTGCTCTAAACACTTGAAGATTGTTCAACTTGCTGTGGAAATCGGGTTAGTTTCCACCAAAATGAATAATTGTGCCAAAAATTAAGACAAAGAAAAATTCCCAGGTAGTTGGTGGAGTCACAAATGGTCTCCCTTAAAAACCAACTTCCTTAGACTCTTGAGTCTTGGTGACAGAATTTTTCTAAGATAATTTAAAGCACAATATATCACAAAGTAAAAAACCCGACAATAGCTATTAAATAGAAATAAAAGGAAAACCAGAATTTAACGAGGTTCGGCCAATTATGCCTACGTCCTCGGACACTACTAAAATAATATTTCACTATTTCAAAGAAATATTACAAAGTGAAATATTACAAGAGAGAGAGGAAAAATACAACCAATCTTAGAAGTAGAGAGATTGGTGGTTTTTTGGGATGAATTGTTAAGAGAGGATGAAGTCCTTTTATAGCCTAATGCTATGGTGGAAAAATCATCTCTTTCCGATGTGGGATTGTCATATTTCAACAAATCTCCACCTTGACAATCTCACAATTCCAAACAAACATCCTCTAAACTCTTATATTACAAATTTCAGTAATGTCTCCAAATGCGCTTCAAAGCGCCCAATTTCAAATTCTAATAACATTTATCAAGTCCAAACAATGTTGGAACTTGACACCTGTCACAACTTTCGTTGCCATATCTGCGGGATTTTCAGCAGTCAAAATCTTCTGAAGTAGTATCCCACCATCTTCAAGAATTTCCCGTACAAAATGATATCGAACATCGATATGCTTCGTCCTTGTATGATAAACTTGATTCTTTGCTAAACAAATAGCACTTTGACTGTCACAATGCACTTTGACATGTTTCTGACCAATTCCCAAGTCATTCAACAACCCCTGAAGCCAAATTGCCTCCTTAACAGCTTCTGAAACTGCCATGTACTCTGCCTCTGTTGTAGACAAAGCAACTGTTGACTGTAAGGTGGACTTCCAACTAACCGGTGCCTTTGCAAGTGTGAACACATAACCGGTAGTAGATCGACGTTTGTCTAAATCACCTGCATAGTCGGAATCACAATATCCAACTATATATTGACCACTTTTCTCATCCCGCTCAAACATTATACCAACATCTACAGTATTCTGAATATACCGTAGAATCCATTTCACAGCTTGCCAATGTCCTTTGCCAGGATCATGCATGTACCTGCTCACAACTCCAACTGCTTGTGAAATGTCAGGCCTCGTACACACCATTGCATACATCAAGCTACCAACAACATTTGCATATGGAACCTTTGACATATATTCTCGTTCTTCATCACTTTTCGGAGATAAAGATGCACTGAGCTTAAAATGAGGAGCAAGTGGAGTACTAACTGGTTTTGTATTCTCATTTATCCCAAAACGCTTTAGTACTTTTCTCAGATATTGTTTCTGAGTCAAACAAAGTCTCCCCAATTTTCTGTCTCTGCATATCTCCATACCGAGAATCTTCTTAGCTTCCCCTAAATCTTTCATTTCAAATTCCTGATTTAGTTGAGCTTTTAACTTCTGAATCTCTCCTTCATCTTTTGAAGCTATCAGCATATCATCAACATAAAGGATGAGATAGATAAAGGAACCATCCCGTAGCTTGCGTAAATATACACAATGATCATATTTGCTTCTTGTGTATTTCTGCCTTATCATAAACTTGTCAAATCGTTTGTACCACTGTCTTGGAGATTGCTTCAATCCATACAACGATTTGCTCAACTTGCACGCCAAATTTTCTTTTCCAGCAACTTTAAATCCTTCTGGCTGAGTCATGTAGATTTCTTCTTCTAAGTCTCCATGTAAAAATGCAGTTTTTACATCAAGCTGAACTAGTTCCAGATCAAATTGTGCTACCAAAGCCAGCAGTATTCTTATGGAGGAATGTTTTACAACTGGAGAAAACACTTCATTATAATCAATTCCCTCCTTCTGAGCGTAGCCTTTAGCTACCAATCTTGCCTTGTAGCGGATATCATTCTTATCAGGAAATCCGTCTTTCTTTGCATAAACCCATTTACAGCCAATCGCTTTCTTTCCCTTTGGCAGACTTGCTAGCTTCCATGTCTGATTCTTTTCAAGGGACTGCATCTCTTCTTCCATAGCCTTTCTCCACTTTTCTTCTTCTGAGCTTTGAATAGCTTCACAATAAGTGGAAGGAATCTCATCATCTACTGAAGATGTATAATTAGTCATATCTTCAAGTCGAGCAGGTTTCTTAATATTCCTTTTCGGCTTTCGTAGTGCAATTGGCTCAAGTTGCTGAGGAGGTTCTTGTGCTGAAACCTCTGCTTCCTCATCTGATCCATTTTCTACCATTATCTCCTCTTCTTCCGTAGGAGTAATTTTATCAGACTCTACAATTGCTGGATCAACAATTCTTCTTCTATCAAACTCCACCTGTTTGGGAGTTTCCTCCACCTGCTGTGGAGAACCATCCGTCTGCTCCTTTGTTACCTTTAACATGGTAGACTCATCAAAGGTAACATCTCTACTAAAGATTATTTTCTTCGTCTCTGAGCACCATAGTCGATATCCTTTGATACCAGAGGATATCCCCATAAAGATAGTTTTCTTTGCCCTTGGATCTAACTTTGATTCCTTAACATGATAGTATGCAGTGGAACCAAACACATGTAAGGAATTATAATCTGTTGCAGGTTTTCCATACCACACCTCCAAAGGTGTTTTGCCATTGGTAGCAGTTGATGGCAAACGATTAATGAGATGACATGCGTATGTTACAGCCTCAGCCCAAAACTGTCTGCCTAATCCAGCATTAGACAACATACACCGAACTTTCTCCAGTAGAGTTCGGTTCATGCGTTCAGCCACCCCATTCTGTTGTGGTGTATTTCTGACAGTGAAATGTCGAACAATTCCTTCATTTCTGCAAACTTTCATGAAGGGATCACTTGTGTACTCTCCGCCATTGTCTGTTCGAAGACACTTGATCTTTCTGCCCGTCTGAGTTTCTACCATCTTCTTCCAGATGAGAAAAACTCCCAACACTTCATCCTTTGTCTTCATTGTATACACCCATACTCTTCTTGAACAATCATCAACAAAGGTAACATAGTAGTGTTTACCTCCCATTGAAGCAGTTTTGGAAGGACCCCATACATCTGAGTGAACATAATCCAGAATACCCTTGGTATCATGGATTGCAGTGCCAAACTTCACTCTCGTCTGCTTCCCTTTGATGCAATGCTCACAGAAGTCTAATTTGCAGGTTCGCACTCCTTGCAATAATCCTTGATTCGCCAGAAGTTTCAAGGATTTTTCGCCTGCATGCCCCAAGCGCATATGCCACAATCTGGTTATTTCTAGCTCATGGTCATCACTAGAAACTGCTGCTGTTGTTCCAACAACTGTATTGCCTTCATAGTAATACAAGTTGTTGCTCCTTTGAACTCCTTTCATCACCACAAGTGCTCCAGATATAACCTTCATTACTTCATTTTTAATGATTATAGTGAAACCCTTTCTCCCAAGGATTCTCATAGAAATGAGGTTTTTCGTCAGACTGGGCACATATCTTACGTCTGTTAGAGTTCTGATTGATCCATCACGATTCCTCAATTGGATTGAACCAATTCCAGTTGTTTTGCAAGGGCTGTCATTTGCTGTATAGACAACTCCACCTTCAATTTCTTTAAAATCGAAAAACCATTCCCGATTGGGACACATATGGTGGCTACAGCCTGAATCCAGGATCCAAGCAGTCGAACTGCTTATTGATGGCATCAATGCTAATGAAAAATCTGAATCATCACATTCAGCTACATTTGAATCTGCAACAGCCTTGCCTTTGCCAGATTTGCTTCTCAACTTAGGACAATCTTTCTTCCAGTGCCATTTTTCTCGACAAAAGGCACATTCATCTTTGCCCACTCTGGACTTTGATCTGTCTTTCTTTCCCCTGTTCTTATTTTTCGAACGGCCTCTTACTATCAAAGCTTCAGCTGCTCCATTGGTGCTATCCTTCTTGTCTTTTCTCCTCAATTCATAACTGTATAGTGCAGCACATACTTCACTAAGAGACACCTCAGCTTTCCCATGGAGTAGAGTAGTTTCTAGAAACTCAAACTCCTCAGGAAGGGATCCCAACAGCATTAGGGCCAAATCTTCATCTTCAAATGTCACATCCAAGTTCATCAGATCTGCTACAAGTTGATTGAAATTGGTGATGTGATCATTCATCGTGGTACCAGGAACATATGTGAATCTGAATAGTCTTTTCTTCATATGAAGCTTATTTTGACTGCTCTTTTTCAAGAATTTTTCCTCCAGTGCCTTCCACAATTTACTTGCAGAAGTTTCTTTACAAAAGGCATACTTCTGCTCTCTGGACAGGCACGATCGAATTGTACCACATGCCAAACGATTGATTGTCTTCCATTCCTTCTCATCTGCACCTTCTGGCTTTTCTCCCTCAATGGCAATGTCTAAGCCTTGCTGAAATAAGGCGTCTAGAACTTCACCTTGCCACATGCCGAAATGGCCTGTACCATCAAAAATCTCCACTGCAATTCTCGTATTTGCCACAGCAGTTCTCGCCAAAATTGATGAAGTAGAAGCTGTTGTGTCCATTGTGGATTTTTGTCCGTCTCTTGCCATTTCCTTTTTAAGACTATTTAATAGCTTTCAAATGCGGAATACCCAAGAATCCAAGGAAACCTTTCTGATGTGAAAGATCAGCTTACGCCGCAACCACAGAGCATATAACTCAGTAACCTTGGCTCTGATACCAATTGTTGTGGAAATCGGGTTAGTTTCCACCAAAATGAATAATTGTGCCAAAAATTAAGACAAAGAAAAATTCCCAGGTAGTTGGTGGAGTCACAAATGGTCTCCCTTAAAAACCAACTTCCTTAGACTCTTGAGTCTTGGTGACAGAATTTTTCTAAGATAATTTAAAGCACAATATATCACAAAATAAAAAACCCGACAATAGCTATTAAATAGAAATAAAAGGAACACCAGAATTTAACGAGGTTCGGCCAATTATGCCTACGTCCTCGGACACTACTAAAATAATATTTCACTATTTCAAAGAAATATTACAAAGTGAAATATTACAAGAGAGAGAGGAAAAATACAACCAATCTTAGAAGTAGAGAGATTGGTGGTTTTTTGGGATGAATTGTTAAGAGATGATGAAGTCCTTTTATAGCCTAATGCTATGGTGGAAAAATCATCTCTTTCCGATGTGGGATTGTCATATTTCAACACAACTTGCCTATGCTGTAGGGTATTCCACCACTAAGCTGATTGTCATAGAGAATTAACCATTTCAATCTTGTAAGATTTCCAATTTCTAAGGGAATCGAACCTGTGAGTTGATTGGAATTGAGATAGAGTTGTTCAAGCTTGAACAAATTACAGAGCTCACTTGGGATTTCGCCGGTTAAGGCATTGTCGTTCAAATCTAAGAAAGTTAACTGAGGAAGAGCAGCAATCTCTTTTGGGATCGAACCAGTAAGATTGGTTCCTGATAAGACGAGCTTGTTCAAGGAAAACAGAGAGGTAAAATTGGAGGGAACTTTACCAAATAAATCAACATACCTCAAATCCAATTCCACCACTTCATTATTAAAATTGCAGGCGATACCAAACCATCTGCAGGGAGTTTCATCTATAGAATCCCAATTGCTCAACACCCCAGGCAATCCATTCAAGCTTGTCTTCCATAACAGAAGCGTTTCGCCTTGTTGATTAACGGCCAAAGCAGTGAATAAGAAAGGAATTAGAAACCCGAAAGAGAGGAATAAGAAGGAGAACAAGTTCCATGGATTTACAGGCATTACAGCTATGCTACAAACTTCAATGAGAGGAACACAGGGTAGGGTTTGAGCCTAGGGAAGGGCAATGAGAGAACCCAAATCATGTCTTGTGGGCTCTATGCTTTTCTTTTAAAAAATTAAAGAAATTGAAAGAAACCCAGAATCTCCGGATCCAGGTAATAGCTAGGCCATTTTGCGCAGAGAGAAATGGAATTATAGATATGTGTTTTAAGTATTAGTTTAATGGTGTGGAGGAGAGGTGGGAAGATAACTGTATTTTAATTTGAATGTGTGGGTGATCGACTCTGTTCTTTTTTAGTGTAAGCTTTTTTTTTTTTGGGTACAGTGTAAGGTTTTTTTATCTTCAGCATTTGTACACAATTATCTTAGAAATAGTGAGTTATAAGCCCGTCTGGTCGTTTGAAAGTTTTTAATGTTAATTTTTTGAAGTTTTAAAACTTATTTTTGAGAAAATCTTATAAATAAATATTTTTTAAAATTTATAAAAAATTAAAAAAATCAGACAATTAATTAAAAAATTATAAATTTATTTTTTAATATCCAACAACAATTTCAAAATATTCATATAATAAGGTTTAAGATATAAAAAAAATATCATTTTTTGGTCCAAGATATAAAAAAAATATTATTTTAAGGTATTAATCATCTCTACTATTAAAAATTATCGATGGAAATTAACAATATATTTAAAGTATCAATAAGATTTCATAGAGAACTTATAATAACATTAATGAAAAGAATATAAAAAAAATAAAATGAAGAAGAAAAGGTAAATAAATTGTTTCATTATCTCAATATTTATAGAATATTAGAAGTAATTAATAATAGTTATAATTGACACATTTTTACAAAAAAGACATATCTCTTTATAAATAAGCATATCTTTTCACAAATATACATATATTTCTACTCTTTGTAATTATTTTAAATTTAAAATAAAATCATTATTTTACTTCTTGCATGTTACGTGTCCAAATGCCAAGTGGCAAGTGCCATTATTAAAATTTTAATATTGTTTGATGCGCTTAAATTTTTATCCAAAAACTTTCTCATTGCAAATAATGATTTAAATTAAAAAAAAAAACTTTAGCATATTTGGAAATAAGTGAAGCGAAATTATTCATATTTCTCTACAGCTATTACAATAAATTTTTTTTTTTTCAAAATTCTGTTTGGATTTTCCATTTTTCTTTTTAAAACTAAACATATGGATGAAAATGAAACGAAACTAAAATTCATTGGCAACGATACAATATTAATTGCCTGTTGCAGCTTATTTGTCTTGTACGACTTCGGCTCCAGACTGACTCAGCTTTTGTCTTTGATAAACGATAAGTACTGTTTGATGAATAATTATAGCCTATACTTCAATTTTAATCTTTGATAAACGATAAGTACTGTTTGATGAATAATTATAGCCTATACTTCAATTTTAAACACAATTTAATTTTGGATCAAAACAAATTTTAATTTACAGCTTTTTTTTGAAATATATATATATATATATATAATAGAAAATCTCTATGGCGCATTTTTAATTTAAAACCTAACCCTTTTTATTAATTTAAATATTAAATATTTTGAAGCTTTCGATTTGGCACTTATGTTAAACTTTCATCCACTTTGAATTTTCAATTACAAAAGAAACAACATATTAGGGTTATTTTATTGAACTCTTTTTTTTTTATGTAAATTCGAATTTTAAGGTCTATTAAACATTGTAATTCAAATTCTCAATCTTGTCAGTGTGAAGTTCAGTTTATAAATTAAATAGAAAACAAATAGAGAATCTAAACTGAAAATTTATATGATTCAAATTGATAAAAAAATTAGAAATTAAATTAAAAATATCTCAAACATTTATTTTTTTGTAATTTCCAAAAAAAATTAAATAAAGAAACCCAAGAATGTATGTGAATTTTTAAAATTTTAAACTATGAAGCATGAAATATGTGGGAATTCTAAATGATAATCAGTATATTTTTATTTTGTATTGAAAAAAAAAGCACTCGAATTTTCACTTTTTATTGAAAATTTAACATGTATAAAACGTGATAACTTACTTAATAAGCATATTTAACATTGGGGAAATTCAGCTTTAACAGAAATATTAAAACATAAATTAGAATTGAATAAAGCTGAAATTTACAGATAAAAAATTCAGTATATTTTTTTTTCACAGCAAAGATAAAGATTCAGCATTCATGAACGAAATTAATTAAACATATGATGATTAACCCAAAAGTAAACAATTAACATACTTGACATTCAAATGAAAATGAAATCCTTACCCTAATAGGAAATATGTTGATATGAAAATGATTGATAAACTGCCATTAGTTGGTTAGCAAATTCCTTCAGCTAGCATGATCTGTTAGTTGAACCAATAATTTAAGCACTTTTTAGAAAATTCTTTTTCAGTATTTTCTCTTCTAATGTTGATTTGATGCCATGAGTATACACAAACTATAAAAATAAAATAAAAAAACGAATTATTTAAGCTAATATTCAGTAGATTTATGTGTAAAACCACGTACACTTTTAAATTAAATTAAAGCTGCATCTAAAATGGTGCAGAAGAATAAAAGCTGTTAGTAATTATAAGTATTATAGCATAAGAGGCTGCCAAAAAAATGGTGGCAGATTAAATTAGTCATTATAATCAGGTTTAGATGTGGATTTAGATCTTAAACATAAATATTAATATGTACTATAAGACCAGAATATTAATGGATTAAGATTCAGATCTAATCAGAATATTACAAAAATATAAACAGATTAAGTAATGTAAATGAGATCTATATTACAAGGCAAGCTTATAATAATCATCCTTAATTATATTAAAAAATATATATATAATTTTTTTGGTTAAAAAATTAAATGGAACTTAGAATTTTAATGGGGAAATTAATGAAAATAAAATTAATCGAGTGATCAGTCACGTGAGGAGTGATAATTAATAAAGACATATGTAGAAACAACATAATTAGGTATTAGGGTTTAGTTGACAAAATTTAAAGAAATAAAATGGAGGGCTCGTGACTATGTCTGTAGATAGGGATTATTTTAGTAAAAGTATACTATAAGTGTGTGTGTGTGTATTAGGAATATAAGCAAGAGAGGTGGAGAGGGCAAGCACATTGAAGTGGGAGCAGCCATGGCGTAGGACATCTCCTTACTTTATAATGAAATTCCTTTATTATTATTATTATTATTATTATTATTATTTTGTTTGCATAAGATGGCAAAGATGAAGTGTTAAAGCTCGTCAATTTAGCCCCCAACTAATATATACGTATTTTGCAGAGGCATTCTAATTCTATAAGGTATTATTATATAGGAGTATATGAAATTATTGTTACGTGTCAAAAAAAATATATATTTAATTTTTTATATTAATTAACTAATTTTCTTAAATTTTTATAATTTATTTTTTAAAAATATTTATTTATCTATTTGTTTTTCTTAAAAACAGTTATAAAACTTTTAAAACTTAAAAATAATTATTTGACGTTAATAGTGGGCTGCTGATTATAAACAACGGGATATTGGGAGCACGGTAAGTTAAAAATAATTATTTGACGTTAATAGTGGGCTGCTGATTATAAACAACGGGATATTGGGAGCACGGTAAGTTAGGGGAGGTGGTAAAAAATTAGGTTTATAATTTTTTGTTTTAATTGACTGATTTTTTTAATTTTTTATAAACTGTTTTTTTTAAATTTGTTTCTAGAAAAAGTATCTATTTACAAGTTTCTGTCTAAAAACAGTTTTCAAAATTTTAAAAATTTAAAAATAAATTTTTTTTCTCCAAAAATGTTTTTGACAAATGCAATGTCAAACAAGTTTTTATTCGATCCTAACAATTCAATACGTACTTAGATTCTGATTTTTTTTTAACTCAAATCTATTGAAAATAATTAAAATTTGTTGCTCAAAATTTTAAGTCAAATGATAAATAAATTGCTAAAACCAGTCCAAACAACTAAATAAAAATTTGGTAGACAATAGGAGTATTTACAGAGATGTGATAGGCGAGGCATACCAGATATAATTAAATTTACTTAGACCCTTAATCAAGAAATGTTACCTTTTTATCCAGTAAACCTAAATTGAGATGACCTACCACAATTCACATTCTTTTCTAAGCAGTTGAGCGGGTTGTGGTTCAATTACATGAGAAATTAATTTATAAATAACCACATCATTAAGCGATCAAACGGCTATAATTTTAATCCCCATGCCCTTCCTGCATATTAATTTGTGGATTTTTCTTTCCTCTAATTCCAAATCCCAATTGACAATTACAGCACATGAATTGCTTTAATAGATTAAGAGGGGTGTGATTATTTTTGTTGTGTTAAAAATGTCTTTTTTTTTTGTTAAATTTATCATATATATTAAGATGTGGAAAGGCAAGCAAAGGACCCCAATCAAATGAAAGCTAAAATGTTATAATCCATCAACATACCTTAGTGTCAATTTCTAGGATAAGACCCCCAATATCTCAAAACGCACACTTTGATTTTGCATTGTGAACTTCGAAGGGCAAGATGGATTAACAGTATAAATAATGTTGATGATTACCACGTACGTACCCATTAATTTTAGCTTATATTTAGTATATAATTAAAATTTTAATTATGAAAAAAAAATCATACATTACAATATATTTTAAAAATTAATATGTTTATTATTTTATTTACATTTATAACTTTAAAAGAGAGAAAAATGTGAATGCATGCATGAAAATGATAAATAAAATAATTTTTGTACAAAATTTTAAAAACATTTATAATTAATTTTTATTAACTTTGTGAAATTTATTCTTACCCAACATAAAGTTTAGGCATATATATTCATAAATGTTGGTCCTGTCTCCTTTCCTTATACAAACATAGAGCTGACAATTTTGGACACGACAAGATTAAACGACACGAAACGATACGGACTTAATCGTATATGAATATGAGCTAAACGAATATGGGTCATAACCGTGTCAACATGATTACGACATGAAAAAAATCGTGTCATAAACGGATTTTACCTGTCTAACCTGTTAAGACACGATTAAAAATATATTATTTTATTAATTATAAATATATGGCTAATTATTTAATTTTACTCAAAATTCAAATATATATAATACATATTTATATATGAATGAATGAATTAAATTGATTCAATTGAACTTATATATATTCAATTAGAGTTTAATTAATTAAATTAAAATTATTAATTAAATATAAATTGATTAAATTGATATTCAATTAATTAAATTAAAATTTTAATTTAATATTCGTGTCTATTCGTGTATAATCGTGTCGTATCGTGTTAAGTAAAATCGTGTCGTATTCGTATAATTTATACACATTAAGTTAATCGTGTCTAATCGTGTTGTGTCGTGTTAACACGAATTTTAACCGTGTCGTGTTCGTATTTCAAATTTTTGACACGATTAGTTAATCGTGTCGTATTCGTATCGTGTCATATCCGATTAAGACACGACACGATACGAATTGTCAGTCCTATACAAACACATGCCCTCTTGCCCATCTAAAATGAGATTGATACAAAGATAAAAAAAATTATTTATAATTGTGGTGTAACTAACTTAAGATTAATTTAAATTATTTTAAAACAATGACGAATCCACAATTATTTTGTTGAATTATTTAGACCTATCAAATTTTAATATGATATCAGAAATATGAAATAACTAACCGTCGTATGACCGTGACTCTTTAGATATAATTTAAGGCTCAAGAAGTAAAAAAAAAAAAACTCAAATAAAAAAAGAAGTTTATAGCTCAAGAAATGAAAAAAGTCATACGCATAAAAATATTTAATTAAGTAAGTGATAACTAGGCTAAAAATAGCTGTACTTGAAATAGAATATTAAGAAAAATTTCACATATTGAATAATAAAATAAAGATTTATAATTGTGGTGATTCTAATTTTAAATTAATTTAAATTATTTTAAAATAATAATAAATCCACAATTATCTAGTCAGACCCATCAAATTCTAATAATTATAATATACTATCTTCTAATTAATATTATAACATATTAACATATTACAATATCATTTGCAAATCCATGTATTTTATCTGTAGCATTTAATGTTATGTTTTTTTGTTATTCTCCATCTTCCATTGCCCATTATGTGGGCCGTAGAACATGCATAATTGAGGAAAAAGGAAAAAAAAAAAAAAAAGAAACTGCATGGTTTCCTGTTTTTCTCAATTCATATTAACTGAAATTTAAATTATTGAGCCCTCTCTCTGTCTATGTATATATACTTTCACTGTTGAGCCAATTCTCCAAGATTATTTTAATTATTTAAATGAATTGGCGTTCGTGTTCAGGAATACTGCTTTTTTAAATTTGTTTTTTCCTTCAATATTTTCTTTGATAATATATAAATCCATGATGATATGTAGCAATAATTCAAGTAATTGGTTGGGAGGTTCCTTTTTCAAGATATTCCAGTGGGGTGGGGAGCAGTCAGATTCAAGGGTAAGTGAGGTGTACAATTAATCTTTCATATAAAATAATAAAAGCACACCAATTGTTTTTGTCACAAATTTTTTTGGGCTGGAAGGGGTTGTTTCCACCTGCAGGGGGGATTGGATCTTAAACTCAAAATCCTTTATTAGGGATAAAACTCTTTACATCACTAAGGCATGGTTGGATTTTAAATTCGAAATCTTTAATTAAGGACAAAACTCTATATACCGTTAAGATATAAGCCCTTAGAAAAAAAATCATTAAAACCATAGTAAAGTGTCAAAATTAAGGAATAGTAATATAATTAAACACGTATATATATACATAATTACTAAGAAGATGAATACTAAGAAGATCATGGACCATATGGATACTAACAAGATGAAACCACTAACATTATTAATCTATTAATTCTAGGTTTATATATGAACTACTTTTTGACTACACAATTATGTGCAGTAATCATGTGTATAAATACTGGTTTCAGAAGCAATTCGAAAAGGAATATCAAAGCAATAATATTGAAGATCTAGTTCAATTTAATTAATTATGGGATATTATATTAAACATTCGTGCAGCTAATCTCAATCATGATTTGTTTTCTAATAATATGTCGGCCCATGCATAGCATGCATGATATATATAATATTGGTTTTATTGTTAATAATTCTTTGCTCTAATTTCATCTTTAATGGTCAAGGATCCTCTTGGCCCTTTTGCTTTCGTTCAATAATCCAACTTTGAATGTTCCATTTACGTGGATTTGTCACTTAGATTATTGGATCCATTTATTATATAAATGGTTCTGAATAAATAAAATTAGGGTAAATAAATTTGAGTTAGAAAAATAAATTTTCGATTTAGCTTATCTTCAAAATTGAATATATGGCATCTGGTAGCCGACACATCTTATACTCAGCTCACATCAAAAGCTAACTCGGCCCGTTTAATCTTCTAAATTGGGTTGGTTTTCAACAAATAATTAATTCACTAATTATCTTTGATGGATTGCATTGAATTTATAACAAAAATTTAACCAATTTGGCCTATGAATAACTCTACACCTAGTTATCATTCAATAATGAACTTAAAAAGAATTTGTGCGGGGGAGTCTGCTATTTCTAGTCATAAACATGTAAAATTGGTGCTTTGACAAGCAAGGGGATTCAGTAGCTACAGAAACACTGTCCATGAATCTACCATATGAAATATCAATGTAGCTAGCAAAATCCTATAAATATATTGTTGGCAAAATTAATTCCAATTCCAATTGAAGATTCGAAATTTATAATTTTATAAATATAATTTTATGAGATTATCTGATTTTAGCCAAGGAATGATGCGTCTATTTGCCATATAGAAGGATAACCACACAGCTGGACGGTAAATAACAATTCCATATATAAATAATGAATTTTTTTTTTTTATAAATCGAGTCTATATAAACTAATAAAGTGTCATATAAGTTATTTTATTTAAATTATAATATCTATAATCTATATAAACTCGATCTACGGAATAATTTCACTTAAATACAATAATATTCTAGCCACTTTTAATTTTGGTGTTCCTTGCTAGGCTGGCTTCATGGTCTGTCTTATTTTTTTCTTTTATATTTTTCGTAGTATTTTCTTAAAAAAATGATTTTTTTAAAGAGGAAATTGGTGCCTTCAAGTTCAACTATGATAAACTTATTAATATAACTTGTAGTAGCAATTAGCAAATGCCACTCTCTCGTTGTTTCTTGGAGTGTTCTTCTCTCCTTTTGAGGTAGCTAAATTGGCCTAATCAACTTTTCTACTTTCGGCTCTAAAGAAGCTCTTAATTAATTTTTATGCTACAAAAAGATTGATCATAATAGGAATTTTATATTTCTTTTTATTTTTCTCTTTAAAGAGAGTTTTTTTTTTTCAAAAAGAAAGAAATACTCTTATGTGAAAGATGAGTTTGTAAGTTAATTACTTACATACTCATTATTTATAATTTGTACATTAATCACTTACATATTCATGATTTCTACCAAATTCATTATCTTAAACTTCCAGTAACTCAATTTTTTATCTCTATATTACTCATTTTTAGTTCAAATATCTTTCTTTTCAATCATTTTATTCCACAAATATATCAAAACTAATATTTTTCATTACAAACAATGATAATAATAACTAAAACATTCAAAAATACTAAAAATAAAATCAAATATACAAATTAAAAGTTTTTTTCTCTAAAACAGTTCTGCAATGTAGCAACAATTTTTTTTTTCTTTTATCTCTTTGAAGAATAATGATGATGAAGGAAAATAATAATACGATGATTATTTTCTGTGCATGATGTACAGTGAATATGTATGAATTATTTAATCCAAAATAATAATGTGATGCTATTTTGAAATTAGAACCATAATGTATATCGAATACAGATTCATGATATAATTTATGTAATTATAACAATAAATAAAATATTTAAAAATAATAAAAATTAAATTAAATACGTAAATTAAAATTTTTTTTTCTAAAATAGTTATGCAATAGAGCAATAATTTTTATTTTATCTATTTGAATAAGAATGATGATGATGAATAAAAATAATGATACAATGATTATTGTCTATCTATAATGTATAATAAATACATATAAATCATTTAGCTCAAAAAAATAATATAATATTATTTTGAAATTAGAATTATGATGCACGATAAATACCAATTCATAATATAATTTATGTAATTATACATTGCCTTTCGTTGGAAACTACGCGTACATAATTGAAGTTTTAAAAGCCCATATGTAAAAGCTGAGTTAAGTGATAAAATTTGCACAAAAATGGGTTTCAATAATTTATTTGAAAAAATTCAACATATCAAATAATGAATTAATGAATTCACCGCTATCAATAATATTATTATTTCTAAATAAATATAAATATATCTACTTGATAAAGAGAGAGATTCTTTTTCTTTATCAATGAGGGTTCAACTTCGTTGGTAAAGCTTCAAGATTTTTCTTCACTGTGGTCAATAGAGAATTGCATTTTCAAGAATTAAAATCACTTGAAAAAGAAATATCGTGGCCAAATTTCATGATTGTATTAAAAAAAATAACCCCAATAAGATTTGTAAAAATTAAAAACCTCAAATATTTGGAAAAAATATACTAATGATATTCTAATTATGTGACACATAATATTTCGGTATCTGAACTATAATTTATAACACAAAACACTTTTTTTATAACACAGAATCTCCTTCATCCATATCTATTAGCTAGGTTAATGGATTGCTTGTGTGACATTTCTACTTCATTTCCTAATTTTATACATAAAATTTCTCTGTCATCAAATTTATCCACTTCACTTCCCTCCTAATTATTTTCTCTTTCCTCTTAAAATCCATTTTTCATTCATTTTCTTTGATTTCTCAACATCTAAATACATTTTATTTTAAAATTCTTTGTTGACACAGAAATAGATTGCATGGACTAAATCCAATCCAAGTAGTAGATTCTATGGTTGCCCTAATTACAAAGTTTTTTTTTAATCTCATATGAATGTACATAAGTTGTTTCTCTTATCTCAGTATATATCTTTTTGTGAAATTTAATTTGTTTGCATTTAGGGGACTAAATTGGTTGTTGTTGGAATAATGTGCAAGGCAGAGGTTGCAACTTTTTCATTTGGCATGATGATGAATTCCCTTTTCATATAACAAGGCTCTTAAATCAGTTGAAGAAAGAAAATAAATATTTGAAAAAAAATAATGCAAGAAACATCAGAGGATGTGATTAACACGGTTGGAACTATGGTCAAGGGAAAAGCAAGACTAAAGAAGGAGTATGCCAATGCTAAAGAAATAAAGATAGAAAAACAGAACTAAACACCCAACACACTTGGAAACTCAAAGTTCAACATGCGACATAAACAAACAAAACAAAAACCACAACAATCACACTTCACAATTAGCAAAATCTCATGTAAAAAAAAAAAAGGGAAAAAACCACTCCAGGCCAACATTTTCAAGAAAACAAAATGACAATAATAAATTACTTGATTTATGTCTTTCTTTGTCCCTTCCTTTTCCTCACCTTGTTATGTCGTCAAATCCCTCTTTTGCATTAAGGTTTCAATTTATCAAGAGTTATAGAGAGAGAGATAATTATGAGAGAGAAAGGGTAATTAGAATGATAAATTTGGCATTAATGAATGAAAGGGAGTATTTAGTTGTAATTGGGCACCAATTTTTCTCTATAGAATAAGGTTGTCATGCATCATGCTTTGGTTGGTGATAAATCCACATCAAATTAGCGATTTATGAATTGGACGCCAATTTTTCTCTATAGAATAAGGTTGTCATGCATTGGTGATAAATCCACATTAGATTAGCGATTTATGGGATTACGAAAGGTTAATGTTTATGGGTTTATTTGTTTGTAAATTAGAAAATATAGACTTATTTGGCCCCAATATACCATAGAGAGTGGAATGTTATTTAGCTATAACATTTGGGGCTAATTTACACCTTTTTGCATTGATATTCAATGGAATTTTCTTTTACTTTGCTAACCACAACCCAATTTAGGGTGTTTTGTTTGGCTTGTTTAGTTGTTTATGATGTTAAATATTACTTAATACGTTAATTGTAATAACCATCACATGGGCTCTTTATCCACTCTACGTGCCTCGTTTCATGCTATTTTGGGCTCGTAATTTGAGAAGTGGAAATCCATGTGATTTTTCCCATGTTCTTGCTCAACTCCCACCAATAATTGGCATAATCCTAGAGGAAGTTCTCAGCGAAGTTTTCAGTTTAGTTTAAAGAACTTAGTTGTTTGAATTCGTAACGCAGTTGAATAAATCTAAATGAGCTAAATTTAACTGTCAATTCATTTTTGAAGGATGAAAAAATAATTTGACTTTTTACGGAGACATTTTTATAATGATTGATATGTCTAAAATTAAGTTTTTAACCTAAGTACTAAGCTATTTTCCATTTGTGTCCAAATTGTTCAACTTTATACTAAGAAATTCCGTCTTATTTTTCGTTTATTTTTACTTCGATGGCAGAATTTGGTGTAAATTTACAATTGAATAGATAAAAATATTTAGGAAGGAAAAAAAATAAAGAAAATATTTTTAAAAATAAATGGCTGCTTAGCTGTAAATTGAAATATTCTGTACCAATTAGGTTAAAAAGCCAATTTCCCACAAAACAATTAATCCTTAAAAAAAAAGAAAAAAAAAAGAAATTGAGAGATAAATTAACCCTTTTTCTATTTTAGAAATGATTAATACAAGGAAACCAGATGTAGTGGGCTTTCAAATTTTATAAGTAATTTCAAACCGTAGGCTTTTTAACCCTCTCTTTCCGTACCTTCACCTAATTTCTCAATGTTATTTCTCGACCTTTTGCCTTAGGATTAGTCAGTTCTCTTTATCGATGGGGGCAAGGGAAGAGATATAACTCAGCGGTAGAGTGTCATCTTGAGGTGGAAGTCATCAGTAAGCCAATACGAGCCCAAATATAGAGTAGACTTGGGATTTGGGCCAAACTTTGTTGGGCTGTCATTTTTTTGAATACCTCCTTCATATCCTATCATCGATCTCTAATATTATATTTCATTTAAAAATAATATAATATCATAATATTTCAATTAATTATTTTTATAATAATATAATACTCTAATTAATAATAATTTATTATTAAAAATAACAATTGAAATATTTTACAGTTATAAATAATAATTTAAAAACTGAATTATTATGTAAATTAATAATAACTTGGTTAATTTAAAATTTAATTAAATCTAATTTGGTTAATTAAAATTAAATTGAGTTAAAATTGGTAGTCTTAAACTTGAAACGTTGGTCAGCCGGAGTCTGGTGTAGCATTGGTCAGCCGAGAAAAGCCGAGATGGCAATAGGTGGTCCCGATACACATGGTGGTCCCCTAATAGTTTAAGAAGACTAAAATAAACAAAAATTTAATCGAGATTAACAAGACTAGATTTGATTAATGGATAAAATGACCAGGATATTATCGATTAAGGAACCTAAAATTGGACAATTCAGCAATCAAAATAATTTAAAAGATATAAATCATATAAATTCAACAGAGGTGAATATAGCCGATATTGAAAATCAGCTATTAGATTGGACTATACCTAAACAGGACATAAAAACAATATATAAGATTGAATCTTTTGAATTTATGCAAGATTATTCAATTAAAACAACTGAACAAACAATAGTTTTAAATGAAGATTTAGAAACTATTCAATTATTATCAGAACAATCTATTAAATAACATAGAAAGAAATATAAATTTATTCATTTAGGATTAATCCAAATTGCAATAAAACCTTTATTTAGATTAGGTTTAGATATTCCAATACTCATGTGTTTTAGAGATGTTAGACATATAAGTTTTTCAAATTCACTTTTAGCTATAGCAGAAACAAATTTAGCCAATGGCCCTGTATATTTCAATTGTTATCCTAACTTTTCACTAAGTTTATTTGATCCTAATATATTTGATACTTTAAGTCTAACGGTTAAAACAAATAATTTAGATTTTAAACAAAACACGAGAGCAATAACTATAATATATAGAATTTATTATAAAGTAATGTCTACAACATTAAATCCTAGAGCTAGAAATAGTTTATTAAAAGATGAAACTTTAATTTTCGAAGGTAACATAATGCATTCTAATATTCAAATACCTAAAAGATTAAAATGAGATGAAATTACTAGATCAGGAACATGGGAATTAGCTGAAGTATCAGAACCTCAAAAGGTATATATAAATAATCAAACTTCAAGTATAGTTGAAAGAAATGATGAATCTGTAAAAATATCATTTTTACCAGATCAGTCATTTTCTTCAAAAGTTTCAATATATTCAAATAATAGACCTTCTACTAGTTCTCTACCTAGAAATATATCAAATAAAGATTTAAAACTTAAGGATGTAGATTTTAATGAAACAATTCCAAAACCTGTATATATTCCAGACAATAAATCAGATGGTTCTTTATCATCAACTAGATCTCAAATGGAAAATTTTTCTCGAATAAATTAAATGAAAAAATTTGAAATAGATAAAGAATTTTTAAGAAAAGATTTGCAATCAGAACATAATAAATTAAAAAGAATTTGGTATTTCAATAAATTTTCAAAAGAACAATTAGAAAATTTTAAAATAAAATGGTATAAAAATATGGAAGAATTAAAAATTAATATCCCTCTATTTGATTGGTTTGAAATATATAGTAAGAATAATAATATAGAATATTCATTTTCTACTATAAATGTTCACTCTAAAATTTCTAGAACTTGGTTAACAACCGAAAATGAAACAAGAATATTAGTACACCCTCCTTTAGAAAAAATAGTATTTACTCATGATAATACTAATTATATGGCCTTACCATTAAAAACAGTAGAATTATCATCTAGAGAAGAACCAGAATCTATTTTAGAACAAGTAAAACATATTCAATTACAACATAATTATTCAAATAAAATATTATCAACAATAGCACAACAATTAGACAGAATAGAATTTTTAGTTCAACCAGAATTACAAAAACCTAAAACTATAAAAATATCACCAGAAAAACCCTTATTTAAACCATTTGAATTTATCCCTAATTCTAAAGTGCAATTAAATACTCAACAAGCTTTATTAAAAATAATTGAAAATCAATTAAAAAAACTAGAAACTCCTGAAATATCTAAAAAACTTATAATCATAAAAGATACAGAAACAAGGATATCTAAAAATAAATATATAGCAGTTATAACATAAACATATAATACTGATGATGAAATAGAAAATATAGAAAATCAATTTCAAGAAAAGACAAATATTAATAAAATACATTATGGAAGTTCTTATATGACATATCATTTAGAAAAAAAAATTATTATCCTAGACCAACCCCACCAGATACTTTAATAGAAGAAAGAGGACAAACTATTCAATCAAGATACGATGGAATATCAATTAATGAATGAAATATAGATAGATTAACAGAATATCAAATTTTAGGTACTTTACAAGAAATGTCTATGGCAACTAGTGCTTATAGAGCTAATAATAATGATGAATTAGCAATTGCCCAGATGATCATCTCTGGATTCACTGGTCAATTGAAGGGGTGGTGGGATTACTATATGACTCATCAGAATAAAGAAACTATATTATCAGCAAAGAAAATTGTAATTAAAACAGAAAATAATACACAAGTTCAAACTCAAATAGATGATATAATAAATACTTTAATATATACTATTATGAAATATTTTATAGGAGATCTTACTCAATATCAAGAACAAAATTAAGAGATTTTATTAAATTTAACTTGCCCAAAATTGCAAGATTTTAGATGGTATAAAGATATATTTTTAACTAAAATTTTTACTAGGCCTGATTGTAATAATAATTATTGGAAAGAAAAATTTATCGCTGGACTTCCTAAGTTATTTGCAGAAAGAATCAGAACCAAATTAAAAAACGAAAATAATGGTATAATACCTTATGACTCTTTAACTTATGGAAACATAATTAATTATATAAACAATAAAGGTTTAACTATTTGTTCAGATTTAAAACTAAAAGCAAAATTAAAACGAGAATCAACTTCTACTATAAAAGAATTAGGAGATTTTTGTCAACAGTATGGTTATGAAACAATTAGGGCTCCGTCTTCTAGAACCAAAAAATATACAAAACATAAGAAAACTCATTATAGGTCTAATAAAAGGAAATACTATTCTAGGCCCAAACAACTGAGCCAAAGTAAAGCTTATAAATCTAAAACATCTAATAAAGAAAAATCAATAAAGAAAAATCCAAAACAAAAGGATATTATAATTTGTTATAAATGTGGAAAAATTAGTCATTATGCAAGAAACTGTAGGGTTAAGCAGAGAATTAATGATTTAGAACTATCAGAAGAATTAAAAGAAAAAATTTTAAAAATAATTATAAATGAAGAAGAATCTAGTAAGTCTGAAGAAGAATTATCTGATTATTCAGAAAATGATTTAAATATATTAAACGAAAAATCTGATTCAGAATCTACTAGCGAAAATGATTGTAATTGTATAGGTCATTGTAATTGCAATAGTATAAATATGATAAATACTGAAAAAGAATTTTTATTAGATATTATAGAAAAAATAGATGATTCAGAAATCAAAAAAGAATATTTATTAAAATTAAAAGATACTATAGGATCTACTTCTAAATCAAAAGATTTTAGGCCTTATAATTTCTAAGAAGTTTGTAATAGATTTAAGCAAACCAATAGAATTGTTAAAATAGAAGACTTACAAGAAAAAGTTAGAAATATTAAATTAGAATTAAAAGAAGAAATTAATATTTTAAAAGAAAAGGTAAATAAATTAGAAAGAGAAAATCTAGCTAGAGATTTAGAGAAAATTTTTAAACATCAAGAAATAGAATCAAATGATTCAACAGACTATATAAATAGTATACAAAAAATAAATTATCAAAAATAGTATGTTAAAATAAATTTAATCATAAATGACACACATTTAAGTACAATAACTTTAATAGATAGCGGTGCTGATCAGAATTGTATTCAGGAAGGACTAATACCTACTAAGTATTATGAAAAAATATCAGAAAGATTACATGCTGCAAGTGGATATAGATTAATAGTAGATTATAAATTATCTAATATTAATATATGTAATCAGGGATATTGTTTTAAGACAAATTTTATATTAGTCAAAAATTTAAATATAAATATAATATTAGGAACACCTTTTATAACTATGATTTACCCATTTACAGTGTCAGAAAAGGGTATAAGTACAAATATTCTAGGAAAAGAAGTTATTTTTGAATTTTCATTTCCTATTAAAACAAAAGATATAAATTGGTTACAAGATAATAATATTCAAAAGATTAATATAATAAAAAATAAAAAACAACATCTAAAACAATTATCAAACGAGATAAAAATAAGAAAATTAGACGAAAAAATAAATTCATCGGATATTTAGAAAGAAATAAAAGAAATAGAAGAAAAATTTAAGGTATATATTTGTGCACCTATTCCTAATGCCTTTTGGAACAGAAAACAACATATAGTCAATCTACCATATATAAAAGATTTTAACGAATAAAAAATACCAACAAAATCAAAAGCTATACACATGAATCAAGATTTAGAAAAACTTGTCAATTAGAAATATTAGACTTAAAGAAAAAGGGAAATGGTATCAAAGCCTGGTTGTTTGATTTTAGATAAATTAATTAATAATAAATTGGTTAATTTAAAATTTAATTAAATCTAATCTGGTTAATTAAGATTAAATTGAGTTAAAATTGGTAGTCTTAAATTTGAAACGTTGGTCAGCCGGAGTCTGGTGTAGCGTTGGTCAGCCGAGAAAAGCCGAGATGACAATAGGTGGTCTCGATACACATGGTGGTCCCGTGATAGTTTAAGAAGACTAAAATAAACAAAAATTTAATTGAGATTAACAAGACTATATTTGATTAATGGATAAATTGGCCAGGATATTATCGATTAAGAAACCTAAAATTGGACAATTCAACAATCAAAATAATTTAGAATATATAAATCATATAAATTCAACAGAGGTGAATATAGCCGATATTGAAAATCAGCTATTAGATTGGACTATACCTAAACAGGACATAAAAACAATATATAAGATCGAATTTTTTGAATTTATGCAAGATTATTCAATTAAAACAACTGAACAAACAATAGTTTTAAATGAAGATTTAGAAACTATTCCATTATTATAAAAACAAATCTATTAAAGAAGATAGAAAGAAATATAAATTTATTCATTTAGGATTAATCCAAATTGCAATAAAATCTTTATTTAGATTAGGTTTAGATATTCCAGTACTCATGTGTCTTAGAAATGCTAGACATATAAGTTTTTCAAATTTACTTTTAACTATGACAGAAACAAATTTAGCCAATGACCCTGTATATTTCAATTGTTATCATAACTTTTTACTAAATTTATTTGATCCTAATATATTTGATACTTTTAAGTCTAATGGTTAAAACAAAGAATTTAAATTTTAAACAAAATACGAGAGCAATAGCTATAATATATAGAATTTATTATAAAGTAATGTCTACAACATTAAATTCTAGAGCTAGAAATAGTTTATTGAAAGATAAAACTTTAATTTTCGAAGGTAACAAAATGCATTATAATATTCAAATACCTAAAAGATTAAAATGAGATGAAATTACTAGATCAGGAACATGAGAATTAGCTGAAGTATCAGAACCTCAAAAGGTATATATAAATAATCAAACTTCAAGTATAGTTGAAAGAAATGATGGATCTGTAAAAATATCATTTTTACCAGATCAGTCATTTTCTTCAAAAGTTTCAATATATTCAAATAATAGACCATCTACTAGTTCTCTACCTAGAAATATATCAAATAAAGATTTAAAACTTAAGGATGTAGATTTTAATGAAACAATTCCAAAACCTGTATATATTTCAGACAATAAATCAGATGATTCTTTATCACCAGCTAGATCTCAAATGGAAAATTTTTCTTGAATAAATTAAATAAAAAAATTTGAAATAAATAAAGAATTTTTAAGAAAAGATTTGCAATCAGAACATAATAAATTAAAAAGAATTTGGTATTTCAATAAATTTTCAAAAGAACAATTAGAAAATTTTAAAATAAAATGATATAAAAATATGGAAGAATTAAAAATTAATATCCCTCTATTTGACTGGTTTGAAATATATAGTAAGAATATTAATATAGAATATCTATTTTCTACTATAAATGTTCACTCTAAAATTTATAGAACTTGGTTAACAATCGAAAATGAAACAAAAATATCAGTACACCATACTTTAGAAAAAATAGTATTTACTCATGATAATACTAATTATATGACCTTACCATTAAAGACAGTAGAATTATCATCTAGAGAAGAACCAGAATCTGTTTTAGAACAAGTAAAACATGTTCATTTATAACATAATTATTCAAATAAAATATTATCAACAATGAGACAGCAATTAGACAGAATATAATCTTTAGTTCAACCAGAATTACAAAAATCTAGAACTATAGAAATATCACTAGAAAAATTTTTATTTAAACCATTTGAATTTACCCCTAATTCTAATTATTATTACAAAATAACAATTGAAATATTTTACAGTTATAAATAATAATTTAAAAACTGAATTATTATGTACTGATAAATGAAACAAAATTTAAAAATGAATGAGGAGAATCAAAATGGCGGGCTGAAGCATAAATTTCCTTTAAATCCAAAATTTCACTTTCTTTTCTTATCTTTTTTGTTTCTTCCTCTGGTCTACCACTCCCCCAGTTGCTCACGCACAGATCACGTGCAATCCTTCATATGTACACCAACTGGATGCAAAGTGAAGAGGGGGAAATCTGTACGGACGAAAATGGAGTCGTTGCCGCTGATCTGCGAAAGAGAGGTCCCTCTTGAACTTCAAAAAATGGATTCCTTCACGGCGTCTTTCGGTCAGTCTCTGGATTCTATCAAGGGAAGAGTAGAAGCAACCCTCCAAAATCAAGGTCAGCATGAGTCACATTTCCACCCCCAACTCAAAATTAGGGTTTCACTGTTGTTTTGTCGGCTCATTCCTTGAGATTGGGGTTAAAAATTTTCGTTCACTGCTTTCTGGTTTGCTTTTGGTTTAAGTTGATGAGTTTGGCTTTTTGCAGAGAAAATAGCGAAGATGAAATCTACCTTGCGGGAAGCTGAGGATGACTTTGTCAGAGTGCTAGCAGGTTTAGTCTCTTCCAGTTCGAGTAAAATATATAGTCGTTATATTGGGTGAATTATGCTGCCATTCCCAATTTGGATTTTGGAGTTCTGGAGTATTAGTGTAAGTATGGAAGTTTATAATGAGGATGATATGCTGAACAGGTTGCGGCACATTTGAATTATAGATATTCCACTATGTAGCTATTTTATAATAGGAAAGCACAGATTCATGTAAAATAGCCTTCTTCCATTGTTCGCGTTTAGAAATCTCCGAAGAAACTTCCCAGGGCACATAGTTGGTCATTATAATTGACCTATTGAATGCATTGTTTCCTTTTACCTTTAGGTCAAATAATATATATTAGAAGCTTTTCAAAATGGCATTGCACTAATTTCAAAAGAGTCGGTACATCACAAAGTTACAAGAAAATTAATTCTCAGATTAGAGAAGTTATTGAATGATTTTTTCACCATAAATTCTCTAATTTTGGCGCAATTTTTTTTTTCTTTTTGAAGCTTTATGTCAACTCATATACAACTTTTATTTTTTGTCTCTCATTTTTTAAGCACTTTGAACATTATTATTGTTAATATCTATGAAATTTTACCTATGTTCTGTTGAAATGAAATGCTTCCAAAGCTGATATCTGGTTGCTTTAAATTTTGGTAAACGGGTTTTTAAGATATATGTTTTCTCTTTTGTTTATTTTCTTGTATAGTGAAGACTCGTAAGGAGGCCAAGCAGATGGCTGTAAGGGACTCCATATCTGCTACAAGAGCTAGGATAGAAGAACTTAAAAGAACTGTGCAACTTCAGAAAGCTAGAAGGGATGAGTATGCAGCAATTTTGTCCCAACAACATCTTGGTAATATCCTTTCCTATATCAGCTGATAATGACTTGTTTTTATGATGGCCATATTTATATCTTTTTTCTCATTAAACTTGATAATCTATGTGCCCTCAGTTGTTGTTTGGCCAACCAACTGGAATAAGAATAAGAGACACTCTTTTTTGACGGTAGAATAAGGGGAGACATTACAAATAGAATTTTTCAGTGAAACTCAAGATTGATGAATCTAGGCCATGGACCAAGAGGGCATTAGAGTGCAGGTCATATGTGTAGTTTTGGTTGGATGCAAAAGGTTTTTGATGGTTGAAATTTTTTAGGATATGTTATCAAATTGTTTGATATGTCGTGGTGCTAGTGGAAATTGTTTGAGTACCTCCATAATCTTCTTTTAAGTGTCAGCACCAGTTTTATCCTTCTTACCTTGGGTGTTTCAGTCTAAGTGGTAGTTAGTTTCAGGTGCAGGTATTAATGGGAAAATGTTGTTATTTTATGAAATCTGATTAATGGGGAATCACTGCTGTAGTTGTTTATGGATTTTAAGTCATGGAATGCTGTAACATTTGTTATGTTTTTTCTTTCTCAATTATGTCCAAAATCATAATTGGATTCATATATGATGAGCTTTCTGACTGTAAAATATGTAACCAAATTTCTCTTATTGTTTGCTTTCCTTCTTTTTATTCTTTTGGTATCATTTATGGCTTTGGCAACATTTGAAGACAAGGGATGCCAAAACGTGGAATATAATGGTGAAATCCAGGAGGCAATTTTATGGTATAATAAGGTTCTTGGTTTCCAAATTGAAGGTGGAAGAGGTAATCATATGCATTTGTTTATGGAATTTGCATTAGTTTTTCCTTTTATATGAACGCCCTTTTACATGTTCTCCATTTTCTAGGGGTGAAATTCACCTTCAACTACATCAATATGGAAAAACCATATGAAGAGCACACTTTCACTATTCGCCATGAAAATGATACATATATTTGTAAGTAACGCCTAAGTGTTGTCTATCTCATTGTTGAATCTATTCTTTTGATTGAATCTATTAATTTATTCCATCACGATTTTCAGTGTTGGCTTGTCATCCCCACTTGAATGACACCAAAGAGTTACTCCATGAGTTGAATGAAACCAATGGCTTATTCAAATTTGTCAGGACAATGAGAGAGAAATTTCAAGAAGCTGCGTCACTTGGTAGAGCTTTTAACCTGATTCATGCTTCACTTGGTTCCTCTTTCGTCAAACTTTTTAAAATTGCTAAACATAGAAAGAATATGACTTGCTGGTTAGCTCTTTCTGGACAAACTATAAACAAGTAGTTTAGTTCAATGAACGAGCTGTCATCTGTTTGTTTAAATGCAATTCAATTTTCATAAAATAAATTGAATTGTCTTTTACATGCTAGGAATTTTGCCTCAATCCACAAGTCTTCTTCAAGAGTCTGCCACAATATCTGTGTCTGCTCCAGTTTATTCAGTTTCAACCGACAGAAGTGAATCCCCTGGAAAGGAAAGCGAAAGCAAGTATTCATATGAAGCTGAAAGACATTCTAAAAAATTTCATCATCGAAAAGTGGCTAAACAAGCAAATTTGTCCCCTATGTCTGTTCGTCGTTCCCCACGTTTAATTAAGGTATTTTGATTTTGATTATATGTTATGTAACTTGGGTTTATTATTTTTATTTGTGCAGAAAATTGTGAGAAATATGTCTTCATGTAGAATACACTTGGGACAAGATAATAATGAGAACTTAGAATAAAATTGCATTAGTTCCATTTTGTCATTTCGAAACACCTCCTGAAACTTGTTTAAAACTTGATGTTTCACATTTCCCAATTGAAGGCTGTGAGGAGGATTAAATTTGGAAAAGGGAGGCTATAAATTGTGAAAACAAGTGAAGTGAATTGGGATAGCCATTCTGGGGAAGGCAGGGTGACTTCTTGTGCACGGAGTTGTTCAGTAACAAAGATTCTTAAATTGTGATTTTTTCTTCCACATCTTTATCACCCTTGCATGAAGGCATTCTTGCTCCATTTCATGTCCAGAAAAACATTCCTGTTTATGATATAATGTATATAAGATAGGTGAGCTATTTTATTTATAAGATCAAATGATACATATTTATGCTGATAAATGACATTGAAATATATGGCAGCGCAAGGATTGAAGATGAATTAAAGCCAATCATCACAATATCTAGTTTGGCACTCTCTTTTAACTTACACAAATAGTCACAGTTTTTGACTTATTTGCTTGACACTAGACGTGTTCAATGCGCCTAATTTACGTATTCTGTAAGCTTGGTTGAGAAAAGATTGGAGGAGCTCTACAGCGCACGGTCATTCATCAGATATGAGAATCTCACAAAGTATCGGCTGTACTTTGTGTGTATTTGTATTGTATTTATGCATTGAATTGTTGACGACTATCACAGACAAAATGTAAAGCACTGATCATTCTTATTTCAGATACTGCATCGCTAGATGCTAGGAATTCCTTAATGGTGATTTTAGATATTGATTTCGATAATTTCCTGTTCAATCCACCTTATTAAATACCATTATTGTGGCATGAAAAGATTACTTCTCTTCAGGGAAAGAAATGCATAGATGCTTAAAACTTGTGTAGTTGGGTTTGACCACTTTGTATCTATGGATAATTTCAAAACACCTAGGTGAGAGCAAATGTTTTAGTGTGTGTATATATATATATATATGTTTCATGAAAAAAAAAATTGCAAAATCACACCGGGAGGGCAATTGATGTATGGATTGGTTAGAAGAATTACTTCCATTGAGGAGCCTTTCACAATCATACAAGCAAGAGAGTGTTGCTAAACGGGAAGACACGTAGGGATAGAGAATGATACAAATAATTTGTAATTTTTCTCACAATATGTGAGAAAGGAGCAAACCTTTAATTATTTTTTTCATATATAAACTGAAGATTATCATTAATTACCTACTTGCCTGGTAAAATTGCCTTATTAACATTACATCTAATTAAGTGGACAAATATGGGTTACTATACAATGGGTCCTAAAAATTTTTACAATGTCAGGCTGGTGGTTGATACAATCGTCTGTGGATGAGTGCGTGGCTCTGCCTCCAAAGTGTTTGTGCTTCAGATTCGTCATTGGCCAGAGCAGAGCAATTGGTCTCGTTACAATCTGCGAAGTATTTGCCACTTGCACCTTCAGTTTGTGGACTTAAGGCTACGTAACATGTGGTTGATGCACCCTGTAATATTGTATAGTACAGTTTTCAATGTAACCATGAGAAAAAGCTGCTCAAAAAGTCCACATTTTCCCTATTTTCATCCTCTGTATAAAAGATAGAAGACAAAATGCATGTTTGACAAACCTGAGATGTTGATTTCAGTAACTTGGACGCAATGAAGTACAGGGAATCTGCAGACCACATTTTCAACTTATAATTTTGGAAATAACTCTTAATATTATTAATTGGCAGAATATATTAAATTCTTCATATACAAAAAAAAGGGGAAAATAATTGTGTTACCTGTTATAAAACCCTTTTGAGCTCTAATTATTCCTGTCTTCACAATGCCTGGGTGTACTGCATTGATTGTTACTTTTGCATTCCTTGCCTGTCAAATTTGGATTTATATGAGATCAACCATAGTTATATGTGCAAAATTTATCTTCATTATTATTATCAATATAATTTTTTTTAAAAATAATTATTGAAAAAATAAATATCCTTGACCCTCCCAGCCTACCTAAGCTTCATATCACTGACTGACGAAATGTGGGTCCATTGGGAAGCCAAGAAGAGAAAATATGAGAAATAAATTAAGTAATGGTGAAGAAAAGGAAAAGTGAAAAGGGTTTGGTGATGAATTTCACCTTCAGCTGTCTAGCTATTTCCTTAGCATGCAAAATAGTAGCCAGTTTGGATTGAGCATATGCACGTGTACCATTGTACCTGATTTTTTTTTTTTTTAAAAAAGAAAGAAAATTCATCAAATTCAGTTTTCTGTACCACATAGTTAATTCCTGTAATAATTAGGAATTGGTGGTCTCTCCTGCTTTTAGTTAATAGTAAATGCATGTGTCTGTTATGAGTACCGTGAGGAAATTGAAGTGGTAGGAAAAATGGTTGGTCAGATTGATCATGAAATTTTTTTTAGAAAAAAAAAATAGTACTAGAAGGGCTATAGATTGGAAATTGATAAAAGAAAATGGTTAAAGAATCTTACTTCTTTGGGTTTAACATTTGATTAAAGCAAAAAGAATCTCCCTTGATCCAGCTGTGAATTACAGAAGAAAGATTTACTATTCTTCCCTGGATGCCTGTCTCTTCTGCTGCTTCTATCATTTTCTCTAACAGCAACTCTGTCAGCAAAAAATGTCCTGCAAAATCGCCATGCAACGTCTCTGATCTTAGACCAGTAGCTAAAAAAAGAAAAAAAAAACTATATGACAATTTTCAATTTAAACTCATTATTTCATTTTTCAAATATTTCATTCAGTAAATTTTTATATTGCATTAAATAAGCTTTTACATACATGAGTTACTTTATAGTGGTTTCATCCAATATTAATTTTCTTATTTAATCATAATAAAATTTTCTGTATATAGAATAATAATTACGTACTTTTCATATACATAATGGATTATGAATTAGTTTGATTCAAAAAGTTTTTTCATTAACCCACTAAAGTAAGTGTTTTAATTGAGGGAATAAATATATCAAAGTTTGGCAGATATTTATTCATTTTTATTAAGCCTTCTTTCTGCACATATTATCATCATAGTCATTATAATGTTAAAGAATAGGGAAGTCATTATATGGTCAGCTTTTTTTCTTTTTTTTTTTTTCCTTCTTTCTTTCAATCGTTTTGTCAAAAATAATTATGGTATTTTTCAGCACACCAATTTTTTTTTTATTTCACGAAAATTAAATTGTACAAAACTTTTCAATTCTCTCTTTCTCTCTTTTTTATTGTTTTTTATATAAAGGTTGTTTTCATCCAACGAATCCATGACTTTCTGCTCACACAACTGATATGTTTATTTTTTTCTAATTTTTCTGAGTACCCTATTTTAAATGGATTTATTGAAAAAGAAAATAATAAAAATCTATCTCTATATTTAGAGAGAGATAAATTAAGAAGTGTAATACGTTATCTAAAGTTTACCCAAGTAATTGGTGGCAAATGTCATCTCAATTTTGTCCTCAGATAATTCCAATTTCTGAGAGAATATCCCTGCATTATTTCTGCAAAATATATTTTTTTCAAAAAAAAAAATTGCTATCAGACTCAAAGTATCAATGTCGTAATATTATTGAAATAGCTTGTAAAAAAAAAAAAAGAAAGAAAGGAAAAGAGAGAATGTATATATATATATATATACTCACATGAGAATGTTAAGGGGTATTCCTAGAGCCAGAAAATCAGAACAGAATCTCTTAACAGAAGCAAAGGAGCTTAGATCAGTCTCAAATATTAATATTTCTGCCTTTGGACACTCTTTCTTTATAAATTCCTTCACTTCATCTGCCTTTTTCAAATCCCTTGCTGGAATTACTACTCTTACTCCCCTCTTTGCTAATACTCTTGCTGTTTCCACTCCAATTCCTGAGGTTGCCCCTTCATATACAACCAACACACATAATTTTTCTTTTTCTTTTTTCAGAAAAAAATACATGCTTTACTAATTAACTGTAAAAAGAACATGTTAATTTACATATTAAAAAAATTAGAAAAATCATGCATGTATATATTAAAAAAGAAAAAAGAGCAAAGAGGGTATGATTAGTTTCTTCAAAAAGAAGGGATCTAATAAGTATGATGCTACCTATGACAGAATACCATATTCAGAAGAGACAAAACCATATCTTGCTACAGTCAAAAGGAGCATCTAAATTTATTTTCTAAAAGAATATATATCTCCAGGGTTTATATATACTGAGCACCAAATCAACTTATAAAAAAAAAATTATATGCTTGTAGATAATATTGATTTTTTGATAGATTTGGTAGAAAATTCTTGGAGAAATCCATCAAATTAAATTATCTGCTAAAAGTAAAGTGACCACATCGTAAAGAAGAACAAAATGAAAAGTGGTAGTTAATAAAAAGAAGATAACAGGATCTGAACTGACAATATATAAGATCATTTTTTTGTTCATGGAGAGAGATGAGAATGAGATGGAGATGAAAGTATTTTCACAAAAGAAAAAAAAACCCTCTTAACTAAAAGCTCAATGGCAGTATTTTTCTTAAGGAAAACAATTCAAGGGAAGAAAAATGAAATTTCCTAAAGATACAGAAAAAGAGGTGGAACTTGTGATATATAGTTTAAGTGCATTCACTAAACCTTTAATTTTTTTCATGCCATAAATGAAGAAAATATGAGTTTTGCATTAAAGGGAGAGAAAATTAATAAGAAAAGAAAACTAACCAGTGATGATAGCAGTTAAATTGGGAGGGACTGAGCAAACACAATCTTGAGTAACTTGCTCAGCAGTTGAATTTGAGCCATAACCACTTGGGCCTGCAATGCCTGCTAAGTACCTCAGTGTCTCCTTCATCAGCTTTGGACACCAAGAGAAAATCCACTTTAGCCTTGCTGATGTTTCATACCACAAATTATAAATATATATTTGTATCATATATAACCACCACACCAATTCTTATAGGGATATCAAAGTGGGTGAATATGACCCAGTTCACAATAATTCACTGTACACTACTGAAATGATTGGTTGAGACTATAATATAATTCACCCATTTAATAGAAAAAAAATTAATTTAATCTCAATTTGAACTGATAAAACTAGTCACTGTCATTATTTTGTCTTTTTCTTTTTTTCCCATTATTACTTTTGCAGTATAGTGATTGGGGAAATGCTACATTATTTTGGTTCTTTTCTTTTCTTTTGTATCTAATTATTATTGTCTCTCCTTATTGGGTGCGTTTGGAAATTGGTGTTTGACATTAAAAAAGATGTTTAGAATTATTTTCATTAATTGATTAATTTTTTCATTTTTTTTATAAATTGTTTTTATTTTTTTAAATTAGCTTATGAATATATTTCTCTCCAAAAATAAATATTTATTTATATGTTTCATTCCAAAAATAGTTTTTAAAATTCAAAAAAATTAAAAAAAATTAAAAAAAACGTTTTTGACGAACAGGATCATTGTTTGGTTTCCATTTTCTGTGAGGTTCTAAAGGGTTGTTATTTCCAAGCAAAATTTTGATGTATTTAAGTGCAATTTCATTTGCTTAAAAGAATGGTCTATGACATCATGCATGGATAGACAATTCACCAAAGATTAGTGAAAAACTGACCTATAAATAGTGTTTTAACTGTTTTCTCTTTATATATATATATATATATATATATATATATATATATATATATATATATATATATTTTCCTTCAAACTTCCTTTGTAGTTTAGTTGGTTGGATCTGACATGACCACAATTAGCTTATCAAATAATTAATTCTATTGTTAGGAAATCATATATCTAGTAGGCCATCATTAACGTATCTTAATTTCTATATTTAGGGACAAAACATTGTTCATGTTTGATTGATGTAAGGAGATTGTTCAAGTCAGATGATAACTTACATTGTGAATACATAAGCATTCATTAAGACATAATCCCAAGTACTTAGATTATAAGTTATGTTTAATCCTGTTGTCTTATTAATGACATGTAACATTAGTCAATGGGTATGAGTGTAGCTAGGCCTGCATAGGGACATGCAGGGAGATTTGAGTTTTGCCTTTTGATTGTGTGCAGGTCACATTAACACACACACACACACACACACACACACACATATATATATATATATATATATTAGCCTTTCTGCCTCTCAATGCATTATCACAAAAATAATTTAAGCAATGACATAATTATTATAATATAAATAGTAAATTAATGACTGCTGCATACTTTTTATAACTTAAAAATTATTGTTAATATAATACTGTATAGTTAATATAAATACAGTCATCCGATGCTATATATATATATATATATATATATATATATATATATATATATATATATATATATTTCCTACAAACATTTCATGTTATAGGCTAATAAAACTGCTTCTGAATCCGTGGCATGGAAATCAAGAATTTTCTTGCCTAACCTAATAATAAAGGATTTTGACTTACAGCATTATATGAGACAGGCAAAACTCATCAAAGAAAACCAAACACCAAATCCATTGATAATAACTAAAGGCTGCTTCTTGAATTGTAAATCATCATCATTTTTGCTTTTAAACTAAGTATTTGAATTCAAACTTATTTACTTTACCGAACCCAAAAAAGAAAAAAAGAAAAATTAATTGATGTGCTTGAAGCAGTCACACGTGTGCCTCTAGAAGAAAAAGTGTAAAATAATTATGCAATATTAGAAGGAAAAAAAAAAAAGAAAGAATGAGAAGTTAATATTATCTGTGAAACATATTGGAGACTAGGTTAGGAATTAAGGAATAGAAGACAAAGAAGCTTTATGGGTATACTGAGAGCTTGTCTTTCACGTCTGCTTTTGGTCTCCATGGCCAAAAATTTAAATCCTTCATTTCGAGAAAAAAAAAACATGATAGCCATTGTTGGAGAATAGATGGACTAAAAGAAAGCATTGAAGCTGACTCTTCAAATAGAGTTGTGAACTGGCTATGCATTAGGGACCCATTGGTTCCCTTATTTCCATACATTTCTCATAACTTTGCCCACTCCTTATTCTTCCACTTGTATTTCTGGTTTCACATGTCATCTTGTACAATTTTCTGTTTTTTTCTTTTTTCTTTCTTTTTATCTCATATTCGCAGCATGCTCACATAAAGTGTAGAAAAAAGTTCAATAAAGGTTTGATTGGGATATCCCTTTTCACTATCCACCCACACATTCTTGTTGGAAATAAAAGCTGATTTCCCATGTTTCTATGTATGAAAAGAGGGTATATATATTCAAATCATGAATTTCTAAAAGAAATGTAATTTATTTCATTTGGGACTTCCCTTTTTAATTTCTAGAAAACATTTTGCCTAAATTCATCAATTAAAATCCGATGTTTGTTCAGTTAGAGATTTTAATTCAATTTCGAACGCCATAATTGAAGAGTGAAAATTTAAAATCATCATTTTCTTTTTTTTTTTTTAAAAAAAAACACTAGAAAACTATAAAAACCATAAATAGGATTGAGAACACATAGTATAGTATTGGGAATTTGAATTTTGGAACAATTTTTCAACCCAGTGCGATTTTTTTAAAAGAAAAAAAATATTATCTGCCCTTTTTCATCTGACATTTTAGGAAAGCTAGCTATAGGCGTAATGCAATTAATTATCAAATTCCCCAACAACTCCACAAAAAAAATCAGTACGTAAATGGTTCTTAAGGATGTTTGCAAATATACTTTACTACCTTTGCAACCAAAAAAAAAATAATTTATTTACTACCTTCGTACCTAACAAGACAAAGTTTTTTCCTATCAAGACAGTAAATTAACAAAATGGGATGTTTCATGGTGTAGTGATATCAGATATACATCATCATCGTTTTCTTTTTTCCTTTTTATGTCCATAAAACATTGCAATATTTATGTTCAAAGACTTTATTTTTCAAGTTAGAGGTTATGAAATTCATCTTCTAACTTAATTAGAGAAGTAGATTTTTCACAGGCTTTATATATATTTGAATGCAACTTCTCAAACTTGTCATTACATAAGAAATAGGCAAAAAGGAAATTATAGTATGGTTCATCCATTAACAAAAGTTCGATTTTTTCTTCCCACGGATGAAAACCAAAAAAACAGTAGCAAAAAAATTATTTATGCTAAAAATGAATTATTTAATGGTCAATCTGGTTAGCATATATCCAACCGAAGAATTTAATTATTTTTTTATTATTTTTATTAACTAAGGATATTATTAACTTAAAAATGTTTTTTTTTTCTAAGTATTATTAGGATGTGTACCTAAGCATTGCCGACAAACTAATCCTGAAATTCTAGCCTTTCACAATTAATGTAACTTATATTTTTAAACCCTTTGCAAATTGCAATCCACATTAAGATTAAGTTTACTTAAGAGAGAGATTAATTATTGTGAATGATTGTGATATAAGGTCCTCAGTTGATCACCCCACGTGCTATCCGCCATTAAATAGGTGACAATTGGCAGGTGGTGGTGCAGGGGTCAGACACGGTATGAGCCAATCACGGGACTGGGGCATATGGACCAGTATGGTTGAATCTAGTGTTTTCCCATTATTAGTACCTATAAATCATACATCACTAGCTTAATTAGTGATTTAACATGATGATTTATGCTAACTTCTAAATAACAATTGATTGTCTTGTTTTTCCTTTCTTGGGTGCTTGCATTGAATGGGAAGATTTAGAGAAAAGGTTGTTTGTCTTCATCTTCCTAACCATATCTAACCAAAAAGAGAAAAGGAATTTAATTACTATATTAATTAAAATCCAAAATTCTACATAATTATTAAATATTCAAATTATCACGAAATTTTATTAAAAATTGTACATACATGCTTGCCACTGAACTGTGAGTTTTGATTATTTTTATATTTTTTGGAAAAAATTATTATTTACTGTTTGAATTTTGATATATTATGCTATTACTCTTTGAAATTTAAAATTTATATGATTAATTTCTTTTATTTTATCTTTATTAAACTATGTAATTATTTTATTAAATTTTAAAATATTTACCGTTAATTAGAAATAATATATCAAATTTCAACAGATACAATAAATCAAACTTACAAGAATACTAGTACACTAAGTTAAAATTCAGGAGGTAAATATTGATTTTCACTTTGTCATTTTATCATAATTTAACATTTTTTTAATAAAAAATTTAACAGAATGATATGTTAGCAGAATATAATAAAACAGGTGGGACAAAATCGTATAATTTTGAATCTTAGAAGAAGTAGTAGTAGTAGGAGGACAATAGGTTAAACTTAGAAGGTAAATAGTAATTATATATATATATATATATATATATATATATATATATATATATATATATGTGTGTGTGTGTGTGTGTGTTTCTCTTATATGATTTTAATTCCATCAAGTTATAATCTATTAAAAAAAACAATAAGAATAATGTTATGTTAACGTACTTTTGAGGACTCACAAACAATTTTGAAGTTAAATTCAGACATGCCATTCTCATTTTGGTTCAGGAAAAAAAAATCTTCTGTTTAGTGATTACTGGAAGTAGTTGCAAACTTATACAATTTACAAACTAGAGGCAACAGCAATATAAGCAAATAATTCAAACACAATATAATGAGTTTGCCATTCTTAGTCAGTGGATTTTAATACCATAACATGATAACACTATATTTGTCTACGCGGTTGTGTATAAAGCAATTACAAATTTTTGAATAAAAAATGAAATGAACACTCTCTAATTCAATTTTGATCCTTTTGGCTTTAAAAATAGAAAATTGAAATTTTGAAATTCTATTTAATTTGAGACATGTTCGTGCATGAAAGATTTTTCTTATTTAGATCGGGTTCACTATATCGAATAAAACCAATAAAAAAATGACACGAGAATTATTTTACTCATATGACATTTTGTCATCAGATTACATAAATCTAAACTAAACTAGTATATCACTTATAAATTAATTAATAGATGAATAACACTGATATATAGGTGAAGTATAACCTTATAAATCTTTTCTTCTCCCACATTTTTTCTTATTTTAAACGTAGAATTCAGAAGCATGTCAAGCTAGTATCTCAATATATTTAAACTTGTAATGGATATCTACTTATCATAGAGGATTTTGCCAAAAAGTGTTAGAAAATATAATTATAGTCTTAAAATTTTGACACTTTATTTATTTTTTGTTATATATAGATTACTATTGGATAAAAAAAATCATATATGAGTGGTGGCATGGTCACATTCATGCATGTTCTAAATAAAAATAAACAGCCATAGTTGGTGCTGTTGGAGCTTTATTACTTTCTTCGATGACAAAGATAAATAGAATAGAACTTGCTTTTATCCATATTGTTAGTGGTTAAGACAATTAATAAAATTTCTAACCTTTCATGATGCTGGTTGTTAAGGAAATTATAATACCTGCTCCAAATTAACCTTATGATTTCCAAAATACTTAGGCGCAGTCTGTAGATTTTTTGTTAGATTTTTATTTTTATTTTTCTTAAATAATTGAATATATGCTTGACTATATTTTATTTTTTTCATTAATTTTAAAGAGAGTATTTATTTTATATTAGAAATAGATAAATATGCAATCCTCAAATTGTGATTTTCTGTGTTCTATTTTTAACTTTTATATGCTCATTTAATCTAAAAAATATTTTAAAAAATTACCAAATTTAAATCTATTTATTTTTATAATCAATTTGGTAATATAATATGATTTAATCATATTTAATTGAAACTTATCAAATTTAATCCTTTATATTTCTCTCACTCTATATCCATTTCTTCGAAAATATTAAATAGTTTTCAAAAATGAAATGAGAAAAAAATAAACACAAAGTTTTCTTTTTTAAAAACCGAAATCATACAATGATAACCCTTTTTTACCCAATTGCTTAATTCAATTTCATTTGAATAATATGAGAATTGGAGGGGGAAATGGGTCCAATTTTAGGTTTTTAGCCCGATCCTGGATCCATATGAGTCAGCCCGTATGAATTGTTTCTGGGCCCTTATTTAACCCTTTCGAATTTCGATTACATACTGTGGCACTGATTTCCTAAACATCATCATTAAATGAAATAGAAAATTTTACCGTTTACCTACTTTTTAATTTTAAAAATATCCACAAATATTTCCGTTTTTATTTTTACCGAAATAAAATTTTATTTTTACCTTTTCAATAATATTTGTATTTCAATAATGTCATTTATTTTATTTATTGGTACTGTAGCATGATGTTTACATATGTAATTTTCTATTAATGTTTACAAATGTATTTTCTATTCATATGTAATAAATTCAAAATTTGATTTAGAGAGATAAAAATGATGATTTTTATGAAAAAAAATTGTGAATGATTTGAAAATAATGATTAGGATTATAAAGGAACGAATCCACTCGCGAGTTATTTGAATTTTGGTTCAAAAACATTCGTTTGAAATCGTTTATTATTATTAACAAGTCGATAATCTAAATTCGAAATTTTTTTCTAACTCGAATTTAATACTGTTTAGTTTGTAAGCTTATAAACATGTTCGTTTATGAGTTTGTGAATATGTTCGTTTAAAAACTCACGAATATATTCGTTTAAGACTTGTTTATATTATATTTTGTTATTGAGTTTGGTTTGAACTTTTGTTATTACTAGTTAATAAGCCGAATTCGAACTTTTGTCATTATTAGTTAATGAGCTGAATTCGAACTAAACTCATTAAGTATAATAAATGAGTTTTTTACGAGTCGAATTCGAGCTGTTCGCGAACTAAATAATTTTTAAACGAGTCAAGCTCAAAATTAAGTATAAAAACTCGAATCAAGCTCAAGTTATAATAAACTTAAACAAGTTAAGCTCGAGTTCACTAATATTCGACTCGGTTCAGTTTATTTACAACCTTAATAAGATAAAAGAAAATACCATATTTTATTATATGCATATAAGAGATCAAGCTAGATTTATTTGAGAGAAATTATTGAACAATATTTTTAATTTTTTCTTTTAAATTTAAAAGTTTAAAAGTTTATTTTAATATTTTTCAAACAACTTAAAATATTTTATCACATTTTTCATTTTTGGAAATGGAAAATTTTCTTTATTAAAAAAATGGAAAATAAAAAAAGTTTTCCTTTTTTTTTTTTATTTTAGGGAAAATAAAATTTTTTATGGCTAATATATATATATATATATATATATATATATATTTGTTACAAATGAATGTTATGCAGAACTAAATAACATCAGTAATATGATGATATAAATTTGATAATATTATACAATATTTACTTAATAAATTTTATGAAATTAGAATTGTAGGTAATAATATTTTATTTAAAAATATATACTTTTTCACTGATAAGGTAAATATTCTAATAGTAAAATCCACTTTAAATATTGATAAAAGATAAAAAAATTTAAAAATATTCATTTTAATTAATAAGATAAAATTGTCTAATTATTTATTAAATTATAATTATAATTGAAAATTCGAATTAATTAAAAATTGAATTAAAAATATATAATTAGAATATGAACATTAATATAAAATATTTATTTAAATTATTTTAGTCTTTTGAATATTTATTTTTATTTATCTCTTTGCAATCAAACGTTAATGTATCGTTTAAATTTATTAATTTTTAAAGAAAAAATAAATATCATTAAACCAAAAACATTACATCAAAAGCTAAAGACTCTTCCATAAAATCTCCAGACCAAAGGAAAAACATAAGAAATGACAGTTTTAGCCAAACAATGAACCTCTATAATAGCTTCTCTTTTCACAAATGCAATACTAAAATTAACATCATAGATATCAAAGCTATAGAATCTGTAATTAAAACATCAAACTCAGATAAATCAGTCTTTAGATGAAGGGTTGCATCCACAACCATCTTAGCATCAGATTTCAATTCCGTTGCAGAATAATCTTCTTGCTTCAGCCAAGTGAGAACCTCTCTAAGACACAAAGCTAGACACAAAGCTTTAGCAATAGAAGGATGAACACACTCAAAACACACCTTTGAAAAACCAACCACAAACTCCCCTCGTTCATTACATACCACAGCTCCCATTCCAGTCAATTGATTATTTTGAAACAAAGCAGTATCCGATTAGTCAAATGAGGTGCTGATTCCACCATGTTTGCTTTATTCCATCATGCAAGGAAAGAGAGAGAGAGGATGAAACAATGACAGGAGCTAATACTATTTCCTTAAGCCAAAGCCAAATATTCCTTTGTTGCTAGATAACCCAAAATATTATGTAAATCTTTGAAAATAGTATTAGCATATTATTATGCTATGCTATTATGTAATGACCCAAAGGTCACTACCAGTGAATAGAGAGTTTTTGAAGGAGGGAAAGAACAGATAGAGACGAAAGAAAGAGAAGAGAGGCAAAAACAGAAAAGGAATGAGAAGAAGAAGAAGAAGAAGAAGAAGAAGAAGGATAGAGAAGCAGAGAAGCAGATGGGCAAAAGAGAGAAAGAAGAAGGGGAAAATGAGAAGAAGACGTGAGAGAGGGAGAATTGAAAGAAAGAAACTTGAGAGGGAAAATCAGATTTTGCTCATTCATTTGCATAACAATTCTGTTACAATACTTCCCATTTATAGGCTTGTAATCTAAATGTTGAGAAATGAAATGAGGATTACAGAGAAATGAAATGAAGACTATAGCATGCAATCCACCTCATTCGACCTATCTTCAACCAATAGAACAACTCCATTCCTCCACATCAGATTCCAGCTCAAATACTAATCCAACTATATTAACAACCAAGTCACATCTATTGCATAACGACTCTGCAAGCAGCCTTGCTGCCATTTCCACGCGTTCCTCAAGCTGGGCCAAATCCTTCTCACTTCCTATAATTTGCTTGAGCTCCTTTGGCTGGGCCAGAACACATTCTTCTTCAGCTGTCTTCCTTACTTCGCCATCTAGCTTCAGCTACTTCCCTTTTTCTTCAGCGAATTGCGGTTATACACCAATCTCAGGTCCACTGCCATTGCCCTCATGCTGGGTCATGACATATTATTAATATTGTTCTTCAAAGTAAAATCTTATAGAGGGCCTAATTGTGGGTAATTGAACAGGTAAATGTTAGATTTGTAATCACCAAAAACTCTGTTTAGGGTTTTAAATTTAATTTAATTCCAAATTGGATCATTTTGTTGGAGGTAATTTTGCAATTATCTTTTTTTTTCCCCTTCACACAACCGCTGATTTTTTTTTTAAGAAAAATAATTGGACGAACAAATAAATTAACTTTAGGCTGCACCAAACACGTTACGATCTACTAAACAAAACCGTGGAATCATTTGCATCGGATTATTCCTTCCCCGTCTCTTTGAATCCCAGTCGTCTGCGGTCTGTATCCCGGAGTTGTACTCTAACCTATTCGCACTTGTTTAGAAAAAGGGTAAAAGAGTACTATTTTAGTTTTAATTTACCGTTACAAAATCAAATATTAAAAAAGTTAGGGTTGCTTCTGTTGCTTACCATTCAGTTTCTATGGCATCTAATAACCATCTGGACGATGTAAGTTCCTCTTCATTCTCATATATTCCTTAGGGTTCCTACTATTTTAATTCGCTGAATGTGATTTCTGCTAACGCTTATTAGGACGATGATTTTGGCGGTGATTTTAACGGGAACCACATTACCAGGCGTTCAGGTTTTGTTTGGTTTGTTTTTAATTTGTAATCCTGTTATTTGATTATTTAGTGAATGTATATGCTCTGTTTTGCAATATAGGTAATAAGAGAAGCTTTGGAGATCTTGAAGACGATGAAGATGATATTTTCAGCTCAAAGAAGGTAATAGCATGTACAAATTTAATTTTTGCATTAGATTATGAAATATTTTCATTGCTGAACTCTAATGAACTAGTGAAACCTACGGCCTTAACATGCTTTATCTGGAGATTTTTATGTGTGGCCTGAAGAATTCTGGTGAAATGTACACTAGTTTTTCTGAGAGAAACTGTTGTGGTTTTCGTAGGAAGTTTACTGTGTGATTCAAGGTCATGCTAGGGCTCATAGTTACACGACCATCGTAGCATCTCTTCCATGTCCTTGAAATTGAAATATTATTGTGTAGTTGAAGGTGTTGACTGAGTTGCTGACTTTTAGTGTGAATTCTTGCTTGCCTTCATTGCAGGGCAACAAAAAGGTAGAAGAAACTGCAATGATTTTATCTCTTCGTGAGAGGTACTATAGTTTTTTGAATCTATTCATAGTTTAAGGCAATAGAACAAATTTTGTGTTGGTCGTTGATATGCAAATTTCTTATAGAGCCTTATGCCATCCATTTGTGTTTGCTTTTGCAGTCTTGACAATTGTAAAAGTGCACTTACAACATGCCAAGTATGTATAATCCATTTCTTTGCTTTTCTATGCCATATAGAGTTCATTTTGCTAATTGAATTTTTCTTTTGTTGTGTGCATGTTTATCTGTTTCTTAAATATGATAAAGGATAATGTAAAAATTGATGTGTCACATCAGTGGGTTGAAGATGTCCCTATGGAATATTGTCTGGATGGTTTATGCATAGTAATATCTGAATTTTATCTCTTGTATCTTTAAGAGAAGAATACGATTTTTTCCCTTTAAAGATGTAATTTATGAATAATGATATTAATTCCAGAGCTTATCATAATGTTTAGTTGACAGTATGTTATTATGGTGCTGTAAAATAATTCTTCATTGACAAATTTGATTTCATTTGTCTTTTTTCCTTTTAACAAACTATATGCTTTTCATAGCTTACCCTTTTTAATGTTGAAAATCAAATTTGATGACAGAATAAAAAATCTTACATTTGTTAGGGACAAGAAAACAGCTTTGGTGGATATAGGCATTAGAATTTATCCTGGCATCTCTTGCATTCAGTGACTGAAAGAATTTTTTATCTTCCATTGGGTTTGGAATTTTCCTACCTGTACATGGCTATCTTGTTAATACTTGTTAATTCTTGGAAAATACTTTTGATGGCTTTTTCTTCTTACTCTTTGCAATTCACTTGGAAAGTCAAGTAGATACTTGTTATATTTTATGAATTAGCTATGATGATGGCCAAAAGATAAATTTGGCAACATCTTTTTTTTTTTCCTATAGTGTATGATGTTGTGACTGCATTGTGCTTTTGATCATTTTATATCTCCCTACTTTGTGTAATATACATTTGATTCTTTATAAGTCTTCCATTTTTGCTTTGTTTTTTCCTAAGCTAATATTATCTAGTTTTTCATATTTAGAGATATCGTTAGATAATTATGATAGGCGGAAGCTATGTTAATTGTGATTTTAATATGGTTTTAAATCTTTTGATATGGTCCAAAATCAAATCTAACTCTTTTAAAATGTTATGTCATCACATACCTGATTTTGTCCAGACGGAGCTTGAAGCTGCAATATCTGAAATTCAGAAGTGGCGTTCTGCATTTGAGAATGAGGCTTTCATACCTGCTGGGGCATCTCCAGGTTAGTTTAAACAGTGAATATTATGTGTTTTTTTGTCATTATTTGCAATTATACCCTTTATGATCATTCTTGAAGTTCCGCCTTTTTTATAAGGATGGATTTATCTTGGTCTTTGTAGAACCTAAACTTGTGATCAGTTATCTTCAAACCCTGAAATCCTCTGAGGAGTCATTGCGAGAACAGGTTTAGTGATTGTGGAGCTTTCTTTATGTACCTAAGAAATATTAGCACTCCCTGATTTAGTCCATCTTTTCTTCTTATTATCAGCTGGAAAAAGCAAAGAAAAAAGAAGCTGCTTTCATCGTAACATTTGCAAAAAGAGAGCAAGAGATAGCAGAGTTAAAGGTGAGGCTTTAATGTGACATCTTGTGATATAAATATTTTTTTAGGAAGCAAATCTGTTTGATATATTGGAGGATTAATTGATGAGAGATCTCAAACTTGTTGAAATGAAAAGGGCATAAGATTGCTCATGTGTTGTACCGAAATTGTTCCTTGATCTTAGGGGAAATGGCTTCCCATAATTAGCCTTGATCATTTTTGCAAAATCATTGAGGAAATTAGTCTTCCATGCTGGAAGCATCCATTGCCTTTTCATGGTGCTTATAAACCTCTGTCTGCTCTTGACATTGAAACAATTACCAATTGTGTTAATGTATATTGCGTAAATCTTTTGTTGTAGTTTCTTTCTTGAAAGAAATTTTGTGGCTCTCTTCAATGCAAATTAAATGTTTTAATGGCACTACCAGGTTAAAAGCAAACTATAAAGAGGAAATGGAGAAGATAAGAGCGATTTGGATTGTAGTTTGATGTGGTTTTTGTAATGGATGAGTACAGGGGAACCTTCAAAGATTTTTTTTATTTTTCTTATATTTTGGATCCTTCTCTATTGAGAGGGTTTACAGCTTGTTTTACAGACTAGGTCTGAAATTTTTCATATAGTTGACTGATATCTTGTGTATCTAACTGAAATCAATTCTGAATCCGCAGTCTGCAGTTCGGGATTTGAAAGCACAGCTCAAGCCACCATCTATGCAGGTGCTAACAAATGTTCAAACTCTCTCTTGAAAAAAATTTAAGAAAGTAGCTGTCAGCATGACAACATGCAAAACACTGCAGAAGCGAGATTTTTTGCATCTAGGTTATAGTTGAAGCTTAGTTGAGATTCGTTAGTTGTGAAATTTGTTATTGGTGCATGCAATATTCATGGAAGGTTATGCAAAAGTTATTGGTTTTATGTGAAAGAAAAAAAAATTCAAAAGTTGCTTTAAATGAGGGCATTTAAAATGAAGGAATTTTGACTATATGTTTTAGTTTAAATTAATTGGATTCTATTACATGCCTGCTTATCTTTTGGTGGTTAAATTCATGAATGACAAAGAAAACTTGTTTAAAAATGAATTTCAAATATCTGTAAGGAGGTTTGATTTCAAATCCGCCCATCAGTGGTGGTTTAAGAATGCATTTTGTCTAATAATAAAAAATTGTTTGGGCACCTTTTGGTTTTTGATAAGAGTACTTGTGTTCCTTTGTGATATTGGAGCCCTGGAAAAATTAAAGATTTGTTTATGCTAAGGCACTTAAGGCTTTTTAGCTTGATGTTGTATATATTTATTTTGGTAAAACCATTTCTATCTTTGTTCTCTTTTACAAATCCGGATCTTTATTTATGCAAATTACAACTCAAATCTACATCTCTATCTTTGTACAAATTATAACTCAAATCCACATCTCTTTGTTTCAAAGACCTTATTCATATCCATCCTAGAGGTCTGTCATCAAAAGTTTCATCCATTTAGTCTTCTTCCTTAGTAACTGCAGGTATATAATCTCTCTTAAATATATGCAAATAAAATTTATAATTTCGGACAGTAGCATGATATTCTTATTTTTTATTACGTTTTCTTTTGCTGTTGTTTGTAGTGGTTGTGAATGTTTTTCAGTGTTTCATTTGGAGCTGAGTATTAACGCTCTTATCTAATTTTAGGAAATCACTGTTGTTTTAGAATTAACATTTTCTGCTTCTAATATCCTAGGCATTTTCTAATTATTTTTCCTACTACTGGTAATTCCATGTTATTTGTTTACGATTATAAAATTTTTGGTTATCTTGACAGGCAAGGAGGTTACTGCTGGACCCAGCAATTCATGAGGAATTTACACGGTTAAAGGTTTGTGTGTCAACCTCCTGATTGAAAGTGTAAATATGTCTTGTGTAGGAAAATTCCCAGTGAGATTATGCTTTACAGACGTACTTCGTTAGTTTAATGCTGGATTCCGTTGAATGGAGAGAATTACACTAATAGAAGAGAAATTTTTGTTCTAGCAAGAAAGAGGAAAATAATAAAGGTTCAACCAAGGAAATGGAGGAAGAAGATGTTGACTATCATCCAGTTTTAGTCCATCTTTTCCATGGTAATAAGAGACATCATGCTTCTAAAAGCTTTTCAAACTAATCATTTCACCCTCAGTTTTTTTAGAAGTGTTGTGATTTATGTACATAGAAGTGATTAACCTTCACAATTCACCTTTTTTTTTTGGTTGAACAAATTTTTTCTGCAGTTCCCCATACAGAACTTTCTTTTCTCTCCTTAGCAGAACAAATTTATTCTAAACTTCCATGTGGACACATTCTTGATCATTGGTTTTCTCATGGTGCATATGCTTTTATCATTACTTTCTTCTGGAGTTCAGAAAAACTTGTGAAAAGGACTCTCGATCACTTTTGTGCTTGTTGATATGTTTATATGGATTTTACACTGGATGGTTCAACATGATGATTCCTTTTTAATGGTTGGTTTTGATGTTACAGAATTTGGTTGAGGAGAAGGACAAAAAGGTGAAGGAATTGCAAGATAATATCGCTGCTGTCACTTTTACTCCACAAAGCAAGATGGGGAAGATGCTGGTGGCAAAATGTAAGACCCTTCAAGAGGAAAATGACGAGATTGGATATCAAGCTGCTGAAGGAAAGGTACTGCTATTATGATGAATTTTTTGTAAACTTGTATTTATGGTTTCTCTTGTATATTCTGTAAATTTTCTTTCCAGTCTATGATTAACTTCCATTATCTCCTTGTGAGATAAATGATGAACTATTTCTCTTTCTTTTGTGATCTTTGTGTTGGAGAAGGTTGCAGATTAATGGTTATAAATTTCAGTAATACATTTCAATTATGTTTTTTATCAGACTTCATTCGAAATGGATAAAAAACTATTTAACTCTGAATATGATTGATGAATTGATATTGTTCTACAAAAAGAGTTTTATGGTTTTAAAATAAAACTAACATAAACATATTTTCATTCTTTGGGTAATGGACAGACTTGACAGCATCTATAATATTTATTCCAGTACTTTCTTGCAATTTCTTCTTATGTTGTTCTTCCTGGATTTAGGCTAAAGGTTTTATGGTTTAATCATGTTTATTGATATGCAGATGCATGAATTAGCAAATAAACTTGCTTTGCAGAAATCTGAAAATGCGGAACTCAGGAGTCAATTTGAAGGTTAGTTGTTTAGTAATATAAACTTTTAAAGTTTCATGTTACCTGCACTCGCATTTGTACTGCAGCTAACCTTATTTTTCTTTTATGTGCTGTTTAGAGGAACTCTGTTATGCTGCTTGGCTCCTCAGCTGCTTAGCCTGAATCCTCTTTGTTTCTCCTCACTAATGAATATCCTGAAATCAACTGCCATGTGTTAGGAATATGAATGTTGGTTGGCTAATCCTTAAATGAGGGGTTCTATTTCTTGAATCTACTTGCTTCCCATCTTTTGCTTTTTTTTTTTCTGTCCATTTTAAAATTCTTCTTGCACCCCTGTGCACACCTCTTATCCAAACACTTAATGGAATTAGAGCAATTATGCCTTCAACCAGGCCTAAATAACATATGAACAAAAAGTAAGTAAACTAACGAATGCTTTTCTAAGCAGACAATCAATAAAACGATCCTTTCACTTTGCACAATAATGTAAATGTAGTTAGAGCTTTTTGTTTCAATGCTTACTTCCAGCAATAGCTATAACTCCTGCAAGTGCTAATATTTACATATTTCTTGATTTGTTCATTAATATGTTTTGTGCTTCCAGTGCCAGTATCTCAATCAGAACTATCGTTTCATTGGACTTGAAAATGCATTTTGATATTTAACGTCATTGTTCCATTTTTTTGGACATCAATTGCTTGCACTGATGGCGGATTTGTCGTGATTTTGGATTTGTGGAAAAATTTTACTTTTGCAATGTTATGTTGTTTACTTGAAATTTAATTGATGTTACTTTGACATGATATTTAACCAATTTTTTGTAAGATTCATGTCATTGGTTTCACATCATTTTGATTCTTTTGTGCCCTTTATGCAGGACTTTACAAACATATGGAAGGCCTGACAAATGACGTAGAGAAATCTAATGAAATGGTATTATTCATATTGCTTCTCAGAGTTGATTAGAAATAAAATAGTTTTTGATGTTGCTCGGTCTAATTACCCAGCTGTGTTTTCAATAAAATTGCATAGGGCCTTCCGGCTGTTATAAAATCCTGCCTGCATCCATGGAACTGTTCCTGTTCTTTCTCCTGTGCACTGATCTTTATAGGCCTAATATATATATACTCCCCCAAACTTGGCCAAAAACACCAGTTGCACACCCGAACTTTAAATGTGTCTTATTGCACCACTCCAACTTGTTTAAAGTGATACTATTATACCCTTGTCTACTCGTGTGTCCAAGTGATATACACGTGTTGGGTTTTTTTTAAAAAAAAAAACAATCTCACCTTCATTTACAACAGCTACAAACTTTCACAACAATTCTTAAGCAATGTCTCAACAACAAATCAACCAAACAACAAGAGATCACCAATAATAGCTACTGTTCATGCAAAACGGATAAGCTCTGGTTATTCAAATCCGATCTCTATCGTTCAGATAAAAAAACAATCTGTCTCAAACGTGCTCACCAAATTTCAGCCCAATCGGATCACAAATAATTGTCCAATCGTCAGAGAACGCCAAACTGCTTACTTCTGAAAATTCTGATGTGAACAGTAAACTTCGAACTTCAAATACCAGAAATCCAGACCTCCAAACCCATTCTCCACCATTCAGAATGAAGAACAATTCGTCCTTAAAATGTCCATAAAAAATCAGGCTGATCGAAGCATGGATGACTGTCCGATAGCTGGAAAAGATGAAGCTGGTCAGTATTATTTTTAGAAGAACTCTTATTTCTCTCCTTTTGTTCTCTCTTTTTCTGAACGGTAAAAAAAAATGGGAGAGAAAATAAGGGATAAGGCACATGTAACTGAACAATAGGTGAAGAAAGGGATGATTTTTCTTTCAACTCTTACTAAAGATGCTCAAATATGTCACTTATATCTAGTTAGGGGATGCATTTATACACTTTGTAAGTTCAAGTGCGCAACTGGTTTTTCTTGCCAATTTTGAGAGCTTATATATCTATTAAGCCAATCTTTATATTTGGAAGCATCATTATTTATGCACAAGGCATATTTATCAAAGGATCCCCATTGTCGTGTAGTCTGAACCATTATGAACTCGTGGAACACAATGCCTGGCAAATTTGTTGTGTTTTCAGACCATCATTTTGATTTTAGGGTCAGCATTGGAGATGCTTTTAGTGGTGCTTTCATAATTGCAGGTACTTATCTTGCAAGAGAAGCTAGAAGAGAAGGATAAAGAGCTTAGTAGTATAAAGCTCGAGCTTCAGCAGAATAGCCATGCGGAGGAAGGAAAAACTGATCGAGCTCCTAATAATATAGTTGGTGAGGAAACGACTATACTGAAACAGGAAACAGAGATTGACTAGTTTTAAACAATTTTTTAAGATGGCTCTCTCAAATTGTTTGTTCCTTGTACATTAAACATGCATTTTATTGCACAATTATTCTTTTGGATATTTTGAAATTTTCTATTATTCATCACGGAGTGATTCATTAGATCAAAGTAATGCCAATTGATTCTCCCACTGCTAAATCTTTGCACATCTAATCCTTCTGGTAATGCACTTTTGCAGCGTGAGGGCAAGAAAATGGCTGCACGCAGACATGTAGAATATGATGGTGCTATGGAAGTTACCACTCGTATCAAAGCACTGCTCTAATCGACATCGATAGAGAATATAATAGGTTCACATATTGTCGACCAAAGAAAAAACCTGATAGAGGATTGATGGATTTTAAAATCCACTCCATGAATTATAAGAATTCTGCTATTTGGTTTGATTATAAAATCTATGAATTGATGATATAATTTTATTTGTACTCATGTTAGGTTTAATGACCACAATTTATGAATTAAACAATTAATTTTTAATTTTACTATTCATTAAATATTGGTAATTTATTATTAATTAAATATTTTCAGTTTTTTTATCATATTTATATTTAATTGTAAAATAATAGAGTAAATTTTCTAAAAAAAGCAATTGATAAAATTATTATTATTGTCAAATTTGAAATATGTTACAATTTGTTTGCTCAATATTTTATATAAACTCATTATTTATACTATGTTTATGAATAAATTAATATTTTTTCTTTTATAAAAGAAGTTATTAATATTTTTTTAATTCATATTCAAACCAATACAGATAAAATAAGTAAAAATAAAACAAAAAAAATTGAAAAATGGTTTTTTCTGTATTTTTTGGCTTAAGTATAGTTTTGGAATAAAAATTTTTGACAATAATCATTCATGAATAAAAAATGGTGGATTTTGGAGTTTTACACCCATCTAGGAGTTGGGAAATCATATCCTTAAAAAATGATGGATTTTCCAAAATGAATTTTGATATTTTTTAAATAACCAAACAATGAATTTTGGGATTGTTTCTCCATTCAAAATCCTTCAATCTGTTATAATAGTTTCACACGATGTCTGGCAACGAATTAAGCGGCTTAAGATCTTGGAAATCGACAAGAGTTATTTAACAGTCATCGAAATGCCAGGAAAAAAGTCTAGGCTGCAAAGCACTGGTTGTGCTTACATTTCATTGTGTCATGAATTGAACCTATAGAAGCAGTTGGAAACATTGGTAATGCTGGACTGGGGTGGCCACCGGGCAGAATGACTAAATGATAATTATATTAAGGCCTCTTTCGTATCATTTCTGTTCTGATTTTTAGTGTTTGTTTCTCTGTTGTTAGAAATTAAAATGATAGAATCTGGTTGGAAATAAAAAAAAAAAAAAGAATTACTGTAAGCTATTTCTCTCTTTCAAGTCATGAAATAACCAGAACATTTTTTTTAAATATGAAAATAGAAACTAAAAATAAAAAACAGAGATCATAATGACCCTTATGATTCCAATTGTTTTTAGTTCAATGGATGTACTTTCGCATTTTTCATTATAAAACTGATACGATTTTGATAACTAAAAGCAGTTTAGTATTCAGTAACTACATATTTTTTTTCAAATCCTCCAAATCGAGAAATCCACTTGACCCTTCAGTCCAAACCTGCACTACAACTTTAATTGCCAACTCTCTATGGAGAATTTGGAATTGACCAATTATTCGTTATCAATGTTTAATGAACTTAATGGATCAGTGAGGGAACTGATTGAAGAAGGGGGGAAATTAGAAGGAAGCAGAGAAGAGAACAAGGATCCAAGAAGATAGGATTGGAGGGAAATTCAAATGACAGTTTTCATTTCATGCATGCCGAACCCATTTACATCTTTGACATTTATAGGCAAATTAAAATGACTCATACTAACCAATGAACAGCAACCTAGGATGCCAACTTACAGTAACAAAATAACAAACTAATAACAAATCGTATCCATCAACTAATTTATGTCAGCTTCTCGAGTCTCCTCCATTTGCTGATTCTGGGCCTTTCTCTCCTTACTCTTCTGATTGGGCCATCATTTGATGCTCCATATTAGTTTTTGATTCCTGGTCCCTTTCTTCCCCATCGTTCTCTAAGCCCATTCCCTGCTTCCTGCCCTCACTCATTACCGTTCAATCAAGCCCTTTCTGGTGCTGACTAAAGCTTCCCCCCTGCAAAATTTGTAAAAGAGAAAAGGTAGCTTCAGCAAACTGCAAAAAGCCTTCACAAATTCCCATCAGCTTTCACAATAACGTTATCATTCAACTCATAGCCCCAAATTATTTCCTTGAAAAGAGGCCTTTTTGGCTTTCACGATGTCAAATTAGAATATTAGATGAATAAATGACACATCTTTGTGGTAGAGCCAACTGGTCACTTCTGACCTAGAATTTTGATAGGAGGCAATTTTTTTTTTTGTCTTCCTTTATGGTTTGTTCACATGGGTAGCCTAAAAATTTTGCTTAATCATCAGCAGATGGTAGAATTTACCTCCTTCCAGCCCATGTTTTCAAGTAATTTCCTGGCATAACTACCAGCTCCAAATGACATGTTCAGGGCTTCCGCAGCAGCTTCCTTGTACAAGTGCAAACAGGAGATGTTGAGCCACCAACATCATTTGCTAACAAACTCTTTTCTCCAGCGCCCAAACCAAAACAGCAATGCAAGGTTCTTCTCTCAGCAACTCTTTCCCTATATTCATGAATTCTTCGCTGGCAATGAACCAAAAGATATGTCACCAATGAAATGAAGCATATTGCAGAAAAGATAAGTGTAGCACATATTATTCCATATAGAAAAAGAAAATGTCACTGGAGACGATTTATACAGACCCCAAAGCAAGGAGCTCACATCGCAAAGACTATTTTCACCAACTAAAAACCCTACTCCCTCCATTGTCCGCGAGTCTTAGCAAGCACACAGGACTTAGAATTACTCGATATCTATGCAAGGGACCGCCACAGGTAGCACCACAGATTTCACTAGTTACCTTTTTATCAACAAAGTGACCTCAAAATATTTTCTATGAGATCCTCTATAGAACTTTATAAGCTTATCTAACATGTGTTATAAAATGATGTGGTAAAGCTAGCAATTTTTCAAATACAATAAAACCTACTACGTAAGCAAGTTACCTTTTCGGATGTGGAGAGTTGATTGGGTGACAGTGACATAAACATGCCCTTGCAATCGGTGACTTCATCAATCAATTTTGGTTCACTTTTTCCACTGGATTTTGTAGGAGGGAAATCTTTAATATTGACCGATAATTCAGGGAAACCCCTTTCTTTTGTTGGGTTGGAAGAATCATAACTTGACAAGGAAGCTAAGTATCGTGCACTAGGACTATGCAACTTATACACTTGCCCTGAAATTAAAAAGATATGCAAGAAGCCTCCTGATTTTACACTCAATAAATTGTAAATGTAGAGTATATAATATTTCAAAATATTTTTTTCAAGTGCCTCCACAACAACATTGAGAATATAGACCAGTTAATATCAATCTGGCACATAACATGCAAGGATCATTATATTGTGTACTAAATGGGGCATATTCGAACCTGTTCTAACTCGGACCAGGTAAAAGATGGGCTTCACATATTGGAGCAGTTCTAAAAACACCACTGGAAGGCATAGAAGGATGAAGCTTAACAGATCGCTTCACCAGCCGTCCAACCAATCTGGCCGTGTGACCCTTCTTATCCTTTATGGAACCTATGACCATTGCCCAGCACAAATCTACAACGTGGAAATCTTGCACTCGCTGCTCCCCATAATGAATAATTTGACCAGTTTTCTTCATCTTTTGAAACATCTACAACCAAAAAGCTTGGAACTTACAACTCCCACTCTTCATCATCCCAGAAAGTGCAATTGATGAACTACCGTAACACAGAAATTTTTCTTTTTCATGCGCAGATTTTGGAAAGAGGAACTAAGTGTATTGCTTCAATGAAGTGATAATCATTAGTTGAATTGACTAATACTTCTAGAAACAAAAAAATTGCTCAAATGGGTTGAGTTCTGAACTTAAAAGGCAGTTAAACAGAGGGATGAATAAACAGAAAATTCATAACACAAAATGAATATAAAGCAGTGCATTAAAAGGCAATACCTTCAGTTAAGATGCTTTCGCATTGATCGTTTAAGCTATAATGGTGTTCTGATGACCAATCAGCATCTTCTAACATCTGAATTTTATCACTTGCTGTACCTCAACAACAGAAAATCATTTAGGTTATGGTCACAACACAGAAACTTTCAACCAAAATGTACAAAACTTCTACAAATTAAAGAGTGGCAAACCATCAGAGAAAAGCTGAAGTCACCCCATTACCGACTTCCAAAGACATTGTTGAAATGTCAGCATTATTGATTGCTTGTTTGTATTCAGAAAAATAAAGGTTGATGAGTGTTTCTGCTAACCTGAGTATACATAATAACATACAAAATTGAGCCAAAAGTAAGAAGAGTTTGTAATTGAAATGTGAAAGTGTAGCCTACTACTCTGATGGTGGATGTGGCTTTTCAGCTGCTTCGTCAGTGCTGCATTTCACATCCAGCTCAGAAAAATAGGAAAAGGAAATAATGAACTAGAGAAACAGAAGGCATTTCGGATAAACTGTTTTCGAATAGATTATGGAAACCAGCATGTTTACAAGGAAGATATCTTGTACCAGATTTATCAACCACCTTCAACAGATTTTACACATATATTCGAAGTACCATCAACATCATATAAAAAAAATGCTATCATATCTTTATATATTGATGTGTTCTCTGTTCTATTGATTTTTTTATATCGAAATATATGATCATTTGAACCATCAAAAAACTGCAAGCTTGGTTGCCATGTGAATCAGAAAACAAGTCTCTTGTTGGCAATACTGCCTAATAATCTAAAACACTATTTTGTTAGCAACATAAGTTGTGATTGAAGAAAAGTCATCAGCTTTCTCATACATGTATAAGTGCCTCACCAGTGGTACTTTCCTTAGAAACTGTTTCATTGTATGGGTAAGCATCATATTGATCTGCTGCAAATGAGGAAGCATTCTCATTATTAATGTTGCAATAGACCTGTGTGGATGACTCATCTTGAACAGAGTTACCAGGTTCAGTGCAACTATGTGATTCACAATCATTAACCTATGGCATACAAAGTGAAAGCAAAACGCAATAAGAAAATGATTGTCAAGAAATCAGAATCCATGAACGAATATCAATATCAAAATTTGAAATGCTACCTTGTTGGATTCTAAAAGCACACAACTTCCATTCTCAAACTTATAATAATGTCCATCTTTACTAGAGTAGTACCAGCCAGCACAAGGATCATGGTAAAACCACTTCTGCAACAAATTGAAAGAAACAAAAATCAAAATACACCAACAAATTGTCACATCATATCAACAAAACCAAGAAACAATAATACCTTACACTAGAACAAAGAGGAAGATCAAAATAAGAATCCTACAAATGCCTCATAAGGAATTACAATAAAGAATAAATGAAAACCAAATAAAAAAAAATTCCATAGTCTAATACAATTAGCTATCATTCAAGAAGCTGCATATGAAAAAGCATAATTACTGTAAACAACAGAACTAGCAGAGCTTCATCCCAGACAAATGAACAATTATATCCCTGTATCTCTTGGGATTTGACTTTTTTGCCTTGCTCCATGTTTGCCCCTTTCTGCATCAAAAGTATGCCTAGCCACCGCTCGAGCGAAGGCGGCCTTGCAGTATGACTGTGCTGAGTTAAATATTTAGTGAACTAAATGATTCCAAGAAATGCATTTACCAAAGCTTTGTGTTATGCATAGAATGTATTATTTAATTTTTTTTTTATTGTGCATGGACACATTTCATTTTAGGGGTAAAACTAAATTTAATTGCATTTTCTTAAGATAATTAATAATAAAGATTCATTTAAAAAGTAGTTATTTTTTTGCTTAGATGTTCTATAATAATTTATTGAATTGTTAATGTTTTAGGTTGCTTATTGTAAATAGATCGTCCAAGTTTGTTTCCTAACGCATTGCAGAGTGTTAATAATAATAATAATAATAATAATAATAATAATAATAATAATAATAATAATAATAATAATAATAATAATAATAATAATAATAAAGTTAAAATGTTTCTTAATTTAATATATTATATAATATGTATTTTACTATAAATATATCAATATATATGTCTAAATAATTTATTTGTTTCTTACTATTTCCATTATTGTCATTAACGTAAAAATATAATAGTTTATTGTTGATGTTTCTTCTTTATTTTTTTATATAATGAATTTCTATACATTTTAATCTCTCTCTTGGTATATGTTTGTATTTCTTTGTTTTTAAATTTTTAATGAAAAAGATAAAAGAATTTATTTTTTCATTCGTTAAAAACTTAAAATTTGATTTAGTTACTATTTTGGAATATCATCTTTTTGTTTTATTAATAAATTGTCAATGGTAATTAAATATAATAATAATAATAATTAATAAATGAATGATAATATATAATAATTAGCCAGACAAATCATAAATATTTACGAAATTAAGGGCTAAATTGATAATATTACAGATTCCAGATAATTGTGTGTGATGTGAACTATGAATAAAATATTAAAGAGGTCGAATTCGCTGATTAGCTAAATTTAGGAATCAAGCATTCAACTAAAGATGAACTCTTCAAGCTATATGGATAAGCAAATCACCGAACTATCCAAATCTCGAACACGCTCTCTCTTGAACGATGAAGATGAAGGAGATGATGATCAAGATCACGCTTTTAACTTCCACCCAATTCGCTCCTTACAGTCCCATTCGAAATCTCTCGATAGCACACCCCTTAGAGTAATCTTCCACTTTATCCCTTGTTTTTCTTTTTATTTATTTATTTATATTTGTTTGCGGTGTTTGCTTCCACAGAAATAGGCCGATTGTCGATATTTTACAGGTAAAATGTAAATAGGAAGACACGCAGTAATTAGTTGAGTTTTCATTTCTGGGTATCCGATGAAGATATATGGTTTATAGTATTTTTGGTTTCAAGAGTAGAATTACTTCATTTGGTTCGCGTCGATTTGATATTTTTTTCTAAAGTTTTGTTGCTAGTTGAATTTAGGTTTTGGGCTAGGGAGATTGGGGGCATGACTCATCAAGCTTTTTAGTTATTACTAATATAGCTAAATTTCACATGCTTTTATTTTTATTTAGTTATTATTTTGCCTCATAATCAGATAAGAATGCCATCATTTTTTAAGAAAAGAAAAAAAAATTCCGAGATTTTGTCTCTCCTATTTGTTTTATTGTAATCCTAGATGTTGCTTGAAAATTAATTGTTGCTTGACTTATGATGCACAGGGTTGGAGTTTGATGGACCAAATTGATTCTGCAAAATTCGCTGGTGATAAAGTTGGGAGTTCCAGTAATGTTGAATTGCTTTCTGGGATTGAACAAAAATTGAAGGAACATGCCGATGTTTTGCTCCACGCGATGGAATGTCTCAGTGCAAGAGTATCCCAGATGGAAACTAGAACACGCCAAGTAGAAAATGCTTTTGATGATTTGAAGGAAGCAATTGAGTTCAATCATGGAAAAACTAGTGGAAAGTTGAGGGAGCTAGAGAATATTCTAATAGAGGTATCTTTAACTTCTTGCATATTTAGTTTCTTTTGGTGTTACACGTTATCCTTAACCCTTACTTTGCATGTTTATGAAACTTGCAAAATGAAGAATCCAGCTTTATACGTATTTGCTACTTAGTGGTACTAAAAGAATGTCTGGTTGATGGATAAATTTCTTGCTTTTTTTCCTTCTTTCTTGGGAAGTTAGAGTAGCAAAACTCAGGATGTGGGGTTTGGAATTGGGAAATGGACTGCAGGTTCATTGGGATTAGTTTATTACAATTCAAGGGTAAAAAATGGCTTTTCCATTGGCTGGAGTAGAAGCAGAAGACCAGGTTATAGGTTTTTTGGGCAGTGGGAAAGTTATATTATGTTTTCTTAGAGAGAGAGAGAGAGAGACTAAGTGATAGGAAAAGGCTAGACATATGTGAGGATTTTGGGACTTTAGTGTGTATTGATGGCTCCAAACTGTCCAAATTGAAGTTTAGGCACGGCTTGGATGTTGGCATCGTCAAGCAAAACATGTAGTACTTCTACAAAAGGTATTTAGTGAGAATGCGAATTATATAAATTCCATGTACAAGATAAAATTAGATAGACAAAATTAGGATGTCCATGTCACAACCACTTTTCATGTCTAGACGAGTGTTAATCAATCAGAGAAAAGACTTACAATTTGAAGTTTCAACTGGGATGCTCATTGGCAAAAAAGTTACCATTTTGGTCATGGAATTATGTTTTTTGGTCATATGGGTTCCAATTCATGGCAGGTGACATTGGATTGTTTGCATTGTTATGTTGTCATATTCTTTTTTGTATTTTTCTACTTTCTGATGGAAAAAATTTTAGCGGAAGGAATTGTAAGGATTTGATTCTGTGTTCCTAAGTTCTTAGAAGTTGGACTTCCTATTCTCATTGAAATTTATAGGGAATATACAGATATATGCTTGTTAATTGGGATCTTAAGATTTATCATCATGAGTTTTCTGCGTGAAATAGAATTGAATTCTGAGTGTCATACAAGGTTGTCAGACCATGAAGTACAGTTCAAATGACACTATAACTAGTGTTCTAAGCTATGACTGAGGAAGAAGTGCAGTAGGCTAGAATGGCTTTGTTTCTAGTCAAATCTTATGCAGGGGTGAGAACTATGATTACGCGAGAGATTACTGGTTGCCCTATGGAGTCTATTCACCCTTCAGGGGAATGGTTAATTTGAGAACCAGAATTTGAGGGCAAACTGTTATGTAAAAGATGAATGACAATTACGAAGAAGAAATGGAGACCCAAAGATCTACACATTTGTCCAGGGAATTTTTTGTACAGTAGATAGATATTTACGCCTAGTGGTTCTTACATATTTATCTTCCGACTCTTCTATTTAAAAATCTCCTATCCAATATTCTAAGTGCAAGCTTAGGATTTGAGATACTGTTTGATGTTCATCAATGTTTCTTAGCTTTGTCATTTGAGTTATAAATGCACCTTGTGAATTTCTTGCAGGTTCAGAATGGTGTCAAAGATTTGAGGGATAAACAGGAGATAGCAGAAGCTCAGCTGCTGCTGGCAAAGCTTCAAGTGTCCAAGAATGACCCACAACCAGAAAAGAAAGGCAGCATTGTCGAACCAAGTTCATCTACAGAAGCACTATCATCCGTCTCTCAGCAATTAAACCAACCACCCCCGGTTCCACCTGTTTGTCCACAGCCAATCCCTTCTTTCTCTTCTAGTACTACAAATTTGCTTCCTCATAATTATCCTCCAACAACACCTGCAGCTACAGCTCAACAGGTTCCCACACCTTCTGCATCTCACCTCCCCACAGTTGCAGCAACAGCACCACAACTGCCCTCCCAGTTACCCCAGAGTATCATTCCCTCTGTTCCTCAGCAAGAATCTTTCTACTCGCTTCCAGTTTCAACACCAGGAACCGTTCATCAACAATTCACACCTCCAAGTCATCTGGCACAGCCACCATCTCATTCTCACCAGTCTCAGCCATCATCTCAGACTCATCAGCCATATCAACAACCACCTCATCTTCCCTTAAACTCACACCTAACTCAGTTGCCCCAAGTGCCCCAGCCTTTTAATGTAATTAATCCGCGAGTTGACAGCTATCATCATGGGGATCTCTCTTATGTGCCATCTCATGGAAGCCAGAAACCCTCTCAGCCACATGAAAGGCCTTCACATCAATACTTCAATATTGGCTCCCCGCACAGAGCCCATGATCAACCCTCAAATTATCGTTATTCAGAATCTACTACAGAAAACTTGCCGGTACAGGGGCTACAACCTGGGGGATACAATAATAATATGGACTACCACTATAGCTCTCCTACCCACAATGGGAGTTTAGCTATGAAACCCGTGCAACCTCCTCTTTCTTCTCCAGTTAGCAGTGGTGAAATTAGTTATTCAAGATTGCCAACAGCTCGTGTATTACCACATGCTATTCCAACTGCCTCTACTGTGGACAGTAGATCAAGCTCTTCTGGGAGTGGAAACAAGGTACCAGTTGAAGATGTAATTGACAAGGTTGTAGCTATGGGGTTTCGAAGAGACTTGGTGAGAGCAACAGTGAATAAACTGACAGAGAATGGGCAGGCTGTGGACCTGAATGTTGTGTTGGATAAGCTGATGAACAATTCGTAACCCCAGAATGTTGGGTCATGTTATTGTCAAATGCTGGGTTGTATTTATTTTGCATAAGAATATTGTAGTCATTTTATGATTTGCTGGCCTTCGTGCAATGACCCATACCTGATGGTTGCTTTGTGAATTAGATATATCAACGAGTACAGATATTTGATTCTGTTTGTGAATGTAAATGCTGGTTGACAATGAATGCCTTTTTTTTTTTTTTAATTTTTTGCATGTTCTTAACTCTTGCATTCTCGTATGCAACATTTAGCAGTTTCCTGTTGAGAGACAAGAAGCCCATTTTGGGTGGCGATGCATCAGTAAACTCTTGGAGTATTTGGAATTGCTGATCAGTATTCAAAAAACAGATTTAAAATTTTTTTAATTTAATTGATTGATTTTTTTAATTTTTTATAAAATATTTTTTTAAATCTGTTTTTGAAAAAAAAATATCTATTTATCTGTTTTTTCTAAAAATTTTAAAAATTTAAAAATATTTTTTTTTTCTAAAAATATTTTTGTTAAATCTAATGTTAAAGGGACGCGTATTTTATCATTATAGCTTTTTTTGTATTTTTTTTTTCTTGGACCATCTTAATGGTATGTGCACGAACGCTGCTTTTCATTTTTTTCTTTAACTGCTTTCTCCCAACCTTTTTTTTCTCCTTTTCTAATCCTTTTTCAAAAACCACCTTCAGAAATGCCAAAAAAGAAAAAGCCGAATAGGACCTAAATGAGTTACTGTAAAGATAGAAAGAAAGAAAGAATGAAAGATAATTGAAAATTTTCATATACAAAACCAAAAGAAAAAGAAAAAAAAATCATTAATAAACTTTTAGAGTGATGAATCCCAATCTTGGAAGCAGGCCCATAAAGTGGAAATCATCTTCTCAAGTCTCACTCCCATAATGAAACGGAGGAAAGAAGAACAATCTATTGAGCATTGTTTTTTGGTCATTCCCTTTTTAAGGAAGCATAAGATGAGAAAGCCCATGTCCAATTATTGTCAAATTAACTTAGAGGAATCTTGGGCTTCATGATCATTTTATTATGGCTCATAAAATGATTAATGGAATATGGGCAGCTTGCTCTTCCATACTTGATGATGGTGTTGGTGGCATCCGTATACCTACCTAATAGTGACAATTCAGAAGTTGGGGTGGCCTCCGTTAACCACTGTCCTCCCCAATTGTCTTGTCAAGAGGTCTTAATAATTTTTATTTCTCAAATTTTTGGTTCCATTTTATTATATCAAGAAGACCAATCATAATGTCGGGTTGCTTTTGTTAGTTTCGGTAGAACGAGGGGGAAAAAAAAGCATTTTAAATTCTTTGTTTATTGTTTTGAACGTCGAAATTAGATGCTAAGAAAAGATTAGAAAATAAGAGAGAGGGGAATTATATTTCCCAATTTCTCCTAAATCTTCCTTTTAATTTTCTACTAAATTCGTTATAAATAAAAGGAAATGGACATAAATAACAAAAAAAAAATCAATGAAATTAAATTTACAAATATATACTTCATACTTCATTGCTATAAAAATAAAATAATAAGAATGTATTAAATTACCAAACTAAAGAAAGGATTTTTTTCCCTTTTCTTATATCCTTGAGGAACCGAATAAAGGGTAAGAGAAATGCTCCGGGTTAAGCCCTAGGTATTACTGTTAGTCGGCCATGGCTTTTACAGATGTTTTCACAGAAAAGAAACGTGAGAATTAAAATTAATTCGAATTTTGTAGTATATTACAATTGAATAGTATTAATTATCAGCTCCAAACATGCTCAACAGCTTTAGTTCATGTTAGGGATGTAGTATTTGATTCATAAAATATTTAATTTTAACTTGGAATTAATCGAATCGAATTCGAGTAATTTATCGAGTTGAATTCAAGTATCATAATAATCAAAACTGACAAGTTTAACCAAGTATTTTTTTTATTATTTATTAAATTACTTTTATATTTTTAGTGTTTAAATATATTCGAATTTAATCAAATCGAGTTAATTCAAATTAATTTTGAGTCAAGTACGCTATTTATTATTTTTTTAGTTGATTCAAGTTTTATTATATCGAATCGAATTTGAGTAGTATAAATATATTTCGAGACCAATTTCGAATAATTAAAAGTAAGTTCAATCGAGTTTAAGTTTTTCTAATCGAGTTTAATCCCGAATCTGACACTGAATTGATTCGATTTGACTCGATTATATTCCTAATTCAGATTCATTTTATCTTTTGATTTGTTTTGTTATTGCCTATCAGCCTGTTTTGATGGATGGTAGAAAGAGCTAAGTAATGAAATAATAAAGAAATATGATCATATACCCATGTTTGGGAAAATAGATAAATAAAAAATTAAGGACAAAGGTAGGGTAAGGAGTTCCTCCCTTTTTGCTTATTTTTGCTACATCCCAAATTAGGGTGTAATGAAGGGAAAATGAAATGGTTTAAAATGAAAAAAAAAATCAAATTATTATTTTATTCTTCATTTTTTTAAGTTATAAAGTTATTTTTATCATTTTGAATATTTACTATTCTTTTAAAGTTATTTTTATCATTTTGAATATTTACTATTCTTTTAATTACCTTTTCTTTTAATTATCTTCCAAACAATAAAAAGTTATTCATATATATTTTTTTCCTCTTTCTTTCATTCCTATCTCTATCATTTCTCACCATTCCATAATTACCTTTGTCTACCTCTATCGAAACAGACTCTAAGGAAAACTGTTGGATTGAACTTGCAATTATTTTTCTTTTTAAGCATACGTTTTTAAATATTAAAAAAAAAAGGGGAAGAAGAAAAGATATGCACAAAAGCACTTCCAAGAAAGTATATAAAAAGTTTAGTCAGCACATTTAATATCGATAACTTTCGTTTGGCATTTACTTGAGGTTATTCATTCCTCAAAACTCACAAGAATAGAGGAAAATATTTAAATGCTTTTCTGTGGTAATTTCATGGTTAAATAAATAGTCGGTAATATAACTCAATCTTACGACCGTTAACAAATTATTTCTTTTTGAACTGTGAATTTAAGCTGCAATTAATTGTTTAATGTGATCGGCATGCCTACTTACTCTCCCATATGTAATTAAGCACACAAAGTGCTGATCCTCATTGCAAACTTTTTTTTATTAATTGATATTAGCAATTTTTATAAAAATATTAAGGTCTACAATCATCATAAGTTTCAATCTATTTTTCTTAAATCCCATGAAGTAGAGAAATTAATTACAATCTTTAAAAAAAATAATTATTCTTTATCAAGGAACTTGTTCACCTAACTTGAAGTGTTTCTCTGCCAAGTGCAAACTTTGAGCACCAATTTCCTTCTTCCAGTAAAAAGCTTACAGATTCATGCACTGAAATGACTCTAGAAATCCAGGAATCCCGTTGATTTCTATCGCTGTCAAATGGGTTTTTAGAGTCATTTCAAAACTTTATCTCAATATCTTCCCAATCATTTCTGCACATTTTCATTTCCCCTGTATTGCTTTTGCTTACACTGCACAGAAATCATACGACTAATACCCTTCACTCTAGTTCCACCATCTATTTTTCAATCAAAGCTTCTGTATTCATCTTCTGGGTTTTGCTATCCAATCTACCCCTTTGATTCTTCATTCCTAGCATATTCTCCACAGTTATTACTCATAAGCAGCTTAAATCTCTGTTTTTTTTTGCCTTCTTCAAAATGGCTAGGTTCTGTCTTGTTTTCTCAGCGAGGAATTTGCTGATGCTATCTCTGGCTATCAATGTCAGCTTCATTTTGAAAGTGGCGTATGATGCTGAGAATCTTGGCTTCACTGGTTTCTCTCTGGCCAACCAGAAACAGCCGATGGCTCCGCACAGTACGCATCTGTCTACGTCCTCATCCTCTACTTCTTCGGCTACTCTGGCTGGCGAAGACAGAGATAGAGTGATCAATCTTGCCCAGTAAGTGGAAACATTCACTTGCTCCTTTTCTTCTTTCAAAATTTATCTTTATGTTCATTGAGAGAAATATCAAACACTTGCGACTTGATTGAAAAGCTGGTCTTGTTTAAGCAAAATTAAAATTTTCTTTGCCCCTAGATATAATTATGAGTTTCAAGACGGGGTCAAAACTGAAATATCATTTTCAAGGGTAATTACTAAATTTCCAATTTTTTATTTTATTATTATTTTTGTTTATCAATTAAAGATTCTGTAATGATAATATGGAATTCCCTTTCTAACGTGCGTTGAGAGTTTTGCTTACCTCAGGCATAAGCATTCCCGACCCATGCTTCTTTGCTCAGCCATGGTGTCTGGGCGAGGTAGATTTGTGGAAAGTATTGGTGTTAGGGGTAGAAATTGCCCTTTCTTTCGTAGTTGATGACTGCTTTTTGTCATCTCTCTGTTCCCAAGTTGGAGGGTGAATGATGCTAGTGCCAAAATTGTGACAAATTGCACCATTGATGGCGCTACTCAAATCCCATTTTGACCTCCACCACCCCCATCATCATTATGTAGCTTAGTTGTGTTTCGCTTGTGTATTCCTTTTAAAACACGGGGGGAAAAAAAAAGCAAAATATTTTCTAACAGTTTTTATTTACAATTTTATATAACCAATTGCATATTGGAGGAGCCCAATGTGCACTTTAGCACAATGCACTGGAAGGGTTTTAACAAGAAGAAGATGCATGTTTGTGGTTGCCATGTGGGTTCTACATGTATTGAACTCTCCTCCTTTTGGCCTTTGAGGAGATCTAAAGAATAAAGTATGCAATGTTTTCCTTTGGTGGCTTTATGTTGCTTAAGCTTTTATGTTAATGGCCTGTTTTAGTTTATTTGGAAGAAGTGGGTTTTTGTGGGTCTAGCACTTTGTGGGTCCTTCAGAGATATTTACCAATTATAACTTGCTTAGTGTGTCAGTAGCTTTGCACCCGGCAGGAGCACCATCAGTATTATATAACACTTTATGTTTGATATGATGTTAGCCAGGCATATACACATCATCTGATCATTTTTTATAAAGGGGCCTACCAATTCTATCTTCCCATACCTACCCCATCTGAACTTTTTTTTTTCAGCCTGGATGTTGTATTTTTATAGATTTGCATTTAATACAACTTGAATTGGTAATTCTTGGGACAAATTCTTAAAATGGAGATCTTCTGAATATATAAATAGATTTGATAGAGCTTTCCTGAAACTAAAATTAAGTGACTTCTCGTAACTATATAAATAAAATATGTTACCACGTTGATTTTATAGCCAAGCCAAGACTACATTTATTGAGGTTCCTTGCTGAATGCAGTGGCGATCCGACCATGTACGAAAGATTCTGGCAGGAAATGGGTGACAAGGCCACAATAATTATCCCTGGCTGGCAATCTATGAGCTATTTTTCTGACATTCGGAACCCTTGCTGGTTTTTGGAGCCGGTGTTTGCCAAGCAGATTGTGAGACTGCATAAAATAGTAGGCAATGCAGTCACCGAGGGTCGCCAGATTGTGGCTGGAACAGGTTCTACCCAGCTTTATCAGGCTGTTTTATATGCACTTGCTCTCCAAGATGCGGAGGAACCCATCAATGTTGTATCTGCAGCTCCATATTACTCAGTAAGTGCCAAATATGTTGTGCTTTTTGATGCAATGAGTTTGATATTTGCCATTTTAGGTGATACTTTGGACCTTGTTTACCCAAAATTATGCCGGCCAAAGTTGCTTTGCACGCATACGATCATGCTTGAATGATTATATTTACAGTAGAGTGGTCGAATATAAATTCTTGTCTCTTGCAGTCTTATCCTGCAATTACAGATTACCTTAAATCTGGGTTATACAAATGGGCAGGGGAAATTATGCCCGCCAAAGTTGCATTGCACGTATACGATCATGCTTGAATGATTATATTTACAGTAGAGTGGTCTAATATAAATTCTTGTCTCTTGCAGTCTTATCCGGCAATTACAGATTACCTTAAATCTGGGTTATACAAATGGGCAGGGGATGCTCGCACTTATAATAAAGAAGGAAACTTTATCGAACTAGTGACATCCCCAAATAACCCAGATGGATTTTCAAGGCAATTTGTGTTGAATAAAAGCGGAGGGATATTGGTGCATGATTTGGCATATTATTGGCCACAGTATACACCGATTTCTTCTCCGGCTGACCATGACATTATGTTATTCACAGTTTCCAAAAGCACAGGGCATGCTGGAATGCGCATTGGGTAAGTAGTTGATCACAGCAAGTAGAGATGGTTACTCATATTTTGCAGTCCTATATTTCTTACTCCTTTTCAACATTTACCAGTTGGGCTCTTGTAAAAGATAAACAGATAGCGAGGAAGATGATAAAGTATGTAGAGCTCAACAGCATAGGCGTTTCCAAGGATTCGCAGTTGCGCGCAGCTAAGGTTTTGAAAATTGTCTCTGATAGCTGTCAGTCATCAAGAAATAAATCAGAAACCCTTTTTGAGTTTGCATATCAGCACATGGCAGAGAGGTGGCAACTTCTAAGGGAGGCCGTGAAAACAAGTGGTCAGTTCAGTTTACCGGATTTCTCCCCTGGGTTCTGCCGATACCTTGGAAAGATTTTCGAGCCTCAACCTGGTAAATTTCACTGATCATCAACCGTTCTTATAAATGTTAAGCTTTTTCCTTGTGCTTATATGGTCTGTTTGCGCAGCTTTCGCATGGGTGAAATGCGAACCACCTGTCAAGGACTGCCAAGAATTTCTCCAATCGAATAAAATCTTGACGAGAAGTGGGATACACTTCGGTAGTGGCCCTGAATATGTTAGGATTAGTTTGTTAGATAGAGATGACAACATGAAATTATTTATAGATAGACTGTCCAAAATTAATGTTGACAACGAACAAACCAAGAACCGAGGTGATTAGCTTATATAAATAGAATTACCATTTATCAATTACTTAGATTCAATGACAGTATCCTAAAGCATCAGTCTTGTCGCTTTTGATTCACTATTCATATATGTAGATGCAATTTTTTCATGAATGTGAAAAGGAATGTGACATATGACCAAAGATTCAATTTTTTGCGATCAAATAAGAAGGTTCAAGTTTCCAGATAAATATAATAATAAATGCCTTAAAAACTTTTACTCCGGCAATTCTTCTAAAACAATATTGTATAAGGCCCAAACCTTTAAACAAGATCCATATCTCTTTTGGCCCACAGTTAGCCCATTAAATATGGTTGAATTAATTATAAGATTCTAAAATAGTCATATTTAAGCAAATGAGGCTATTAGAAGGCCAAATGGAGCTTGATATTTCATATGCTATAAGTTACTATTTTTTAACTGGATATTCGGGTGTATTCTTTTTGTTTTTATTTTTCTTTTCTTTTTCTTATGAGATAAAAGAATAAAAGAATAAATTTTAAATATATTTTTAGAGATAATTTTTTTTTAATTTACATATTTTATTTTTAATATTTTTGAATATTTATTATTCGAGATAAATTCATACACTCACTTGATATTAAGTTACCATTGACTAAGATAGTACAAAATATTTGCAGAGAATCTCTACAACACAAAATTACACACCTAGCAGTAAAAGTACGAAGATATGATGATAACCTTCACACATATATAAAATTACAATTGCATTTTTTATTAGCAAGTCAGCAGCTACTAGGTAGCATTCAAATTCTTCACATCAGCTTTTACTCCCAATTCCAACTCAAATGGTCTTTAACTGCATGCAGTATCCTAATGGATTGGTAATAAGTAGAAATTTTAAATTGGTTATTCTTAGCAACATATTCTGAAACTGGAAATTTTCCAAATATACGGAAAAATTTCACTATATACAGCTTGCAGGAGATACTGGTTTGACGATTTCTTATTATAGTATGACACAAACTTGATACCGTAGCCTAGCCAACCTTACATATATTAAGATTCTAATTTTTTCAATAATCTATGCTTCCTTATTCAAGTGACAGCCAAGCCATGTACAAGAGATTCTTGGTAGCAAATTGGGGACGAGGCCAAGATGGTGATCCCTAGCTGGCAATCAATGAATTAATTTTCTGATATTAGGAACCCCTGCTTGTTTTTAAACCCGAGCCAAACAGGCAATTAGATTGCATAAAATTTAGGGCAACGGCTTTGTATTATACATTTGAAATTGATAGCATATAAACACAACAAAACAGCCGTATATTTAAATTCCCACAGAAAAATTAATATAACAGAAGGAAAAGAAAAAAAGAAGAAAACCTCGACAACGTAACTCTAATGAGATACCAAAATTTTGGAGAATCCTTCTCTTGGAATCACTGTCATTAATCTACAGGTCTCGCAGCAGTGTGCATTTACCTGACAGGACGGGGCGGGGCAACATGATACCTTACATTAGTCTCAATTCATATTCGCCAGCCATCGTTATGTATCTGACCCATGGTAGAGCCTGGTATCCACTTTTCTCAATTACCTTTAGGTACCGAACCTACAAGATCCCAATTCTATTATCAAATTTAAAGACTACTTATTCTTATATCCAATGAAAATTCAAACAAAAGCATGTTTGAAGAGTTAAAATGAAGACACAATGCGAGAAAACAATATACAGGTTTTGCCATATGAACCTCCGGTCGATGTTGTAGGAAGGACCGGAGTACAAGCCTCCTTATATTTTAGTAAATTTGTCACTCTATGAAGGTTGTCAAATTGCCATTAGGCTAATAGCCAGGCAATCAAAGTCCTACATTGTGAACATGTAGTGGGGAGCTCAAAAGCAGCTTGAAACAGAAAGAAAAAAGAGGCAGTGAATTAATTTTCTTCCTTTCCATGACCGCCTAGATTCATAAAAGGTTATGAGACTTTCTGTCTTATTCTCCAATACTAAAACATTCCAGAGGATCATGTAGGGCGCTGACTTTTGACATTTAGATTATGACTACCACACAATACTTTAAAATCATATTGATATACAAATAGGATAATTACAAGGGAAAAAGGTTTTGGAAACAGATTTTAGAATTCAAATAGCATATCGGCTTCAGTTGGATCATGAATTCAGAAAACTAGCTTTTTCTAATCAGCAAAACTGAGCAGTCAAGAACTAGCAGAAACAGCTACCATCTCCCAGAGTCATCCATCACATCAACAAAGTACCAGGGTGAAGTAAATAAGCACAAAATCCCCCCAGAGAAATATATAAATATAGAAGCATGTACCTGAATGCCAGAGACAGTAAAATATGGTATCTCAAACTTCACCCTGATGGGAGCTTTTCTCTCAGGGCTTGCTTCTTCAGCTGTTATACTAGGAAGACTAAATTCTGCCCTCAACATATACTCCTGATCAAAAGAAATTTACAAATGAAAGAGTTAAGTTCCATTTCACATTTTCATTAAATTGCCAATTAAAATAGCAGTAGAAACCAACATATATGAGACACTGAACAAATTCCTACCTTATTACCAGGAAAAGATTTGATTTTCCAGACCAATGCATCCTTTTCTGGGGCATATGAAGCTGATCCCATAGATGACCGGACATTTGGATTTATGGCATCAGATGGCACAGGCAATTCAATTTCAACATTAGTTGCAGTGCTGCACCAGAACAAAAGAGCAAATATCAAAAAGAATAATGGTGCTTGCAAATGAACAAAAAGATTGTCATTTCCCACAATCACTTTCAAATTTATTCATGTTCCATTTCTTCAATCAAATTGGTCGTCAATTTGGTATAGATAATGAAATTTACCTGCGTTCCTTAAATTGGCTTCGAGCTTTTACCATTATCTCGACTCTACTCCTAGAATGCCTTTCAATTTGAGCTTCCACCCAAATGAGAGGTTTTACCTGAAACCTTAAAAAGTAGAGCTTAGACATACAATAAAGTATAAAAATGGTTGGACGATGATGCAAAAGGCCAATCCACTCATCCACTGCAAGAAATCAAGCATCAACCCACATACATCACTATAACCTTACCCACCAACAGGCAAAAGCATATTATTGAACATTGCAAAAGAAAGAATCAGCAGATAATATAAGGTGCATAAAACATAGGACAAACCTGAGTGCTAAGCCTATATGTCATCAAATCAAAAGATCCATCTGGTGGTATGAAGGATATTGTCCTATCATTTTCAAATCTAGCTAAACGTACACATCTGAGAGAAAAAAGAGGGGAAAAAGCAAGTTAGAAAGGAAAAGGCTAAAAGGCAGCAAATGGAATAGCAGTAAGAATATCATAATCCTCATTTTAATATATATGAGCATGCAGATATCATCATATCATCATGAACATAAGTGCATATTAGCATGCAGACCTATGTATATTGGTGATGCTACTGTTAAGCATATGAAACACATCCACACATATCCAAGCTTTTGTAAGTACATTACAATGGAAGCATTAGAAAAATAAAATAAGAATAGAAAGAAAAAAAGGCATAGTAAGAGAACTTACTGATGAAACTTGATATCATCTAAATCAATAGCTTTCCCTTTTGTTGCTTGGCCTTGAGCCTCTAATAGTACTCTATCATTCAGGCCAAGCTTACATTCAGGCATTCCACTACAACAAATGATGCATGGTTAGTTTCAACCCATCAGAAGATGTAACTATGGAAAACAAAAAAAGAAAAAGGAAATCAAAGAAAAAAAGAAGAATAATCAAAGACAAGAAGGAAACTAGAAGGAAGACTCTTCTCAGAAAAAGAAGAAGACAATTGAAATGAGGCAGATTGTCACCTACTTATTGCGAGTGAGATCATCACAAAATTAACACATAGGATTTCAGACATAAATGAAACAATTAAAAATAACTTAAGGTTTCAATTGGCTTTTCTTTACTCTATTTCACAAATTTTAATTTCTCACTGGAGCTGGTATGTTTCAAAACCTACCATTTCACTAAAAAATGATAGACCCTTAATTTTGACTTACAACATGTTTGTTGTTCCGAAAGCACTTTGCTCCCTATGTTAAAGAAAAATTTTTGAAAGCTAGGCACGCTCTTAAATCTATGATTTTGTATTTTGTACCATTCCTTTCAATGACATGGCTCACATGGTCATAAACGCCAATAACAAGAAGAATATAATACTAAGGATCCTATTGCTATCATGACTCTCAAGTTCTTCTATCCTCTTTCCTCCATGTTCTGCCCTCCTCCATGTAATATTGCTGCCCTCATCAACAGCAAATCTTCCTCTTTTACTTATTTCAATCTTTATAGTCACACTTAAACTCTATGAGTTTCTACCACAGTAGTTACCTAGATTTACTGTTACCAAATACATTTGCAATTTTTGAATTCTGAAAAATGGTAATTATGTTAATGGTCCAAAGATTAGGCTCTTCACAGGTTTCTTGCTTTTATTACTTCTTTTTTGTTGTCATCTCCTTATCAATCACTAAACATACAAAAGGAATATCAGGTTCAATATACCATTCCAATTGAACTGTGTGAGATGAAGTTTCAAAATTTTAATTTTCAGGTGTGCAAATATATGTTATACTGTGTGTCTAGAGGAAAAAAACTCCATAAACCAGAGCTATTCTTTCAAAAATTCAATCTAAAAGATCATTTACTCTAAGCAACTAACTAGGAAGAAAATTGACATGCACCTCAAATATGTTCTCATTTTTAGAGCCCCAACAACATCTGAACGTACTATTTGACCATTGCTGTTGACAAGAATATTAACACTTTCCACCACATCTAAAAAGACCTGATCAGCCACAAGAAAAGTTTCTTTAAGTCATTAGATATTAGCTCAATTCAGAATCAATAACATCAACAAAAAGTCAACTCACTTCATTCTTTTTGTACTTTATCCCTTCACTACGCCAGGACACAGCATTTGTCACAGCCATTGGAGGTCGCTGAGCAACTTCCATCCTATAGGCATCAGTCTTGATAAACTCACTGAGAATCTTTGCTTCAGTATATTGGGGGAATCCAAAGTCCATGATTTCATCAAGCAATTCATACTGTTAAAAAATAAGTAGTCATTATAGCCCCATCTAATGTCTCAATTTTAGTTTTCCTCTTTTCAAATCAATACAAGAATGCTGGTTACTCACCACAACCACAAAGTTATCTCTCAAAGATTCCTCTTCTAACGCTTCAAAATAATGTTTAAACACCTGATGCAGTTGTATGAACCATTAAAATGTCAAATCGTATACACCTTCACATTATAATGACATGACACAAACAAATTCAAGAGCTGAAAAATTAAATCATCAGAGTGGACGCGGCGAAAGCAAAGAGCTTACATCAACTACCCGGTGCAGAAAGAGAAGAAGGCTTGCAGCATTGCAATTTTGCCTAGAGGCAGTCATCAGGTAAACATTGTTGTGTAGTATATACATGTAAGTAACCCCATCGTCATAGACAACTGGATCCTGAGACTGTGGATCACCCTGAAACCAGATCAAGCAGAATCAAGTAAATTGATAACATTGAAAAAACAAACAAACAAACAAATATATCAAAGTAAATCTCACAATAAATTACTGTAAAAACGCTAGTCTCTATATATCTAATTCAAAGTACTGTTCTATAAGACGCATAGCTTCCCATCACAAATCAACAAACTTCACCACCAAAAGAGCGCACATCCAAAAAACAAAAAGTATCGTGATAATTGTGGAGATATATAGATAGACAGAGGGATGAGGACCTCTTTCTCGATGAGCTTGGTGAAGAAGCGCTCAGCCTGAACAGCAGAAACGTCACCGCGATAGTCGCGCCAAATCAAAACACGGCCTTTGACATCCATAAGAAAAAACGCCGAGGCGGCGCCTGCCATCGATCGAAGTTGCAGGTGTGAATCTGCAACTGCGTTTTTGAGAAGAAATGGAAACCGAGAGAAAATGAATCGAATAGAAAATGAACGATCAATTCAACAATTGATCTTATTGATCTAAGCTGTTAAATTGATCTGTTCGTTGAAGGAATCTTCAGAAAAATAATAAATTAATAAATATTTGAGAATAATTGTTTCCGTTGATGAAGCTGAATGGACGAGTTTCTGCAAAAGAGGACTACCATAGTCAGTCTGAGAGATGAAGGTGCCGAAGTGGTTTGCTGACACGCTAGCGTTTCCAAATTTTCTTTGAAAAACACAATACAGCAAATACATTAATACGCATTTTGAAAACAGCAAAATAAAAATAAAAATAAAATCAAGAATACGGTGGGTCGCTACCTAAGGCCATACTTCTTTACATTTCTACATGGGCTTCAATTATTATAGGAATTTTTCTTAGGATTTGTACTTAAATATCACCCCAAAAAAAATCATATTGTACCGATTTTTTAGTTTTTATTTCAAAAACACTTACAATTGTTTTTTTATCCTTTTTACTAAATGTCTTTTCAGCTCTATCACTTTTATCATCTTTCAATTTATCTTGTAAGTTTTTGGTGAATTTGAGTTTTGTTAAATTTAAAATTTTAAAATTTTAATTTTGATATTTTAAAAAAATTTAAATATAAATAAATTTGAAAGTATGTTATTGTTCTTTTTCTATTTTTGTAAAATTCCCAATAAAAAATGCATTTACAAATATTTTTTCTTATTTATTATCTTTCAAAAATAATTTTTTTAATTTACAACTGTAAAAATATATATTTTATCACAATATATATTAAATATATTAATATATATGCAATATACAATATATATACATAAAATATATTTTAATATATAAACAAATATTTTTATAGTATATTTACAACATATCAATTGAATTTAAAGTTATGTTAGATAAAACTAATTGATAATCTAATAGCTGAAAATTTGGTAGCTGATAATTTAGTTGATTTAATTTAAAGTGTTTGGTAAAACTAGTTGAAAATGTAAAATAACATAAAAAAAATATATTTATATTAATAAAAAATATTATATAAAATTTATTTAAATACATAATAAAAATGAATTATATAATATATATATATATATATACATATAAAACAATATAAAATTTATATTAAATATTTTATTCCAATATAATAAACACATTTATCTTTATTATCTAAAATTTTATTATTATTATTATTACATATAATGTGATATAAAAAACAATGGTATAAATGGAAAGAAAAAATTACAATATACTAGCTTTTAAAAAAAAACTAGTTTTACTAACTTATTTTTTTGGAGATTATAATTTAGTTTTTTTCCAAATAAATTAATTTACTAAATACAAATTATTAGTCAAATTAGATTATTTTAATTGTTAAACTAGGTTGTAATATAATTTAATGTTTCTAACTTAATATATTCATATTAAATAAACTTAAAAACATACGAAATTCTTAATAGCTTTCTAATCTGGTGGCTCTTCGTAGAAAAACCTCCTCGATCTCCATTTCTCTATCCATCTTTCTTTTTATATTAAATATTTATCACTCAAAGGTAGAGGACGGAGATATAAGTATATGCACCATAGAATTGAAACAATCATAGTCAATAATACATAAACTAGTCATAGTATCTCAATTCAATGAGTTTAATTATTAATTTGATATTTTCATTTCTTAATCAAATAAAGAAAAAAAATCATATCATATATATACACAAAAATCTTAGGCTAAACCGATTTATAAGATATAAGGTATAGTCTTTAGTCAATATTAGTAGGATGAATTATCTCTAAAAATATTGCATAAAAAGCATTGGCATTGAATGTTAAATCTGCATTATAAGTACAAGATTTCAGGCCTAGAAAATTACCAGTGAAAAATGAGCAATGGCCTCTTAATTCATGGAAGAATAATTATTTCGTTTTATCAAAAATATCACACACATTCCAAAATCTTCTAAAATAGATCCTGCAAACCAATTCCCTCTAGTGAAAAATTCAAGACACTAACAAAAAAGAGGGAGCAGTAGCACTTGAATATGGGATATGTATATGCACATCAAGAACAAAAAAGTGTAGGAATAAAATTTTGAGTTAAGAGGGAGATAGGAAGAAGAAGACACAAAGAGATGTAATTGAAAGATAAAAGTGTATTTTGAGTTTAGAGGGAGAGAGAGAAGAAGAAGAAGACATGTACTTTTGAAAGATAAAAGTGTAGTGATAAAAAAATTCAAATTAGGAGAATATTTTTGATAAATTAATTTAAAAGAGATATATCATGTAATTTTCTCATTTTTCTTTAAGTAATATTATAGGGATTTTTTTATATTATTTATAGTCACTTTATATTTTTATTCATGGATTGATCTAGTAATTAAAGTGGAATGTGAGTACCTGAAAGAAAAGGGTTAAGGATTAGGCTGAATAAGTGCTATATATCCATTGATCACTTTCAGTCACTGTCTGTTATTTATCAATTACCATTACATGATCCGATATAATTTTCCTGATCTAATTTGGAAAAATACCGACAATGCCTTTGCTTTGCTACGATAGTATCAGATTAAGTTGATTATTCTGCTTTTAACACTGTCGTTTGTTTCCTTTGTTTTTTATGATGACTGTAGATGGAATGTACTCTTTGATCATATTTCTTGACAAACAACACTAAATAACTGATGACTATGTTCTTAGTTAATCACCTATATATAATTCTGCTGGCTTTTATACTTGAACAAACGAAATCCATCTTCCAACAAATATTCCGGTCAAATTTTGGTTGCTTCCACGAGTGATGCTTCCTAGTCTATTGAGGAGGTCAAAATTTGGGCGAATGCTTGAACAATTTCACTCATCTCTGGTCTATTCGCTGGATCTTCACTCAAACACCTCCTATATATTTTTTCTATCTACAATGGCTTTCAGGGTCAAGGTGGAATGCACATATATAGTTTGTTGCATTTACGTAAACACTAATGATTGTCCATGTAGATATTTGAGCAACAAACTTAATGGCCTTGAAGAGGAATTCCAATTTTTCACTAGCTAACATGTTTAGTTTTCGCTCTGGCAAGTAGATTAGTGGAAGTAGTACTAACCTCACACACTTCTTCGATAGGGAAGCTTCCTTTTAAGTTACCATCAGCATTAGCTTCCAAAGCAGTCTCTATGTCTTGATCCTTGAATATTGTCAATCTCTGATCACATTCGAACCAAACTTAATAAATAAACAAATAAAAGCATAACCCACTAAATACTGGATTGATATATGCCATATGAGATAGAGGATCTTTGCTTAACAGATTGAGAATTTGGAGATTCACAAATGTGTCACCAGGTTGTACTCTATAATAGGTAGCATCAAAGTACCCTCGGGTGCCATTTGCATCTTTGCACGTGTAAGCAACAGATACGAGATAGTCCTGTTTGAGGCCATTAATGATGGGTTTAAAATTGGAGGTATTCATTGAGTAGAAAGAAGCTATTTGATATATGCTAAGTCCTTTGGAGGCGTGATATAGGGAGGAGTTACAAGTCTGGATGCGTTCGAAGAACCTAAAATGGTACTCGAGGCTTGCTTTGGTTTCAACATTGAAGGAGATAGCATTAGCGAAGACTGTAATTAGCATAGGGAGGAAGAGAAGGTGGTGGCGATTTTGGATTCCATCTTCATGATGGAAAATCAATGGGACATGAGATTAAGAATATAGTTTTTTTTTTTTGCTGACGTTTTACAAGTATTGGCTCAGATAGTAATTTCTAGACAGAAGTTGAATTGTTGCTTGGTTTTTCCTTCTTAACATTTGGTTTATTATTTCCTTGCAAATTTGAACCCTTCATTGAAATTTATGTTAAATGTGGACCTTATATTTTTAATGTTTCACGTGAATGTCTAGTGATACCTGGAATATAAACAATATGCCTATTCACTTTTAAGCACATTTACATATGCAGATAGTAGACCATCTTCTGCACTAATAGTTTGATAAAGGGGTTCTAAGGTCAGGCTGAGTCCAACAGTTGGCAGGATCTTGGCGTCTTGATTGATAGACGAAGGGATCAATTTTTGAGCATTACATTACAAACAGAGATTCCATTCTCACAAACAATGACACCCTTAACTCATGTCATTATTTTGTTCCGTGTCTCAATATAGGTGGAACTTCATTAGTGGACTATATTTATATTCTATCCTTCTTAATTTTTCACATAATAAATAAATATTATCAAGTTCCCTCTTTTTTTTTTTTCTTGTTTTGTTTGTTTTCATCTGCCTGCCTGTTCTGTTAATTGCAGGATAAGCGTTTTGTAGGGATATATTTGTAGGGAAACGGAAGAATTGCTGATGCCTGGTAATTGGTAAATGCCAAACAGACAGGCATCTTAGATGTTTTGTAGAGATTATGCTAAAAGTTTTTAGCTTTTACTTTCAACAGCAATGGCAGTTTACTCAGGCTGATCATTCGGTTTGGTTGGTTATGAAATGGACCCACAGAAACCATTGACATATCCCTATCCTGTCAAGTGTGAACATTTGCAGTACCATAATCATGCAAGAGATTCTTCTTTTGCGTGTATAATCATGCAGAACTGACATTTATTGTTATTCTCAGAACTGACGTTTGCATGTGATTGGTTTTCTCAGAAGTGATATTATAAAACTGCTCGACAGTAAAGTTTGCTGCTTCAGGTTGTCAAAGTTACATATCAGGCAAAGGTACTATATAACAAAACAACAATCTTTTTCAGTAGTAACCATTTGTATAGGCCAACCTTTTTAAGAAGTGAAATGATACAGATAGATATTGCTGCTTTTTGTGCACCTATTATTATTAATTTTCTATCTTTTCTGGTAATTTCAGGATGGGAAGTGGGAAGTGGGATTGAAATTTCAATCGTGAGCTTTGCCGCCAACAAGCTGTACTTAACTAAACATCTAGCTTTTACTGTGGATTGAAACACAATTTACTTCATAACACCTTGTGTTTAGTAACACTGAAATGATAATGATGAGCTTCTTATTGTAGAAAACTGGTTCATGGCATCCATAAGCACATTTATTGTATTGTATTATTATTGTTTTAGTTTATATATAATCTGATAGTGTTCTTCTTAATTATTTGCCTTTCCCGTCTCTATATCAGAATTTTCAGGTGACTATCACAAATTTGGAGTTACTCTGATACTGCTTTGGGCTTTATTTTATTGTTGTACATATCACTGAACACGCAAAAGTAAACTAACATGAAAAAAGCTGACTATTATGTCTTCGGCTTTAAAAGAAGAGGAAGCCAGCCGGCCGGGATTATGAAAGATTGAAAGTTGCCTAACAGTAACAGAGACACCTCTTGCTGGGGCTGATTTTCCTCCTTTTTGGGTTGGGTCTCTGGATTTTTAATTTATTCAGCAAGAGTTTTCGTTAGATCTATCCATTGGATTGTTATTTTCCGGGTTGGATTGGAATCAATACTCTCTTAAAACTATGGCTAAAAAATCATTAATTTATTTGGCATGTTGTTAAAAAAAAAAACTATAGAGTTTAGAGAAATCTCCATTTTAATTTTAAGGTAAAAATTTAAACAGATTTAATACTTTATTAAAAAAAAATATTCCACTCAGAAAAAGAAAAATCTTGCAGAGACACTTTTTTAAAAACAAATTTTTATTTGAAAAAACAAAAACTCATTACTTTAGCATATAATTGGTTAATCATAGTCCACAATTGTAATCTTTTTATTTCTTACTGGACAAAGCAAAGTTGTCATTTGTATAGAAGAAGAAATTTATTTAAATAATAAATCATGAAAATGTGGATTATTTTCAGTGGTGGATCTTCATGGGAGCATGAAGCGTCATGGCTCCTCTAAAAATTAGTTAGGTGCCTATAATATAATGTGTAACCCCCTCCAATAAAAAATTATACACTATATATATATATAATAATAGAAACAATTTTTTTTTTATCTTCGTTGCAAACTAATTAAGATTAAATTACATTATGATGTAGCCAAAATTTTATCTTAAACTGAACTGAATATTGACCCAGAAGTTGAGACATCAACGTGAAATTGGTTTTCAGTTTCACATGACATGGTCAATTAATTTAATCCAAATTAACATTAAAAATGAGTGGTTACATATTATTATTAAAAATCTAGCTAAAACTATCGAGTCATGAACCACAACTCACAAGTCAGTATATGTGTTTTCAGATTGAGTTGACTCAAAATTCTATTATATACAAATATCTCTGAGTTTGAATCAATCCAAAATTAACTTTTAATCAATATTAATAGTTTATTCTCATCATGATCGCAAATTTCCATTTTTCGTAATTCTCCATTAATCTGCTTAATCAATAGGACCTCCTCTATTGGATATACAGATGCTCTATACAGTCAATGACTGGATTATGCATAAACACTCGAAGCTCTACCATACGTATATTTGATAAGAAGCAATATAATATAATATACAAAGTCATCTGATATACAACCCAATTTATATTGTAATAAAAATATAGCAGAGAGTAATATATCGGTGCTCGGTGGACACTGGAGATATATGTATGTATATGATAAAACTGTAAATAATAATAATAATTACATTATGTAATTAAATGCAATTATATTTTTATAGTGAATACAATTTATAAAAGATGAGATATAATATAATTGAAGTCCTAAACATCGATAAATTTTAGAATTAATTAACGTTTATTTAATATAATAATGTTAATAAAAGAAACAAACACTTACACCAAAAGCTCAACACTAATTGAAAAAATGTAAAAAAAAAAAAAAGAAAAGAAAAGAAAAGAAAAAGATATGCACCAGCAAGAAGGAAATTGTCTTTGTACAAGACTCTTATTACATATGGCAGCCATCAAACACACAACTAATAGCGCACACATAAATTTAACATAAAACAACCTTAGCAACACCCAAGTTTAAGCATTTGTGTCTTCCCGGTCGCTTATTGGGCCTTACTATGGACAGTCTGGCCCATATCCCTGGCCTTCTGGCCCATTTGGCCCGTAGTATCCTGCATGCGTCGCTTTGCCTGATCCATCTGTTGCGGCAACGACCCTCTCATCCTCCGAATATAGTTAGCCATCCACGACAGAGAAGACAGCGCAGTGATCCCAAGAGCCCCTGATGTTAAAAAACCCAGCACCGCCAACCCAATCGTCATAGCCGCAGGAACGAGAACTGGGCTAAAAATGACGAAAAGTGGGGTGGCGACAGCCAGGCCGATCAATGTCCCAGCAAGAGTGATGCCTGAAAGGAAGAAGAGAGTGCCACAAACAGGCAGAAGGGTGACCATCGCTATAATCTGTGATCTTGAAGGACCGCCGCCGCCACCCTTTTCGGTTTTTTGAGGTTGCTCAGCCATTGAAACTCTGCTATAAGCTAAATTTCCTTCAAATTGCAGAAAATTATGTTATTGAAATGAGGAAAACTAGGGAGAGAGAGAGAGGTGAAAGGGAAGGGAATGGAGAGTGGATTTATGGACATGGAAGGATGGACACGCGGTCAAAGACGGCACGTGTTGGATAGAGAGGTTAAAGTTTGCATGAGAAATGTGTCTTTTTATATACGTGTTCTTAAGTCATTCTTTTAATTATTTTTTAGGGTTGTTTTTCATATATATATATATAACCTGTGATGGAGTTCAATTTCCTACTATTATTGTTGGATTGTTGTTTTTTTTTTTCCATGCTTTCCTGTCACCTTGGCCCCAACACTAAACAAAAGTAGAGACTAATGTTAATCTTGCCCGCTTTGTCATCATACTCAAAACTTATAACGTGGACTGTTTGACTTTTTTTTTTTTCCAACAGTTTGGTAAATTAAATTTTCTAAATAAAATTTTATTTTAAATTTTTCTAGATAGAAAAACTAAATTACTTTTACACAATAAATTATCCTTATTTATAAAGAAAATGAATTTTGAATTTATTTTTTATTTAGTTACTCTTATATCATATATTTTTAAAAAAATTTCTATTATTATTGTTGTTATTTTTAATTTATTAAAATAAATAATTCCATCAAATAAGTAATATATTATAATTTTTATTTATTTATATATTATAAAAATATATATTTTGAAATAAATATATGATATTTTTATTAGTAATTTTATATTATAACAACAATAATTCAATTATTTTTACCAACCAATAAGTACCAATCTACTATCACCCACTAGTCATTGGTTATATTTAATATCTAAATCAAATGGGACTAATTAATACATAAATTGATACATTAAATTTACTAAAAAAATTATTAGCTTTTTATAATTAAAATTGAACCTTCAAATACTCATGTCTACATAAAAATAAGAATCTTATCTATTTTCTATTTTATTTTTATATAATATAAACGGCATATGTTAATTTTTAGAATTATATAAATAAAAATTAGTATCATTTAAAATGAAAAAAAATAATAAAATGAATATAATTAGTACTCTTCTACCTTTAAATATTCTGAAAGTGAAACAATGTTTTATTTTTAAATATTTATGATAAATTTAAAATGTGTAAATTTGAATGTATAAAAATTATTGAATTAATAAATTCAGACAATAGGATACATAAAGTATTTTTAGATACTCACCTGACGGAATCACAGTGATCTTCAATGAATAAAAGATCAAATTAGAATATATGTATCACCAAACACGTACGTCTTCTCCTAATCTAAGAGATCATTTGATTATACTATTCAGATATTCTAAATGTTAAATGATAACATGTCTAAAAATAATGCTGGCTGCCGTTTGTTTCATTCTAACAATGGTACCTACCTATTCCAATAATACTTGCCAATTTCTTAGTTATATATATATATATATATATGTCCCAAATTATAATTAACTTTTCTTTTAAATTTTAAGAATATAGTTGTTTTGTTAATTTATTTCTGTTTAATGTGTTTTTATTAATAATAAATATAATTTATATTTTTAATATTTTAATATATCTTAAGAGTATTATAAAAAAAATTAAATTAGTTCATAGCTTAAATTATATTTATTAAATTTTTGTAATATATTTAAATGCAAACTTATTTTTATAATATCAATCAAAGAGTATTATGTAAGATTTTTTTGTTAAAAAAAGAAAGAAAAGCAATTTCCATCCTATAATATAATTTCAGTCTTTTTAAGTTAGTTATCAGTTTATTGCTCATTTGTTAAGATCTGTCATCTGTGCAAAGAGAATCAAGAGAGAGGAATTTGGGCATTGCTGTTTCAATTATAAGTGATTCTTTGTAAATAGTAATTATTTTTAACTGCAGAAAGTCAGAAAAGTCTGCAGTTTGGGCAATAAATATGGGAATACAAGACAAATTTGTTTTATTTAAGAAAAAAAAAATAACAAAAAGATCTTAACCATCCATTTTTTACTCCAGTGTTGCCAGCATAGGCAGTTATACTCTCGTCCGAAAAAGTCCATTAATTAAACTTATATATTGAAAAGCTCAAAATCAACCTAATTTACATTCAAGTGTTACAAATAAAAAGAACAAAACTAATCTTAAAATTAAAAGAGCTAATAAATCATTAAAAAAAACACTGAAAAGTATTCATGTACTTTGACTAAATAAAAAAAAAAAAAAAGCATTCATGTACGTATAAGTGGCATGAATACTGTTACTGTCATGACTTGTTGCAAGCATCTAATTTGAGAGTATGGGTTAATAACACTGTTACTGCCATGCATTGGTCTAGGCCACTTTTGGGATGGATGAAATGTAATGTGGATGCTCCTCTTTTCCACGACGATAATAAGTTTGGAATTGGTATGGTTATCAGGAATCATCTTGGTCTTCTTGTGCACTGTTCTTTGAAGGTATCTAAGCAGTAGTAAGGAAAGCCAAAGCTGTGGGCTTAGGCAAGCTCTTGGTTGGTGTCAATCTTTGGGGTTGTCTCATGTTATTTTGGAAGTTGATGCTAAAGCTATTGTTGATGTTGTCTTTGGCTCCTATAGAAGATTCGTCTGAGTTTGGTGAGCTCATTAAGGATTATAGGATTGTGCTTGATAATAATAATGGTCTTATTGTGTCTTTTGTAAGGCGTAATGCTAGTAGTGTTGTTCATGTATTAGCCAGAGAGTCTTAGTTTTCCAAATCTTTTTTTTTTTTTTTTTTCTGTAATGAGGCTTCTCATTGTGTTAGATCTCTACTACTTTAACTGGATGTAACTCTTTTTGAGTAATGGAATGCACTTATTATTTCAAAAATAAACAAAAATTTATATCATAGGAGAAAACTCGAAGTTAATATATTTGAGGAATTAATAGATTATAAAAAGATAATTAATCTAGGTAATATAAAATTAATTATAATTAGAAATGGATACAGAAAAATGCATGTAATTAACAAAATTAAATATATAATGTTGAATCAAATAATTAAGACAACTTGGGAAATAGAAAATTAGGCTCAAAAATTACTCTAAACTCAGAAAAATTCAAACTAGTTGATGTGAAATTCTGTGAAAATTTTTAGTTCGTTTAATCCGAAGAAAAGGTAATTTTTTTTTTTTTATTGATTTGATCGCTTTACCCTTATCTGACCCATTTGATCTGAATTTTCTTTTTCATTAATTTTGCTTTTTTTTTTAAGAAGAAGCATATTAAATCCAATTCGAACATATTTCTAATTTAAAACCATTCAATTCAAAATAATTTAAATCGAACCTATAGTTGTAGGGGTGTAGGGCATGTGATGGTACACATGGTGTTCGAGCAATTCGGCCTCACTTGCTGCCCTTTTGTTTGCCCAGTGTCCACGCCCCATCCATCTATCCACACCCCCCATTCTTTGCTGTTTCTTCTCTGTTGGGCTTTTTGCTATCTTTAGATTGGGATTGGGCTGCTTTATCACTCCATCAATAAACAAATCCAAAATTACGCTAAAACTAAACCCGAATTAGATAATTCAAAAAAAAAAACAAATTAAAAGAAAAAAGCTTAATTGGTTTGCCCTGTGTATCATCAATTCCTTATTGACTGTGAAGTTACATACTTCCATGCATCAAGATCCTGCGTAACTTTCACTTAAAGTAAAAACACTCGAGTAATTAAAACAAATAGAAATTAAACTACGTTGTCTCTTATTTTGTGGGAAAAAACCTTGTAATCGCATTACGTGATTATGAATAAGCTGTCGTTATCAAATTTATTGATTGCTGTTTAAGAAGGAATAATTAAAGATTAGAAGACTAATTTCTAATTTATAGAGCTAGGGAAGATGTTTATATATATGCCAATGTGTTGGTCATCCGTGAATATAAGCAGGAGAAAAATGTCTGATTCGTAAGCAAGTGGGTGCTGAAATTTCTTCCCTCTGCGCATATATCCATACACCAAATTCCAAGGAATCGTAATGCGCGTGTGCAAGAATCATCAAAACAACCAGAGAAAATTATTATAAGCATAAAATGTTATCCCTAAATTAATTTAATCTCATATTTAATTGTTTTATTCATATTTAGTTGACAATTAATAAATATGCATGTATATAACTGTGTAATTAGATTAGTTTACAAATAATTAGATTAGTTTACAAATAACGTGTAAACTGAATTTATTTAAAAATTTCTCTATAAATATATAATTATTATCCCAAAATAATTATATTTTCACATCCTTGCATAGTTTACATTAATTTCCTGTAACCCTTCTTTTGGTTTCATTTTTAAGCAGTTGGCCTTTGTTTTCATGTATTAATTTTATTGTTATGAAATAATAAATTGTATTTCTCATAAAAATAAATTTATTATTTTCCAAATTAGAGTCTTATTTTGTTTAAGTGTAATGAAGCATTAACTACTTTTTACCTTCTATTTTTTAAAATATCAAAAACCAAACTATTTTATTCTCATATGTTGATTAAATACTTTGGTGGATGGAACGATTGAGAAATCTTATTATTTGTGAAAATTAAAATTGTAACCAAAAAATTGCCACCATCATCACAAAAACTTTGCTTGAAATTTTTATTTATTTATTGTAAGAAGCTCGAAATCTTTATTAGTTCGATTTATATTATGATCTCCCGTTCTTCTAATTTGCATGGTAATTGATTTTTTTTTCCTCCTAACATTTTAGTTAAATTAATATGAACTAACTCTTGTATACTAAACAAAATCCGCTTTCATGTTTAAAGTCAGGCAATCCACAAACAGAAAACCCAATAAATCAATTGCTTTTTTTTTAGATCAATTTGAGTGGAGAAATATACTAAAACCTAATAAATCAAGAACTTTTGGTCAATGCAGAAAATAATATTCTAACAAAATGCTAAAGATACCAAAAGAAAAAAAAATGTAATCACAATTTTATAGTTAAAGATAGATGCTAAATCTCATATTGTTATTGTCATTTTCATGAAGTCAAAACCTGGCCATATTCCAAAGGAACACTTTCTGCGCATATGATTAGAGAGGGTATTCCTTAATTCCCCTCAAAATTAATACTAAATGAGAGATCAATAATCTTAGTTGGAACAACTACATATTCTCCATATCAAGATTTGCACTGCGCTCTGTATATCTTCACAAATATATAAGATAAGGGAAAAAAAATTTGGTATCCAATCTCTTTTACAAAGCCGATGCTTAAAGATAGAATACAAATATTTATCAAGAAAATGAAAGCACAATTCTTTAACAAACTTGTATTATTAATTAGTTTATACTCACGCTTATGCAAACTATCATGGCCATCATCATTGGTGATCTGACAAAATAAACACTTTTCCTAAAGTAAAGATTATAAAAATTAATTGCAATTAGCCACTCTAATCCTTTTTCGAGAGCTCATGCACATGTGTGGCGTTTTTTAAAGTCCTGCCGTTAAGACTGGCTGGCATTGGTAGATGTATAATGAGCTTTTGCATTGAACTAGTCCTGCAAGGACCTGCATGTAGATTAATGCTCTTTGCTTTTTTTTCTTTTTTTTTTCTTATTAAATTCAGGACTAAACTGAAAAAGCATTGTGATTAGATTTGGGTCATGATGAATCCATTGGGAGGCTAAAGTCGTATATACATACTGTATTCAAAGATGGGTAACATGATTAGTCCAGCATTTATTTTATTTTGTTTTATATTCAATTTAGTGTTTATTTACGTTAAGTTAAGCGACAGAAAAAAAAAATTAAAAAGAAAAGTTTTATATGGGGCAGAGGCCTCTCTTAATTACTTCAAAATAAGATGTCTATTGTTATATATTTGCCAAATATAAATTATATTTGGACATGATCAAATAAACTTTATATATGTGAGTGCGTAAAATTGACCTAAAATGTGTCACACATAATTAGAGAAAGGATATTATTTCTTAGAAAAATCAATTAATATGAAGAAGATGAGGACAAAAAATATGACATGTCAACTGTCAAATGAAGGTAGTCAAAGTTGTTTTTCCTATTCATTTCAGCTCTTAATTTCATATTGAAATTTTAATATTGTTTTTGTTTCCGCTGGAAATTTTTTTTTTGGCATAATTTTCTATTCATGGTACAAAATGATTGAATCACATGACTAGACCTTCTTTGTTGGATACGACGGCTTGCTGGGATTTGGGCATATACCATTTTGGTTTATACTAAGAGCTCAGAAGAAAAAATAGCGGAAGTGAACAAATAATTATTTATAATGCATGTCAAAATGCAAAAGTTTCTATATATTTATACATTATTTATATGAATACATTTCAAATTCCGTTCATTATTTTAATCTATATACTCGGTTTATACAAGAATTTTTCTTATATATGAATAGTAGTAGTGAGATATTAATAAGAATATAACAAACATATTACTGGGGGGAAGAAGAGGAGAATGTGTGACGAGAAATAGACATGCAAATAATAAATTGAAATTGAAATGGAGAAATATAAAGAAGATATAAATGGTGTGAATTAAATATGTATGTATCCAAAAATCTGATGAGGAAGAACATAAACACAAGAAATGAAGACATGGATGTTCGGAAGAAACAGAGAATTTTTGGAGTAATATTAATATTATAGAGGACCCGCACATCCTGTTAGGATAGATTGTCCTGTCTACAAAACCTGCCCAATTTCACCTGCTCTTTGCTTCTTTCTCACGTCTTTGCAGTTTTGCAGAAAGAAAATATATTGATAGGTTTAATGGATTCTGAATCACTAACTGCTGCGATGTTGCATTCTTCGCAGTTTACACCATAATTATAAACTCAACTCTAAAAAACCCTTACTTCTCCTCTCTTCTGATCCAACAGTACACACATCACACCCTTAACCCCACCGGCCCTTTCACATTCACTTTTTTTTTTTTATTATTATTTTGTTTTTTCTGTCACTGTGTCAATTTCTATACATCTAACTCACACATTAATTTTTTTCTGAGGCAACATTTGTATTTGTATAGGCTCCATATTAAATCCATAAACTCTCACTTTTATATATGACTGATTGAAATAACTTCAATTGATTTACATGTTGATTAGTTCCAGTTATACACATAACATGTCAATATTTAATTAATGTCATTAAAGGCCGAAGTGATCTCCAAAGATTATATTATTGATTTGCTACACTATGATATAGAGAATTAATCACCAGCAAACCCCACGAAACTGGAGCTCTCTTGTATATATAAAGAATTAAATCAGATACTTAAAAAAAATTGCATCCAAAGTCCGAATTGCTAAAAGATCACTAATTTAATTTAATTTATTGTACCCAAAAAAAAGATCATTAATTTACATTATGATAAAATCCTGTTTCTCTGTAAAAGAAAAGATTTAATTTTGGTGAACATGTGGAGATTAAGAAATCAGCAAATGGGTTAGATTTGGTGGATCAAAATTTCAAGAGAGATAAAGATGGAGAATTGATCTCGAGAAAGGTGGCTGCCTAGCTGATGAATCTGAGGACGAACAGACGTCTCTCTCTCTCTCTCTGTTTAAATTTTGCATCACTACAACTGGCAGCTCCAAATTCAGAGACGATTGAGAATTTGAGAGAGAGAGAGAGAAATTAATAAAAAAAAAAAAGAGGACAGCGTAACTTTTCTAGACATTCAAGAGGGAGAGGGTTACAGTGTATATATGTGCGCCACAACAAAACAAAGATATAATAAACAAACAGTGCATCAGTTTATGTGTATGTTAAGAGAGAGAGAAAGAGAAGACTGACAAAAAAGTTCAGTAGAAACAGAAGTGATGGTCGTGTCGTGTACATTAGTGATGAGAGCTTTGTACTGCTACATTAAAATACCACACAATACTATTAGAGAGAGAGAGAAATAAAAAATAAAAAAGAAGAAGAATGGAACGAAAAGAATTAGACACTCGAAGAAAATAAGGAAATTAAAAAGTCATCTCTCACTCAGACCACACATAAACAATTTAAAGAAAAAAAAAAACCCAAAAATTTGGAACCCTAACCCTAAAACTTTCAGGGTATAATTCCCTTCTTTTTCTTTTTTCTTTTTTCATTAAAGAAAGAAAAAATTGGTACATCAATCAGAATCTTGAAGTTGATTTTATGGACACTATGGCATACATCATTTGCACTCAAATTCAACTTAAAGATGAAGTACAACAGTATGAGAGAGAACACTGTGTTGTTTAACACTTACTGATGTTGGGGATATTCATGAGATGATAAGAGTGAAGAGTGAGAGGGTGAAACAAAAGCTGAAAAATCTTCACATAGAATAGAAGAAGAAAATCTTTATGAAGTCGCATCCAATGAGGGAAAATAACTGTGACTTTACTGTTATGGAAATTATGAACCATGGAAATGAGAGGTGAGTATCTGGTTTTCCTTCACATTCTAAAGAACAGCAATTATGCAAATTACACCCAACCAGATTCATACCGTATCTTTTTCTTTTCAAAATTTAAGAGTTTAACTAAAACAGCAAATTTCTTATTCTTCTTCTTCTTCTTTTAAAAAAAAAAGTCAAAAAGCATAATTTTTTAGTTAATTAAAAACTTACTGAAAAAAATATTATAAGAAAAACTTTGGTTAGTTAGGTGCAATTTGGACTTGAATTTAGACATCTTTTATTATATGATTGTTTTTAAATTAAATCGATGGGTAAGGAAGAAAATTATTTAAAATTCAAGGAACTAAAATCAGTGGTCCTGACCAAGAACAAAAGCAGAAAGAAAGGCAAGAATATATATAGAAGAAGCATAATTTATAAAAGACTAAGATGTAGACTTAGGCCATAGAGAATCCTCTTTAAACTTAATTAATGTTATATTATATCAATTTATTCTTTAAGCATAGACAATGACACAGAGGGAATTAGCAACTCTAAATGCGCATGCCTAGAGTTGTTCTAATGACAAAAACAAAAGGTAGTTACAGCAGCCCACAAAATAATCAATATTGAAGCTCTACAGCCTTATTTAGATACCCCAAATCCCATGCCAAAAATCGTTAATCCTCTTTCTTTTAGCATGAATATTATTGTAAATATGTAATTAACCAGATGACCCAAACAAAACTACCACGTAGTTATTAATTAAGTGTTTCTAGCTAAAGACTCCATGTGAGGCTACCTATAGCTAGAAAACTTTATAATACCATACCAAAGGAGAGTTCCAGCAAGTCATGGGCTATAGCTAGAAACCCTACAAATGGGTTTTCTCTAGCAGCTCTGGATTCACATGTTACCTTCTCCTCCTCCATTCATATCCCCAGATGGGTTATCATCCCAAGGAAAATTATGAGGAAGAGCCATACCCCGAGCTTGATAGTAACCTCCATCATTCACCATTCTCCTATTAAATTGATCAGCTGGCCTTTGGCGATGAGTCATGGGCTGAATTGAGCTTGTCCCTGGCGGTGCAGGCAATGCCGTTGGGATTTCATTGCAGGCGTAGCGAATCAGATCAGCATTAGCTGCCTCAAGTTCCTTCTGCAGCCTTTGAACCTGTCTTTGAAGGAATGAGATAGCACCAACACAGCCATAAACTGGATCCCTCACTCGAGCTTCGGCTTCATATGCAAGAGAGTTAACTGCATCTTCTCTCTGGTGAGGGAGAAGCTCGTTGAGGAGCTTTGTCACATTGCTTGCTCCAAAGATCTTGTGCACATTGGAAAATTTTTGAGGCTCCTCAGGTGGGAAATACGGTGCGAATATGCAACCAGGCATACATTTCCTCCTTAAGAACTTGCAGGCAGCACAGGGTGAATTGTAAGAGCTTGACGAGGCCATTTCTCTTTTTCTGAACAAGAAGAACATATGAAGTAATCCCATCAATCTTCAATCTTTTTTTGAGCTTTCTTAAATTATTTAATTATTTTCAATTTTGAGATTTAGCTAATAAGAATGTTTTATGTTATGCTTTTATTTCATATATATACTTTTTTATTCTTTCCCCTTGCACTCTATTTAATTTCATCAGGACTACACTATGATATGTGGTGATTTTTCTTACTAGTGAAAATAAGCACAAGAATCATAGATTTCTATAAGCTTTCCAACTGATAAAATACAAATTTGGGAAAAAAGTTTTCAACTTAATACCCATTTATTTCTCTCTATAATTAAGCAGAAGTACTCCCTCTCTCTTACAGACATTCACACACATATATACAAATCTTTGAGACAGACACAGGCATATACCTACTGAAATCTAGGGATTAAATGGCATTTTCTTGTTTTCTGTGACTAGTTAACTGCCCTTAATTGCTCTTTCTCTTACTTTCTTCTCATTTTTTTATTTTCCTCCCTCCCTATTTATGTTCAGAGAGTCTATTTAATTCTCATACTTTAACCTCACAATCCAGCACAGACTTCTGCATGTCTCTCTTTAATTTGGTTTCTGAATTTGTCTTTTCTGCAATCATTAACACTTGCATTCATATATTTATTTTGTTTATATTTCATTTCCTTTTCACACATATTAGGTACCTAAAATCTGAGGAATTCAGCTGCATGAGGAATTAAAAGGTCATAATATCCTTCTGAAATTAGTTGAACATGGGATCTGAATAGTGCAATTCACCATAATTGATAATTGTGTGTTCATATTATTTCTGAAACTAAATAATTATATCTATTTATTTTTTTTTGTACATGAACACAGGAAAGCCCTAAATCAGAGGCTTTAACACCAGAGAGCTCTAGTGTCCCTTAGCCTTTAGCTTACCCAGAAAAAAACAAAAACAGAAGAATAATTAGCATAGTTAAAGAAATAAAGAAGCTACATAAATTTACCTGTTTGTGATCTAGGTTTCTTTGATCAGATGAATGAATGAAAAGAGAAGTACCTTTTCTTTTCTTTTCCTTTTTTTTTTTTTTCTTTCCTGAAGAGAACTCTCTACCAAGAGCTAGATGTTCTTGGTTCCTTCCCAAGAAAACGTAGCCTTAGCCAATGAAAAAGTGAAAGTTGAGAAATTTATGACAGGTGAGGTCCGAAAGAGGAAACCCTAATTGGGGAAGAGAGAGAGAGAAATTAAGGAGAAAGAAAGAGTTGCAAAATTCAGTAAGAAAAGGGCATAGGAGAGGGGGATGAGTAAGGCAAAGAGCATTTAGTGGATGGAGAGGAGAAAATAAATGGGAGGTACACTGCTCTATAAAAGAATGGCTATGACTATGCATCTAATAATAATATCAGCCAATGTGTGGATGACTCCCATTCTTCATTCCATCATATACTACTACTAATTCTCATGCACTTTTTTTTTTTTTCAATTTTTCAATGCCAAATTCAGATTCTCTTACAAGTTGTGGTTACACAACAAATAACATAATTGAATTGAAATAAATACGTATAATTTCAGTAAAATATATTTTTGTAATTTAATTTGCTGTAATTTATATTTTGAATGTAAAAGTTTAATAATGTATTTTAAAAATGGAAGAATCCCAATCTATGGATTTGTTGCAGCATAAATGTTATTAATTATTAGTAAGGAAATTAACATATAATATATTTGTCAACCACATAATTAAATATATCAAATCAACACCCAAGATTTATGGTTCAGTTAGCAACACTTATGTTTGTGAGTAATAGATATCGAGTTCAATCTCCACAAAACACATCCTTTAAAGAGAATCAAATAACTAGCTTTAATTGTGATCCGAATAAAATTAGCGTCAAACCGTAAAATGGCGGAAAATACTATAATATAAATACCAAAAAAGTATATCAAATCAACAATAATAAAAATGTTGACTTTAAATGATATTGACCTTCAACTAAAAGAGTCTTGTGTTTACACTAATCACATCCTCATGAAATTATACACCATTTTAAATAACCCTAATTCCTATTCGCATGGGGAGATTAGAAATTGGGCTTTCCTTACCTTCTGTACTACAATTTCCTACTTAATTGTATGAATTATGGATAATAGAAGTAGTAAAAATTTGGGAAATATATATATAGCATAAGCAATTGATTTTTGGCCTTTTTAGTTTTCGATTAGAAGAAATGTACAGATCATTAATTGGCTTGTTCTTAGATATGCAAGCTAGATGTATGGGACCAATTAAGCGAATATCAAGCTCTTCTTTAATTATTAAAAGAGTAGTGATTAGTATTTCTAAAATGCCTTCTTCCTTTGCGAAATATAATTAATTTCCTAACATCGTGGCATTTTTGCAGTTTAAGAAATTAAGTGACAGCACAGTGTGTTTGATCTTGCTGCAATTCTAATAATATCCTTTTTATAAATCATATATCTGGTATCCTTTAACTGGATATATACTTGAATCTCTTTATATAGCAGTAGCACACTTTGATATTTCTGAGGAGTCAACAAAAATCTTTGTATATATAGAAAAACAATTTGATGTCAATCATTTCCAGAATTATTCTACAACAATCGGTAGAATGTCTTAAAGAAAAAGACCTATCATCTGCAATTAACTGTGCTTCATGGATCATGATAAAATGTATGAGAATATTGTGCTAGCTTCTTAATTAATTCTAATTCTCTACATAAGTGCATATACAACAATGAAGTAGCTGGGTAGGTGAACAGGTTAAAACAGTGGCCCTATATAGGCCTCGTAGGGTTGCTTTCGCGAATCGGCCGATATATATATATATACATACACACACTAAGATGATGGAGTCATGGACATGACAACATGATGGGACATCCATCCATGGCAATGAATTTTGACGATATTCAAAGTTTAAGGGCCCCCTCCATAATGTCATCACTTGCTGGAGTAGGTTATGATGCTTCTTAGTAGAGTGGTAATTTGGTAAAGCAGCATATAATTGCTTTATCAAATTTGTTCAAGAATTGTTAAATTATTGGATTCATCATTTTCATAATTAAGACGGCATATATAATGGAAGAAAGTCATATCTTTTAACTATAATTTTTATCATAATAATGGGCAAAAATTAAAATTAAAATTCAACATTATCCTAGCTTGCACTCTCAAAAAAGAAATGACGAGGCTAATTTGCTATTAATTAGATTCATGGTTTTGCTGATAAAATTGTACCGTATCAAGTGCTTTTAATGTGTTTTTGGTGATAACTAATAAGTGAACTTAATTATAGCTAGCTAGCTTTCCATAAGAAAGTAATATTAATGTTTGCTGACATTGAGGAGGCATTTAGTGAAGCTAAACATGGAAACCGTGATATTAAAACTCAATTAAAGGTGATATATAAGATTAAAATCACAATTAATTTGTAAATTATATATTATAAGTGCAATGGTATAAGAAAGAATGGAAAGTTATGTATGTATCCGTTTGATTCAGTTTTTACAACAAGTTTTTTGCACTTTAATAAATTAAAAGCTAAACTAGATATTTGGTTAGTTTAACTTTTAGCAGTCCAACAATCCAAAAATTAAATTAGTTGTTTGGTTAAACAAAAGAAAAAAATAGTTCTTGAAATAATTTTTAAAATTTTTATTAAAAATTGAATTTTTATGAAAAAATATAATTTTCAGTTTTTTATATTAAAAAACAAATTTTGGATATTTAATACGTAATATAATATTTATTTTTCATTTGTACTTAAATTAATTTATAATAATTTTTATTAAATAAAAAAATATAAATTCTATTTTATTTTTATATTTAATTAAGTATATTTTTAATATTTTATATGATATGTATTGTAAACAAATTATAAAAATTAGGTTGTGTATCACATTAATGGCATAATACAATTATAAATAGTTATTTTTTAAATTATAATTAATTTTTAACTGTTAAATTACTAAATAATTTAAAAATAATTATGAATTGTTAACCGTCATAACTAACAACTGACAACTAATTACCACCGTTATTCGCTAAGAGTTGACTTTGTCTAACTTTGACAACTGGTTGTCACCACTAACTTATTCACCATTTATTAACCAAATAGACCTTACAAATAAAGTATAGTGATATTATTATAGTGATAAGAGAGAGTTTTTCGAGTTAAAATTTTAGTAGAATCTCTTTATAAAAAAAAAAAATGAAGGGTAGCTTGAAGACATATAGGTGAAGAAGTATAGGGTAACATCATAAAATAGAGTAGGCAATTAAGTGGGGTAATGGGAGAGATAGATGAATGTATATATAAGAATAAGATGTGTGAGGACAATTGGCCAAACCCCAAATGATGTTGGCGTTGCTCCCTTTTTCTTCCCCGACCATTGTTTGAAGCTTCCCTGTCCTCAAACACTGAAGAGTGTGTTCTCTCTTCTTCTTTACCCCCAACTCTCCTTCCCCTCAGGATATGTGCTTTCTACCCCCCATGTGTCCGTGCGTATGTGCACCCCAATCATCAAACAGAGAAAACAAATTTCAATAATCTTGCATTTCTAATTTAGGCTCCCCAAAAAATAATTTTATTTGTTCTGGCCCTTTTTTTTTTAGTAAGACAGGTGAGCAAACATATGTAATTAATGAACCCCAGAGACTATGCAGTATGCACTAGCCAACTACTAATACTTGACGGAGGAGCATAAAAAAACATAATTACCTAAAGAGAAGTCCTTAGCCGACTTGGTGAGAGAAATATATTAAATTAATAAATATATAATATAAACATATTAGGGTCTTCACAAATTTCATATATATTACGAATTTTAATTTCTAAATATATCATTTTGATGATAATAACCATATTTACATTATGCATTAATCGAAACAAGAAATATGTTGTGACAAATGAAATAACTGACAATGTGTATGAACATATTCCGAGATGCAAATACTATTCTTTAGAATTTATGACTGTTGTTATGTGACATGGAATTATATTTCAACAATTAAGAAAAATATAATATGGTTATTACTAGCTACTGAACTGTTATCGATCGTTATTGGTTAGCATCAATACAAGACAAATGTTGATAGTCAATAAATTAATTAATGGGTTGGTGCCTAATTGATTTTGTTGCAAATTATTTTCCTTTTTACGAGTTTATGAAAGTGTGAAAAATCAGTTTCCATGTTAGATTTTCTCAAGATTATCCATTGTTCAATTTCTGTAAACACCTTAGCACAAAATCATAAATAAGATTATCTGTAGGTATCTTTCAAAAATACTCATCAATTCAGCCATTAAAAGAAAAAAATACAGAAAGAAATACAAGCCATCTACCTATCTCAGGTAAAGCCGTGCAGGGAAATAGATACCTATTTCCAATAGCATGTTCAATACTGGTACATTTAGAATAATTAGAAAAGTGTCAACAATGGAAAATTGCTACATCCATGATGAAGTTATGTACCTAAGGCTATACCAGTTATTATCCGGCAGCTAAACTTAGGCTCAAATAGAACAGGTTAATGTCAATTTGATTATGTTGTTATCTCTTATCAACTTCTTGGATGCACCTTAATTAATATTTATGGGCTCATGTAAGATTAAAATCTAGCAAACTAATAATTAGGATTTCGTCTTTCATTTTGCAAGAAGACATGTTACCATATTAAACAACAATCCCTTTTTTCATTCCGTTATTATAACATTGACCTATTCTAATTTGGGAATTAGACCAAGAGAAATCTATGGCCAATTGGCCATTCCCTACTGCCTCTTCAGTCTCTGCTCTCATGCAACTACTTACTGAATTAATATTTCTTAACTTGTACTGCCCTTTTTTTTTCTTTTTTTTTAAAAAAAAAAAATTGTTTACATTTAATTCTCTTTCATACATTCGGCTTCCTTTATTTCTATAGAGAGAGAAGCTGTCATTTTTGCACGCTTCTTGGCCTGTACAATTGTTCCATGTGGGTCAGATTGCTGCAAATAATGAAATATAATAAACCAATTAAAGATGAAGAAGATAATTTTTAATGATTATATACCAAAAAAAGATAATAGTAGGTAATAATGCCCCTAATGATTTTTTCAAAAAAAATGCCCCTAATGATTAGATTTAATTAGATCTGTGCTCAACAATCTAAATAAACTTCTAAACATAGCATGTGCATACTGCACATCCTCTGTATATGTTAATATTTTACCATATTATATACAATCCCCACTCCACACTAATTTTACTTTTGTACAGTTTTTTTCTTTTTTCTTTTTAATTCAAAGCAGAATGTACTCTCTTTTTATTTTTGCAATACCAGCAAGTGACATATAGGACATGAAAATAAAATAATTTTGTACCCACTTCTCTAACACATATTTTTTTATTAATGACAAATAATTACGTGATCATCACTGTCCATTCATAGATTATATTATATGATGAAAATATTGGATATCCCAATCAATATTGCACGAAAATAAAAATATGAAAATCTACAAATTGCTGGTATTCCAGCTGACCCCAAGTTTTATTGAGCTCGAAATGGCATCATATGATGTTGGGCTAAAACCATGTTTGGGCTGTTAAACTTTACTGGGTTAATAATAGGTAGCTGAAGTTTTTAGTAGGCTGACAAAGGTAGCAATGTCTAACCTTTCCGATTCAGTAAGCCAGATTCTGATTCATATTTCTACTAACAGGATTCTGATTCTCATTCAAAAGGAAACTTCACGTGTTACTTACCAGTTACCACTGCAGTAGCTACAGAGTAGGCCTTTTCAGAGTTTTGACGATATTGGAAGAGCAATAACTAGGTCCAAATCTAAATAAATTCCCCACTTGAATTTTTCCTTTTTTTTTTAAGAAAAGGAAATAATAAGAATAAAAAAAATGGTTGACAAATAACTATTTCATAAACCACATCACAATGTTGGCCTTGAGTTTTTAATTTTCAGACCATGAAAATCCAGAGATGCTATTCTTTGCATCAAAAAATAACAATATGGAGTACCGATACAAGTAAATATGATTGAGTGTAATTCAGTATTAAAAAGGGTAAAGCCATATATAATACCTGAGAAAAGTAGTGTTTATAGTTAATGAGGTTTTGGTATTTACATTAGATGGGCAGCTCAAGGCGAAGATACGTTAAGAGCCAAAACTTCGATGGTTTGCCGCAAAACCTGTGGCCATCACAGTGCCAAGTCTCCTCCAAGTTCATTAATGACCACCTCTAGTGTCCTCAACTTATCAGTGTGATGACAAGAAACAAGGAAAAAAAATCAGAACCGGGACACCAAAAAAAGGAGTTCTTGCCATCCACCAACACCTCAGTGGCTTGTATTCATGTGTTTTTGGATTTGGTTAAATCGTGTACTTTTCAGAACAAACAGAAAAGTGAAAACTAATTGGGAGATTTCAGGACATTGCTCCAAGTGGATATGGATTTTCTCTTAAGAGCAAAGAAATTATTGACAGTCACAGCAGAAAAGAATGAGATAACCAAAGACCATTCTCTCACAAGCTTTGATAACAGCAATTGATTCATAAGTCATAACCATTGCCTATAGGATTGTCACCACCATATATAGGTTGTAAGCTTTGCATTTAGTGAACTATCAGCATTTTAATAAAATTATAAATGAATAACCAAAATTTCTGGATTTGAATTTTGCCACCAAAATCATAAACCAGAAGAAATTTCGAATCCGCCGTACCACCCTACAAGAAGAATGAGAAACATGAAAGATACGGAGTACCAAAATCAATATTTGGCTTAAAATTGAAACTATATAATTAGACAGGAAGTTGCTAAAGAATAATAATAGTAGTCTAAGTAATGCTTTTTTCTCGCTCCTTATAGGAGCATACCAGTCAAGAGGAATAACCAGAAAAATAGTTCTAAAATCAAAACACAACCCATTAAAGGACAATGTTACAGAAGGAGAAAATACCATCACTTGATTGTTGAGATAAAGTGTCTCCGGTGCTTTTGGTGGTTCTGCAGCATTTACACATACAATAAGAGAAGCAAATTAAAAATAATGAGGCCAAATGAATAGTATATTTCTCTAATGGGGTAAAGTGAGTTGGCATGACCGCAAACATTGCAGTCACTGTACCACCTTCTATGTTGGTGCAAGATTCAAAGAGGAGAGAAGTGCAGCTAGAAGGTAAAGGAGCACAAGTGGCTTCTGAGCTATTATCAAGTATCGGTTCCTTAGAACATATGATTCATGCCTCCATGTCCTGATATGTGCTTTACTGGAGGTTCATAACTCCCAACAGGATTCACATTGTTCAATTGCTCAGCAGGTCTGTATCATTCACAACCTTTTCAAGCATCAATTATAATCTTTGGATACAAGATCTATTGTAATTTTTTATTGCCTTGTAGACACAAGAAAGTTACATGATTACTCTATCACATTATATATGTCACCTTCGTGGATATGTGCTCAGATGCAGATGCCATCTCTGATCCAGATTTGCTGCCTGTGACCCCAACATTTACGACATTCTTCAGACCTTCCTGGAGTGAAAACAAAATTTAAAAGGAGAAGAGAAACTTTGTGAATAGACATCTCCGGATTCAACTAGCCATGAGTTTGTAGTGCTTAGCTTTGTGTTCATATTTAAAATATGTCTAACCCTGGTAAAATGATACTCATACAAGAATAAGTCATTAAATTGTCCTATATCTGTTTCTTTAACCTTCACATATTTTCATAGTATAGTGATAACATTATGAATTTCAAGTCCTTGCGGAAGGGCCAACATAGAAACCTATTCTCACAAATTACCAAACTTACATATAGTGCTCAAAATTTCTTTTCAATATCAGGAGCCATTGTAACGTCCGTTAATTTAGACCCCGAGTTACAAGCGCATTCTAAAATCATATACGTCGAGTCAATCAGAGTCTAAATTGGACAAAAAAGGTGAAAAATAAAACAAACGTTAATTAGGGATTTAATTGAAGTAAATTGGAATAAGACGCGTAACATCGTCTTACTCTGTCGTTATATGGTAAGGTGAGGTGGTATTACAACCATGGCTCCCTTGGCCCCTATTTGGATCAATCTGTGCTTGTGTGGAATAATCACATCCACATCATGACAAACAAAAAGTATTTGCAACAAAGAGGAAGAATCTACAATAGAGCTCCAAGAAGCTTGGAATAAATCTTTAATCAGTTTTCTCTTCCATCTATTGCCCACATATATGAACGAACATCAACTAGATCTATTTAGATTAATGCAGTTACATCTGAGATATTATAGTTTCTAAGCTACATACTACATAGGCTAATATAATAAACATAGTCACACATTTAAAGAGTCTATGAATGTGTGTGAATCGGAAGAAAATGAAAAGCACATAGCAAACTCTTGGAGCTGCAAAATCACAAAACTTGTTCAACATAAATGCAATGACAGCAGATAAAGTAAACTTAAAGAAAGTTTGAAGATGAAGTGAGACTCAATTATAGCAACTTAATCTGCCAAGCCCATTAACAATATGTTTTATTGCAATTAATCAATAGAACCATGAATATGACATTGCTTACATTAGCTAAAAACTGAAGTCTCGGTCCTTTGGTTAGCCTTGGTAAACAATGAATGGTAGTAATAGGGAATTAATGTCATCAATGAATAATGTTAACAGCAGCGTTCCTAAAATGTGAAGAGAAACAGGATAATTTCGACCCCTTGGGGCTTAGAACCCAGCTGTTGCATCATCTCTGTACAAAAAGATATCGCAAAATATGATACATATTCTAAAGATTTCATTGAGCAGTACTCTTATCATGTTCTGTTGAATTGAATTACATTACATCAAGACAAACAATATACTTTCTCTAAGAATTAAAAAAAAAAAACTTTGGCACAAAAATATACATAAGAATAAAAAAAGAATTATAATGAGAAAAAGGAAGAGATCTGCAAGTTCAGCTTTTCACAGTGCATTATTATTTTTCTGGAGCATCTAATTGGCTTAGATAATAACTGCACATGCTTTTTCATTCATATAAGCACATTACATTAAATTTGGCATTAAGTGCTCTCATATTAGTAGGTATACAGAACTTCACAAAGATATATCAATAAGGCACCTTTTTTTCTGCTGCTGTAATCGAAAAGGAAAAACCACACTACTTATGTAAAACAGATATCTTCTCTACCCTGTTGGTAACAATAGATGATGAGGTTCATAGGGTTGGTTAGAGTCATTCAGCATCTCATGGAAGAAACTAGAGAGCAGAGAATAATCTATTAACTGTTCTTTGAAGAAATACATATGAAAACGGGTGTAGACGTGGAGGTATTCTTTAAAAACAAATGGCAAAATAAAAAATTGTCTTGAATCCAAGAATCCAAGGATGCATAAAATAGCTTCAACGAATATCTTAACTAGCAGCTAAGAAGCTTGCCTGGCCTAAACTATCTCTGTAACTTGCGAATACAACTCTGCTACCTTTAACGGGGCTGAGTCCAAGAAAAGATCAACTTGGAGATGCGATGTTCTTCCTGTCAAATATTTATCAAACAACACTGCTGAATCAGTAAATTTCTTTTGCTTTTCCAGCAAATCAATATAATATAATTAAAGCTGCATTCCGGAAAAAAGTAATTGGCAATCTAGAAAGTGTAAAATTACCCTTTCATACATGGGGATTTCTACAGAACCTTAGAAGCTTTTTAACATTTCACAAGGAGGACTATTTCCCTATTTGTAATTAGTTCAACCATACGCAATATGAAGCCATAGCAGTTGAGAGCAAATAGCAAAGCCCTCAAACATGAACCAAAAAGAAACAGAGAGCCTAAACGTGGGAAAAGCTAGAAACGTAACACTAGGAAAACTTTCAATAGCGCTTCCAAAATAGCTCTATCCCTAAGAAGCAGAGTGAAATTAGGAAAAAGAAAGAAAAAAATTCCAAGCACACTTCCACCACATTTGTCCATGCCGGGTTCACAAATTCCACCAAGGACCTAGAATCTTCAATGAAGAAACTACGGAATAGTCAATATCAACCCATTACAAATTAACATTTCCAACATTAATAATAATAATAATAATAATAATAATAATAATAAAGCAACAGGTAAGAGAGAGGTCAAAGTAAGAGATGCCCACATGGACTTACCCCCCTTGAAATGAGACAATGAGGACGACTCCACCAGCCTCACTATCATTGATGAGATGCAGAGAAGCCATTGAACAAGAAGTGAGCCAGCTGCCAAAGGGGTGACGTCTTGATGCATCTAGAAGTATGTAATAGAACGGAGGTTGGGAGAAGTTGATGGGAGACGAGGAAAGCTGAAGAAACGAGAGTATTGTATTTGCCACACATCATTAATGGGTTCCGTTGCTAGGGTTTTGAGGCGGTTCAATTCCCGCCATTTTTGTTCCCTTTCTGTTCTTGCTCCGTCACTTCATTTCTGTTTGTAGGCTGGCCACAGTCTTTCCGTTTTTTTTGGGGCTTCGCGGCGGAGATTTGTGTCATATATATTCATCATTTTTTTTAAAAAAAAAAAAAGTAATTTCAACTTTATTAATAATAGCATAAAAAATAATAGCACAAGATATTTTGATTTATTTTTTTTCCATATTTTCCCTCTTCTAAACATAAGTCTAAAGCTCTGATAAATTTCATTTTTTAAAAAACAAAACTTAAATGCTTTCTTTTCATGACTTTTATCGCCATCGGATGTATTTCATGTTGACCATCCAACGGTGGTTATGAAAAGAATAATGATTACCTTGTAAAGTGACTTATCTGGGCAGCTGGATCACGTTCATAAAAGAATTTATGTACCAAGTCAATTTCTCAGGAGTTATATTTATTTTATTTTATTAATATAAATACATTAGATTTTAATTAATTTGGTCTACAAATTGTTTTCATATATCATATTTAAACATAATAATCGTAAAAAATTTCATTGAACTTGTCGTTAGTTCATATTTATAATTTAAAATTTTATCTCATGATACATGCTTCATTGGATTAGCGTCAAGGACATATATAATATGGGACAGCAGATACTTACTTCGGATACTTTTCAGGATACGCTTTCAAGTTTCCATCTTGAAGTCAAACCATGGAGCCAAGTATCTGTCTTCTTCTTCTTCTAACGATTTCTTTTCTATTTTAAACTAATAAACAGGCCATGAAACAAAGAATAACATTCATGACCTTAAGTCATGAATGTGTCTTTTCAGTGCAAAAGCTCAAATTTATATTCCATTTTCTTCTCTAGAATTGAGTGAAATGGCAGAGGTTCAGGTTAACTTCTACTCACACAGATTGGAGTCTCTGTTGCTTAAAGAGACCGAGACCGAGACCTTCACCGCCCTTGTTGATCATATACAAAACATAACAGGCTTTCTTAGGGAGTTTGGTGATTTTCTGAGACCTAGAGGCAGTACAGAGATTGATGCTTCTTTTCCTACATGGGTCAACGATCTTCAAGATTTAGTTTCTGTGATGGATGACCAATTTGATGAGTTCGTCATCCAGATTATGATGAGCAAATTGGGACGGATAGGTTGCCCTGACAGAACGTTTCAGGACTGGGCTGCAGGAGACAGAATCTCCCCTTGCTGAAACTGTCCAAAGAATAACACAACTCAGGATTTCAACCACTATAGAAGAAGACAAAGGAAAGAGAGAATTTAGCAAGGAAGAAGGTCAGATGGATCACAGTTCAACTACCATTGAAGGCTTGGAGAAACAAAATGAAGGTAACATCGAAACCATTTCATGGAAAGCAATAAGATCAGACATCATCTGAATTTTCCTCCATCCCATTCAAATTAATGTACAACAATTTACCTTATTATCTTCGATCTTGTTTGGTATTTTGTTGTATATTCCCTGAGAATTACTGGATAGGCAAGGGCAAGTTAATTCGATCGTTGGTAGCTGAAGGTCTGATACAAGAAAGAACAGAACAAATTCTGGAGGATGTAGCAGAAGAAAATACAAATGAGTTGGTCAGCCAGGGAATGCTTGAAGTGAAGGATCAGCACTCAGGAAATGGAACTAAACTCGCCGTCTCTCTCCCTTATCGCATGCTCCTTTGAGAAAATTTTACTAGTGCCCAGGCTAATTCAGATGTCAATATCCCACGGAAAGCATGCCGTGTTCTATATTCAGACCTGACGAAAATTGGACAATTTAGACAATCTCCGACCTCAATCTTTATTCTTGTTTGGGAATCAAGAAAATTTTGAAGGAGATTGGCTGCATTTGACATGGGCAAAATTCTTACGAGTTCTAGATCTAGAAGATACCAATATCATGAGCTTACCAGATGAAGTGGAAGATCTTGTTCACCTGACATATCTTGGCTTGAAACACACCAACATAAATGAGCTTCCAGCAAGACTTGATAAACTACGAGCTCTGCAGACTTAAGATATCAGATGGTGTGGGTATTTATCAGCACTATCACATGAGGTCCTAAATCTTACAATACTGAGACATCTCAAAATGTACAAGAACATAAACGTCAGTGGGATGAAACTACCAGAGGTAATAGGCAGACTAAGAAACCTCTTGACACTCACTGGGATTCATGCTGGGGATGGCATTGCAGGAGAATTAGACAAGTTCACTCAGCTCTGAAGGCTGGGTGAGATGGATGTTGCCGAAGAAAATGTCAGTGAGCTATAAGCATCGGTTAAGATGCAAGGTCTTCTTTGCTCGTCTCTAGAAGCAGGACATTCTTTCAACAAGGGACTCCTTTTGCTCCTGGAGTCATTCTCACCTCCACCTCTTCTTAGGAAACTTCACCTTGAAGGTTTCTTAGAAAAGAGACCTAGCTGGTTTGGCTTAATGGAAAATCTTACAAACCTAGGACTAGGTTACTCCCATTTATCCAAGAACCCAACATTAGTTCTTCAGCGCCTACCAAATTTGAAAATTTTGACCCTGTGGCATGCTTATGATGCAAGACAACAGGGGAAAGAATTCTGCAAAGCTGGTGGATTCCCCAAGCTTGAGGTTCTCAGCATTGCTTCTCATGTTCTTGAGGAATGGACAGAGCTTGAAGAGGAAACACCGCCAAGCTTACAATATCTCCACTTCCACAACTGCTAGCGCCTGAGGATGCTCTCTGAACGTTTGCAGTTTGTCTCTACTTTGAAGCAGCTGGATCTGATTCCTTTTCTCAATGAGCATGCAGACAGGTTGAAACCTGGTGGAGGGGAGGAAAATCTCAAGATTAGGCACATTCCAAGGATATCATTCATCCCCATATCTGTTTTGAGTTCAATGGTACGTTCACACACTCACCACCAAACCCAAGTGACATCTGAAGAATAAAGTTATGGCCTAGTAGCATGTTACTGTTGTTTCATCAGACAAATCATTATAACTCGTTCTGAATTCTGATGGTGATGAAGTTGCTTAAATTTATGTATGCTTTTACTTGTTATTATGCACTTATTCATGTGTTGTCTTGTATTTTCATTGCTGCAAATTATTGATGGAGAAAATTAGGATATCAATATCATATTTTGAGACTCGTACTGAATATAAATAACTGGAACAGCCTGATAACACATATTTTGATCCTATTCCTGAACAAGTTGAGTCATATTCTAAGCCACTGTCCATATCCGGAAGCAAACAAGTATCACATTACATTGTATAACTAAGACAAGAAAACCTAGAACTGTTATGTCTAATTTTCAAATCACAAGTGTTATGTAGATACAAAATCATACATGAAATATGGAAACTTTTCTACATAGAGGTATTAGTTGAAAAGATTCTGAGAAAAATAACAAAGTAATACACACATATACAATACCTTTGTCTTGAAATTTCTTTTCTAATATAAAATATATCAATTGAAAATGTTTTTCTCAGTTTAACAGATATATTTACAATAAGCAAATAAGGCATAGAGTTTTATTTTTGGTCCCACTTAGCAAATACTATTATCATATTTCAACTAATAACGATTTGCTATAAAATATGAAGATGAACTTCTGTGCCTGTTATCATGTACCATCATTAACTGGAACAAAGCAAGTAAACCAGACGAAAGAAGGCATAAAAAAGAAGCCAGGATACAAATAATCAGTTCTATATTTATATGAGGAAGAGCTTTACTTCTGCACAAGCTTCCCAAGCAAGATATGATTTGAAGATGATAAGAAAAACCATTTATTTAACATTTCATTCATTAACTGCAATCTCCAATCCAGCTAATGCCAGGCATTTTCCTTACATCAATATTTTCCATCTCATCTCTTGTCTTCTTCACATCATTCCATCTTGCACTGCCAGCATAAATGTTGGAAAGCATAACTCTGTAAACACCTTTTCTGGGCTCATTATCAAAGAGCTGCTGGGATACAATTTCAGCCAACTCAGGATTTCCATGAATATCACAGCATGATAACAATGCTCCCCAAATTCCAGAATCCACTGGTTGCGTCAAGGACAAGATAAAATTGTATGCCTCTTCCAACTCCCCTGCCATGCCTAGGAGCTTTACAATGTGAACATAATGCTCAGTTCTTGGTGGAATGCAAAACTCATCCACCATTCTCCTGAAAATTCCCCGGCCATCTTTTACAAGGCCAGCATGACAGCAAGTGCAAAGGAGAGCAGAGAATGTAGATTCATCAGGTTTCAAACCTTTCTCTAGCATCTCCTCAAACAGCATGAAAGCCTTAGTAGCAAATCCATGCAAACCAAGACCTGAAATTACTGAATTGTAGGAAACAACATTTCTATTGGGCATACTCTCAAAGACACTAATTCCCAATCCCACAAAACCACACTTCAAATACATATCTATAAGAGCAGAAGAAACCATAATGTTAGATTCAAATCCATGTCGAAGAACAAAAGCATGTATAGCAGTACCTAGTAATAAATCTGCCAATTGTGCAGCATCCACTAATATACTGGAAATCAAAATGGGGTCTGCCCTTTTACCTTCTTCATTCATTTTCCTATAGAACAACAGTGCCTTGTTATAGTCTCCAGACTGAGAATATCCAGTTATCAAAGAAGACCATGCAACCAAATCAGGCTGATATAAACTGCTAAAAACACCATATGCTGAATTCATGCACTTGAATCTTGCATACATGCTTACAAGTGCACAGCCTACGTATGCATTGCAATCAAACCCACTTTTCAAGCAGAAACCATGAATTCCTTGACCAAGTCCCAGCAGGCTAAAATCCATTAAACCCGAGATAAGCCCAACCAAAGTGTACCCATCTGGCAGCTGCTTCCCATTTTCTCGCATCACATCAAACAAACGCAATCCTTCACCCCAAAATCCACAATAACCATAACCAGATATCATAGAATTCCATAGAACCAAATCTGGGTCAATAATCCCAGAAAACACCTTGCTCGCTTCACTAACATGGCCAATTTTTGAATAAGCCGCCACTAGTGCACTACAACAAACAGAATCCAACCCCAAGCCAGAAATAATTACTCCTCCATGAACAAGTCTCAAACCATCAAGATCAAAGTTCTCACAGCACGCTCGAATAAGACACGCATAAGTAAAGTTATCAGGTTTAGTTTCTGTTCGTAGCATCTTTATATATAGCGATAGCGCTTCACTAAATATGTGAACTCTGGCATAAGCTCGAATAATGGAATTCCATAGAAAAACGCTACGTTGAGGAGTTTTATCGAACACGTTGCGAGCATACAGAAGGTTATTGCTAATAGCATAAAACCTAAGAATCTTAGTTGCATAAAATGGGTCATGAAATAAGAGGTGGGTTCTGGTAATCAAAGCATGTAATTGCTTAATTCTTGAAAGAGTTTGATGGGACTTGGAGAGCTCAAGGAGAAGCCGCGGAAGTTGAATGATCATTTATATTTGCATGCTATAAGTGGTCTTGTAATTTTGGTGATTTTGAGCAAGGAACCAAGGCAGCAAGTTTCAAACTTTTTCTTAGGCTGCAATGGAAATCTTTGTTGCATGTTGATATCTGAAGCTCTGCACCAACTCGTTTGCCCCTTCGTTTGCCAAACATTAGTGGACGGTGGCTAACGACAAGCCGTTTCAACGTCTACAGTAGAAGAACTAAAGACATAATTTTTTGTTTTTTTTTTCAAATAACTAAATTCGTAATTCAGTTCAAGAGAAATAGTTTTTTTTTTCCTTTTTTTATTGAAAAAAATCGAAATAACAGTTATAATTTCGGATAGGCCACATCTTTAAATAATAATTGTATCATATTGTGAGGGGTGACTTGGAATCTATAAATAAGATGTTAAATAAATGATTTTTTGTTTAAGAAATAAGTCTCTATCTTTGTGAAATCAAAAGATGCATGCCATTAACTATGATACTACTGTAATAAATTAACTTGTTGTGACTTGGATCAAGTACACAGGAAAACACTTCAATTTATTTAGTTCAGTGACTGTTGTTCTAAAGGATTTTCGGGACGGAGTTTTACGAGAGAATAGGAAGTTCATGATTTCTCAAAATTTTGAAATTCTTTTTTTCATATGTAATATAGTTAAAAATTGTAAGAAATATTTTTTTTTATGTATTTTTAATATTTGACTCTTCTATAATAAAGTAAAAGTAGATATATATCAATATTAAAATAACATATAGTTACCTATTTTTTTATTGAATTCTTTATATTAAATTATAAATACGTATGATTAGAGTTTCTAATAAATTAGATTTTTTAAAATTTCAAAACTATCTAAATATTGTCAACTACATTTTTCATAGAAAAAAACAGTATGAATATCTCTTAACTTTTAGAGTTTTCGTTACTATCCAAAAAATTAGCAAAAGAAAAATAATTCTTCTAGTTTTCTTTAATCTATTTTATCGAGGTAAGTTCAAGTTAAAATTAATATTTTTTTTCTTCATTGAATATGATTAATTATCAATTGCTTGTTTATTTAATTTAGAGAAGTGTTCGCATATTTTTTATTCTTTATTGATTTTGATTGATTTCAATTTGGAATTCAGCTTTTTCTTTTATTATTTGTTAAATGTTTTAGATTTTGTCATAGTTTAACAAAAAACTATTGATGTATTTTCCAAGAGAAATAATTTTTATGATTCTAAAAGTTCTAACAACTTTATTCTCAACACAAATTCTTAATTTTTCAAATGAAAATGAATATTAGTCAAAATGTCAAAAAAAAATGAACTAAACTTGAAAAATATTTTTTTAAGTTTCAAATGATGTAAACTAAATAAATTGATATCAGTTATTTAGATCGTGGGTGGAAGAAAATTTAATATTTATAAATTTTATTTGAATTGGGTGGAAGAAAATTTCATAAAGGTGAAATAAATAAGGTATGGTAAAATGAGGTCAAAATATAATATTTATTGTCATGTTTAGAAGGAAGGTAGGAAAATAAAGGGTTCTATAACTTTGTCTTTGCTACTCTATAAGAATTTCTATGAGTACGATAATGTAAAAAAAAATATAGTAGAGATATGAAATTAAAAGAAAATTATAGATTTGTAATAAAAAAAAATTAAATGACATTAAGTTTAATTTTAAAAAACATTCTAAACTCTCCTTAACACCCCAATTTGGGGTGTTAAAATCTTTAAGAAAAATAAAGAATTTTAACTCAACTTATCTCCTATTACCCTCGATAACCCTACACCCTCTTTTACATTCTTTTCAAACATCCCCAAACACTTTCTTTTATTCTACCTTACATCCACAAACCCCATCCAAACAAACACATCGAAGAGATTAAAATTGGACCCAACAAAAAACATCTAATAATTTATGCTTAGCAGTTCAATCATTCTTATAAACTATATACATAGGGCTAACAATTTGTGTCGTTTCATGTCTAATCGTATCGTGTCTTAATCGGATATCAAACAATTATACTAAATACGAATACGACACAATTAACTAATCGTGTAAAAAATTTGAAACATGAACATGATACGGTTAAAATTCGTGTTAACACGACACAACACGATTAGACACGATTAACTTAACGTGTATAATTATACGACATGACACGATTAGACACGATCTACTTAATGTATCTAAACGTATACATTTTATACGACACGACACAATTATACACGAATAAACACGAATATCAAATTAAAAATTTAATTTAATCAATTTACATTTAATTAATAATTTTAATTTAATTAATTTAACTTTAATTTAATTAATTAAACTTCAATTAAATATATATAAGTTCAATTGAATCAATTTAATTTTTTTATTCATATATAAATATGTATTATATATATTTATAATATTATAATATATATTTGAATTTTGAGTAAGACTAAAATAATTAGTCATATCTTTATAATTGATAAAATAACATATTTTTAATCGTGTCTAATCATGTTTTAACAGATTAGACAGGTAAAATTCGTTTATGATACGATTTTTCTCGTATCGCAATCATATTGACACGGTTATGACCCATATCTATATACGATTAAGTCCATATCGTTTCGTATCGTTTAATCGTGTCGTGTCCAAAATTGTCAGCTCTACATATACATGCAGGAGAGTCCAAAAAATTACACTTAAGTGGACAACCATGTTTCGCCGCCCTTATTTGCAAGGAGACTCGAGCTTTGCCACCATGCCTAATAGAATATACAACTTAGTATAGGAGAAATTTATTTATTCTTGAAATAGCGTCACCCTTCAATAAAATAATTACCAAGTGTACACAACTTACAAACAAGTGAGAACAAAGTTGACTTCTGTAACCCAGAGATCGTCTTCTATTCGGTTTGCATATCAAATCTGTCCGATTCTATGACAAAAATACAATTTCAGATAGGAAAGTGACAGCAAGATCTTAAGTTCCTAACTAAGCTTTCATCAAAACTATAAGAGAGCATACTTCCACTAATCAAATATAAGCTCTCTTGTTGGAGGAAATCTCTAAATCTACAAGTTATTGGGGCACTGAAGCACGGAGATAGATAGAGTTCCATGTGTCAAGATCGTGGATGCACTTCTTTTTTGTCTTCATCCATTTCATCAATATGATCCCTACATAAAAGAATCAGAAATTTATACATCAGATGGCAGGCAAGGAATGTTTAGCAGCACAATGCTGCAAGTAATGCTGACAATTCTATACATGTAGAATTTTCCCCTGTTCCCGGATAATCATATGGAGGAAATATTAACAGATTTAATACTAGACAAATCTATTAATAAGGTAACGTCATCTATCACCTCCCACTTCCCACTCAACCGAATTCACATAAATATGCACAACTTGAACTGCTTTCCCATATTGTTCAAGCAAGATCCACACCAGACAAACTGCATCAAAGTCATCATCCGAATGTGTGATGATTTCACAGGTTCAGATTAGACAAAAGAACTTATAGCATTACCTTATCTCATATTTTGGCATAGCCAAACCATCAGTGTTCAAACTTCTAGTTTGGGGCTTTTCTTCCTCATCAGGATCAGACTCATGACCCTCACCATTCCAAATGCGGCGTTTAGGTCTCCGATCCATGTCCTCTTCAGCCTACATCAAATGAAATGTCCAAAATAAAGGGCAAAGATATGATAAATTAGTTATATCCATGAAATAACCAGAAAAATGTGTCATTGGCTACCAACCTCTTCTGGAGCTTCAGTTACAGGTGGCATTGCCTGTAAAGGTACACTGGGTGCATTAGGTAGTTTAGAAAGTTGCTCTAGTAGTACGTTCCTGAATAAATTGTAAGTTGGAAAAATGTCAAACAAAAGGGTGAAGATCAACCCCATGGCCAAGTAGCAGAACCCAATTGAAATCTCCACAACTAATCACCATAAACATAGCTACTACAAGAATTAGAATGACATGAGAAGCCAAAAAGAATAACAATATATAACAAATTTCTGGCTGACATTACATCTAGGCATGCATTTTAGTGTGTGCTTCTATGCAGAAGAAAGAAATATTGATTGCTTCTACAAATGCTACGTGCGAAGTTTTCAAGGAAAACTCTGGAAGAGATGGAAGTGGTAGTTGTAGGAACGCCACCACCTAGGGTTTGTGACCATCAAGAATGATGGCATTTTTTACCATCCAACCAACAAGAGTAAGTCCATTAACTGATCAATTTTTTTCAAAAAAGGTAACTACATGTTGTCTATAGAAAATATTGATCCAAAGTGGAAGCAGCAAGTCTGCTACAGAAAAATAAACAGCAGTACTTTATCTAACAAAGACCTGTTAGACACTGTACTACCAATGCATCACAAATCTAATTAGCAAATAAAAACTTAACTGACCACAAATTCAATTGACTAATGGTTCTAGTCTTGCATCACAGGATGACTGTCTCTCATTTATCCTCGAAGGGGATGCAAGCTCCATCAGAAGAACCCTTTTTCATCAATGGAAACAAATTGAATATTGCCTATCAGTAAGTATTTTATATGATGCAGGACATGTGCCATGCTTCAACGGTCAAGGAAATAGTTTCCAGCCTTTTTACATAGCAATTCTGACTCTACCTTCAGCCAATAGGCTATAGTAGGAGCAAGACATAAAGTAAACTACCCATCCATAAATTATAAATCTGTAAGTAATTTTGAGTCATTGCTATTCGCCAATATGATATTATACTATTAGCCTTATATACATCTCACTGAGTTGAATTATTATTTCCACTGATTCATAAAGGATGCTTAGGACAAAACAACTTGAGTTCTTATACTTAATACAAATATTAAAGTAAATTACTAGTGTCCACCGTAACATTGACTATAAACAAGTGAGGCAACATACTACATCTCACCTTATTCTCTCCATATCTTTAGGTGAATTTAAGTTCTCCATGTTGGATGGTTCAATATGAAGTGTGTAATCTGGGCCGAAGTACTCATAATATTCATTGTAAGGCAATTTGTTATCAGGTTCCACCCCAACTGCAACTGCTGTCTGCGACAAAGTCATTAAAGGCCCTCAAGACTTGTAACAATTGTTAAGGAACAAGAGAAAGAGGAAGTAAAAGATCAACAGACCTCATAGCACCAGCAACGGGCAACATTCCTAATTGTATACCCACCGCCACCCAAGACCATCAGAGGGACATTGTAAGACCTAAGAAAACGTAGGCAATCTGCATGACCCTTCACAGACAAGTTGAAACACCCCAGCCGATCACCAGACAATGAATCTGCTCCACATTGAAGAACAACTGCATCAGGCTGATAAACCTCCATGACTTTTTGGATGATAGGCCGAAATAGACTGCGAAAATTTGTATCATCCATCCCATCATTTAATGGGATATTCAGGGCATAATTCTTTCCGTGCCCAGCACCAGTGTCCTTTATGTGCCCTGTTCCAGGAAAGAAATCTCCGAATTTATGAAAAGACACTGTCATTACCCTGTCAGTAGTATAGAATGCCTCCTCGACACCATCTCCATGGTGAACATCAATATCAACATACAGGACACGCTGCTCAATAAATTGGAAAAAAAAAAAAGAAAAGGCATTCAGCAAAAAATACTTAACAATTGTCATCCGAAAAATCTTGGAAAATAAATAGGGAAACTAGTTAATATAGAATCAATTAAACATGCAATAAGCTCAGGAATTCCACCATCCGAGTAAAGCATTGAAGTACATTTGTAAGAATACCAAAAAAAAAAAAGATTCTTCTCCAATTAGCTAATACTATATGGCAAAGAAAGTTCATGTTGATACCACATATTGGAATCCTGTAATCTGCTGCCCACATCTTCTCTGAAGATAAACAAGTAGTACTTACACAACCCTATGGGATTCGTGAAAACAGAACTTAAGAATTCAAAATTTGGAGAAACTAACTTATTAGAGGATATAAGTTTCGAGTATCAATATACCAAAGGAACAAAGGAAGAAAACAGATGACTATAAGAGTCTATAACAAACAAAAAGGCATGCACCCATCAATAAGAAGAACGCTAAAAGCAATAAAGAAAAGACTTGGAAGAAAAAGAATTACCCTGTGAACCTTGAGGAGCTCCAGAATCCCCAGCACAGCATCATTAACATAACAAAACCCAGAAGCTTCACTTTTCTTGGCATGATGCAATCCACCAGCCCAATTCAAAGCAATATCAGCATCACCTCGATTGAGTTTGACGGCAGCGCCAATCGAACCACCGGAAGACGCCTGACAAAACCCAAAGAGGCCGTCAAAAACGGGACAATCCTCCCCAACATTAAACCTCTTGAGATGCCTATTATATGTGGGGTCCGTCAAAGACTCAGGAGACACAGAAGAGAGGAACTCCACATAGTCGTCGGAATGGAACCTGCGGATGTCGGAGGGAGCAGCGGGAAAGGGGCGGTTGATCTCCATACGGCGGTGGAGGGAGTAATGAACGATTAGATTGTGAGCCATGCGGATTCGATGGGGCTTCATTGGGTGTCCCTGGCCATAGTAGTAGTCGCCAATCGTGGGCTCGTAGAAATACGTCACACGGCGCTTCTTGGCGTCGGTGCCGATGGATGGGAGAGAAGCGCCACCGGTAGCGTCGCCCATTTGCGAAACCCTATGTGGCGAAATCTTTAAAAAACTTTAAAACTGCGTATTTTCAAAAAGAGAGGAGAGGTGAGCAGAGGAAGAATTTGTTGAAGCAGCGCTGCAACTGAACTGGACAAGTCAAAATCTGAAACTCTGTGCAGGTTCTATGGTAATTTTCATGGCTACCTACCTTCCCAACTTTGCAGTACTCTACATTTCCATCCTTCACTCGGAAATGAAACCCAAAAAACACTTGGAAGTTCGTAAGTATTGTTAGGGATGAACATTAGAACGTGTACCGATTAATTAGTCCATAATCACTTTTTTAAATCCAGTCCATTAAGCATTATTTTGCAAACCCTAAAACTTCCATAAACCCATTATTGATTACCAGCTAACAGACTGATTTAGTGACTGATTAGTAATGTATTTGTAAAAAAATTGTTTTTCAGAAAAAAAAAATTAATTAAATTTAAAAACTGTTCTTGAAAAAAATAAATAAATAAATACTTTTATTTTACTAGAAGTAAGTTTGAGAAAAATTCTATATACATAAATAAAAGTTACTTATATAGCTCTTATTTTCATTTTTTGAATAATTACTAAGAAAAATTCTTAATATTTCATGTGTTTTTAAAACGAACTCTTAATTTTAACACTGCAAATTAAGAAAGTTTGTCTAAAATTCCTTCGAAATCTAAAGAAAACTTTTCGACCTATTGTGCTCTAGTAAATTTATTTAATTCAATTGAATTTTTTTATTTTTTATTTTATTATAATAAATTTATAAATTTTTGTATCGTTAGTAATATAGAAGTATTTTTTTGTAATGCGTGTGTGAAAATTTTTTTTATTTTTTATTTTTTTTGAAAATCGTGAATGAGAGGTAATTTATAATTCTTTTTTGCCCCACAGTGTGTCCAATTTGTTAAAAGAAAAAGGGAAATTCAGATAAGATGAAACGGGCCCTTGAGTAGAACAGCAATCAGAAAAAAGCCTATTTATCGGCCCATAACAAATGAAATTGGGCATCTGGTGTCTGTCTGACTGCCTTTCAAACTATATACACTTACCCAAATGATGGAGCCCTTTAATAAATTAAATCATTAATACCAATTAACCGCAAATTATATGTGTTACTGTATATCTGGTCCAAAACGGCAATATATTTTTTAATAATTTATATGTGCGACCGTATTTTTAGATTCCAATGCACATTTATTTTAGCATTATTCTCTTCTTCTTAGTCTATTTTTTTGAAAATTTTTTGTTTATTTTATATTTATTTTGGAGAGATAAAACTTTTTATTTACATATTTAATTTTATTTTAAATATTTTTTAATGTTTTAGATATTATTGTTATTGTTAGGGATGAAAAACTATATATATTTTTAGAATAAAATGGTTGAAAATGAAGATAGCTAAATTAAAAATAAGAAATATATTGAGAGAAAATTAAATTACTGGATGTTGAATGTTATGAATTTTGGTCAAAAAAATGAACCTGCAAATTGTAAATAATGAACCAATAAAATGATAAACCTGTAATTTTTAAAAATAAACTTGTATATTTTATATAATAAGCTTATAAGTTGTAAATAATGAATCTGAAAGATTTAAATGTGAACCTACAAATTGAAAATTATTAATTTAGATAAAACAAGTATAAACATGTAAATTTTTTAAATAATAAATTTCTAAATTTGAAATAATGAACATATAAGTTATAATTGATGAATCTGTAAGTTCAAATTAATAAACCTGTAAACTATAACTGATGAACATATTTTATATTTATTAGTTTATCAAAATTAAATTTCGGAAAAGTGTGCGCTTTATGTTTATTTCATAATTTTGAAGGAATAAAATTTATAATTTAACATAGACAGAGTCATAATATGATAATTCCCAATTTAACCACTTATGAACTAGCCGCTCTTTCCGAGAAAAAAAAAATCTAGAACTAGAAGTTGAAATTGAAATTGACAAATTGTTCCATTTTTAAGATATGAATCATAAAAAGGAGTCGAAAGAAAACTTGAGAAGAGCAATATCCTCGTACAAGACAAGTATGCATCAACAACTTTCTTTACTATAAACCAATAACTTTTAATCTTTTAATTTCTTAAAGTTCCCAACTAATGCATGCATATATATAATTGTATTATAAACAGCTCTCTCGCTAAATAAGTATTCCACTTGCACGTTCATATTATTCTATTTACTAAATGAGTTACATCACATGGCACAAGAAAGATTTAAATATTAAAAAAAATGCAATTGCTTTGTGTAATAGCCATAATAATTAATAAGAATATTACAGATATTAAGTAAGCTATCAACATATAAATATAAATTTTTAAGTCCAGAATTACTATTGGAGATTCACATGTTAAATTTTTTTGAGATCTTCGTGTGAACATTAAACATCTTTTTTCTATTATTTTCCCTTCCGACAAAGACAATGAAAGTCTTCTTCAAAATAATTAAAAAAAAAAGAGTCATTGCCAAAAATTATTAAAAAAAAAATCGATGATAATGAAATAAATTAATTTGATAATTGGGGTCGGCAGCCTTTTGCTTTACAATTTATATATATGTAGTTCCCAGGAAAAAACCTTTAATTTGTTTGCAACTTAATTAGACAATCAATCCTACGCTATTATTTAAAAAAAAATAGAGGGAGAAAAAAAAACGACTTATTTTTCTTAATGAATACTAATGATATATATGCAATGATTGTCATATTTTCAACACGAAAAGTATAGTTCATTAAACAATTAACTGATAAAAATCACAATTCATCATGAAAAGAATCATTAATCAATAGTATCGTGAGGCATTAATTTCGATTTGTTTATAGTAATTTGACATGTAATCATGAAAATATCTACAAATGAATGGTGCACAAGTTGCCATATTAATTAATGTACAATGACAGTAACATTGGGTGGTAGGCATAATTCAAGCTTAAAATTGTTACTCAAAGATAAAATATATTTATATGGGTAACAAGTATATTTTAATCCCTAAATTTTATAATTTCATATAATTAAGTCATCAGTCAATTGAAAAGTTATTTAATTAATTCTCTTAATTATCAAATCTAAAAATTTTTTGTTTCTCAATCGAAAATTTATATATTCTGCTAATTAATTGTTAATTATATGTTAAATATGCTCCATCGCTACATTAACTCCATCAATAATTAGATGCTAAATATTTTATAAATAAATATTAAATTAGTTCAATAAAATGAATCCAATTTAATAATTTTGACAGTTCATGGAATCAATTAATTTGTACAGTTAAATTTATCGATTCAAATTTTATTTATAAATAAATTTTAAAGTGAGAGATTTAATAATACAATTTATAAAGTTGAAAAATAAAAAATATAATTTTCTTTCCAAAAATATATAAGGGTTTTTGTCAATTTTCAATCTCATAATAATGTGAAAAAGAATTCCACAAAAGAAATTAGGGAGAAGAGCTACTATATATATATATATATATATATATATATATATATATATATATGTCGGCCTGAATAATGTCAATTATGTATGACTAGCGGCATAACCCTCTATAAATTGGTCATTCTTACCAAGTCATATATTAGTTATGTTACTACGTTAAAAAATAAAAACCATCAAAATTCACATAAATTTTTTTATTTACTGAATCTATTATATTATTTAGAAACTAATTTAATTATGTAATGATACATATTTTTTTATATTAATTAATATAAATATATCTATTAATATAATTAAATTAATTTAAAAATATAATTATAGAAATTTCAATTATTCTACCAAACAACCTAATATGCTCCCTAATGCTAGCTGCACACAAAATGGGATTATAAATTGAATAAGAAAAGGAATGTTAATAGAAGTTTTATTGGTGTCAAATCAGAAATATTATTATCAATTGGGCTACATGAAACTTTAATAAGGGTTATCTCTTTAGCCTTATGATTAGACATAGACGGGGTTCTCTCT